>JAAWXA010000002.1:1263875-1743610 GCA_038090715.1 Florisuga fusca
GAGACCTACACACCCCTTGGCACACCGCCACGCACACCTGCACACACCATACACCCCTGCAAACAGCCTCACACACACACTCTCCCTTATACACACTCTCCCCCTTACACACACCTCCCCACACACACTCGTGCACACTATATACCACAAACTATATACCACAAACAGCCTCACACCCACCCCTGACACTCCCTTACACTCCCTGGCTCACAGCCTCACACCACACTTACACATATCCACACGGATGTGCAAACAGCCTCACACCCCTGCTGTTACACACTGTTACACACACACACCCTGTGCAGTGCTGTTCCTCTGCCTCACACACACCTCATACACCACCACACACCTGCTGTGTGTGTGCAGAGAAAGGTGTTGGCCCCTGTCACCCACACCAACACCCAGTGCTGAGGTGCACACACCCACCATGTCCCCTTTCAGAGCCCATCCCTTTCCCAGCCCTTTCTCCTCATTTTTGCTCCTCCATTTCCAGCTGTTTGCCCAGGGGTCTCTTCCAGACCTATCTCAGGCCACAAGTCCTGACATCCTCATTTTTTTCCCTCAGGACATCTCCCACTTGCTGGCAAGAACCTTTGAGGACCTGTACACTGGAGATGTTTTTGGGGTGGAGAAGGAGACAAATTGGATCAAATCCCAAGGAGGAGAAGATGCTTATCATGAGAGTTTTACAGAGGAGCTACAGAAGGTACAAGTTGAAACCAAGTCATTTGGAGCTCTGTTCAGCTTTCATTGCTGCTTTGTGATTTCTAGGTTTTCTCTAAAATAAAATATAAAATAAAAATAAAACAAAACAAAATTTAAAAAAAAAATTAAAAGGAGGGAGGTATCCTAGAGTTGGCATTTTCATGGAAATTTACTTTAGCTTTTCCCCACAGAACTCCATAGAAATTAATATTTGACACATGCTTCTTTTTTTATGTATTCTTATTATATTCTCTTCTCTGGACAGCTCTTCAGGCAGAGTAAAACCAGCGTAGCCCTTTAAATGCCTGTTCTACTGGCTGATAGTTTCCCCCCTGTCACTGCCAGTTGGTGTACTCAGCTTCCTAACTTAAAATACTCTTTTTTGCTGCCTTTTGAAACCAGATGCTGCAAATATTATTTGTGCATGCTTACCTTAGTGGTGCACTTCTGGCAGGTAATCTCTGTGCGTTTGCAATGCTGCTTGAGAATCTTGGGTGAAATTAACACTAGAAATGCAAAAATTCCTGTTTTAATCATTGCTCTGATAGCTTTTCTCAGTGTATAAAAGTAGAGGCTATTGCTGAATGATGTGAGTAATAGGGTTTTTTTCCCATTTTGCATCATAGTACCACCTAAAAGTTTACCAGACCAGAAAAATCTGAAGTTTTTTATTTCTTTTGAGTCATTTATGAGTGTCGTGGTGGACACACTATGTTCTGAGTAATACGTGGGAGTAGTTCTGCTTGGTTAAGGTTCATTTTAACTAAGAGTGCATGTCTGTAACTGTAGTTATGTTACAGCTGAACAAGTCACCCAGGGCTCTCCATATCATCAGGAAAAGAAAAAAACTCACCAAACCAGGCACTTTTAGGACACAATCCATCTACACCATTTTAGGTACCAGATTTGGTGGGGGGTGGGATTGTGTCCTGGATTCAAGTGACAGTGAAGGAGTCAGAACGAGCAGGGCAGCATCTCATTTTATCTGAGATGCATCCTGCTCTCTTAGAAAAATGAAACTGAAATATTTAATTCTATTAAATTAATCATTCAATTCTATTAAATGAGCCAAAAGCTTAAACCTTTTTACATGAAAGTTCTGCAGAAAGCTCAGTTGAGCTGTAGATGCTCAAGAACAATATTTATCAGTTTCTCTTGCTGTTGATCTCCTTTGTCTCTGCTGTATTCTCTCTTGAACTTATATCTCCTTTAGGTAAGATTTATTTTTTGAGTTGTGCTTGTAAAGCATTTATCATGATGGACAGAGTGATCCATAATGTATCAGAAGGAGTGAAATTCCACTATTGGCTTGTTTTGGATTTCTAGAAAGCTTCCTAGTAACTAGGGGGGAGCATTCCCTTTAAAAATAATCCTACATTTCTAGGCAAAATACGATTTGTCTGCTACTGCCCCAAAGAAAATAAAATACAGACATTTCTTTTGCCCTGAGTGAGTCTCATCTTTTATAATTTTTCTTGGGTAGTGCTTCTTACTCAGCAGAAGTTAAATGATAGAAGTGGTGGTGTTTTAGCAGGTCAGTTTATGCTCGTAAAGTAATGATATTTCACCCTGATATCTCTATTTACCTCTCAAATAAAACATTTACTTGCAAGGAGACCTTTATTAACTTGTGACAGCTTTAATGACAGTGATTTCTCTACGTTCACTCATGACCATGGCAGCTTCTTGCTGAGTATAAGGGCCGACTGACAGAAGCTGACATGGTAGAAGAGAACATCATTCAGGCCCAGGATCGAGCAAAAGCTGAAGAAGAAAGAGTCCTAAACATGATGAAGGCAGATGCAGGGGAAGATTTCCACAAAATGGGATTGCCATCAGGTGAGTATTCTGGAAATACTTTTTTCTCCCCAGTACATTCTTATGGTACCTGGGAGACCAGTGCAACATTTTTCTGAATCCCTGGTGGAACTGACACTGGGTTTGCTGAGCTTTTAGACACTAGACATCAATACAGCAACTTTTGAAGGGGTTTGTGCAGAGATTATGAAAGAAACTCAACAGCCAGGTCGTTTTCAAGGTATTAAATTTGCAATGAATGGCTTATCACCTAACTTTGTTACAAGCATACACACCTTGATGCTCAGCAGCAACAGAGATTAAATGTTTCTCTGATGGCTGCAGGGCAGGTTTTGAACTGAATCTGCAATTGTGGATGGATGTCCAAGTCTTGGGATTAAAATACCAGACTGTTTCTCTATCTAAAAATACAACCTGACAGTGATGAGTTATAAAAATATTACTTTGGCTTGATCAAGATAGTTTGTCTTAAGGGGATGAGCTTTTGCATTTTTAATGGATTTTTTTGTTTTTGTTTTTGTTTTACTGTTGCAGTGGCATCCTCTTTTAGGTGGATTGTGGATAATGAACTTCTCAGAAAAAATCATTTAACCTGCCCTGATGATTACATAACTGATAAATTACCTGTTACTAGGGCACCAAAAGGTAACTTTTAAAGCAGAGAATTACTTACACTTTTTAGAACACTCTATAAGAATTGAAGCATAGGATGTTGTAGCAGATCTGAGTATATTTTTATAGTTTTCTGTCAAAGCAAAAGGAATCTAGTATTATAAGCATAAAATTACACTAAAGGGGCACTGTAAAAATAAAACTTGTAAATTTAGAATTAATGATTACAGATGTGCTTAAATATCTAATGGTGATTGTCCATTTGTTTACAGTTCTTTCCATCTGACACAAAAGCTATATTAATTGTGACTGCTGCCTCTATTCAGTTTAATTAGCACAAAGCTGCAAGTACATCTTTTACACAGAGATGGGAAGTGGTTACACTAAAATAAAAACTACTTTCAGTGAAATAAAATTGTATTCTTCATTTTGGGTTTAAAATCTTACAATTCTGGAAACATATCAGTTTAATATACAAATTAAGATCAGAAAGAAAAATCCTTTGGGCAATGTCAAGAATACTTCACTTGTTTTACTCATATGTGAGACAAGGTGAAAGGTTTTAGTAACAGGAAAATAAAATTTTTCAGTGAAGTCAAAACAAACAGTTCAGAGATCATACAAATCTTTTGTAAACTGACCAGGACATTGTAAGTCCCATTCACTTGTAAGGCTAAGGTAGCTTTCTGAGAGTAATATAACCTTGTATATAGTTTGTTTAATCAGTATTTCTTATAGTTTTCTTGCTAAAGCACTAAGCTTCATTTGTGCAAAATAAATTATAAATGTAAATAAAATTTTAGAGGATTTAAAAAGTGTTTTTACCATCAACAAGACTAAAATCATAAATCTATGCTTAGAATAAATGTTTGTAATTTATGTTTTTCTCCCCCAGAATTAATTTTTTCTTTGAATTGCAGGAAAATCAGAACCTGGCTACCTCAAAGAGACATTTAGGCTTAAACATGGTTCTTCAGGCTTGCAGGACCAGATGCCTGCTGGGATTGCAAACCTAGAGAAAACACCTGGTAGTCTGCCAGATGTGTCTTTAAGCACATTAACTCTTCCTTCAACTCCAGATTCTAGTGACTGGACTAAAAAGACAAAAAAGGTACATGTTACAGATTTATTTGATTTAGCCTGTCAGAACTGCAGGACTTTTTGCTGTTCTGTAACAGAGGGTTCAAAAATGCATCATCAGTTTGTCTCCAGTACTGATTTTATTTGAGAAGGTGTATTTAAGAAAAGAGAGCCATGATATTTCTGTATGAATTGTCAGTGCTGTGCAGCTTCAGGCCTGTGCAGTTGCCTTTTTCACCATGCTCAAAATTGCTCTGTTTAATTTTTGCACCATGGTCTTTGTTTTTTCAAAGAAAACTAATGCCTCACAGAAGCTGCCCTGGAAAGACAGTAAGTGCAAAGCAGAGGAGAAAGAGATCATGTTTACCTTGACAGACTTGAGAGAATGAAGAATTTCTTGAAGAATCCCCGATTTTTCCCACCTAATGCTCTCCATGGAGGCAAATCTCTTGTCATATCACAAGAACAGGTGGAACAAGCCATAGCCAGAAGAAAAACAGAAGATAATAAAGGGTATGCACTATACAGTTTGTTGAATCTAAGCTGGAGCACATAGAGAGCTCAACTCTGAGCTCTCCATTATTGTGGATTTGCATGTGGATATTTTAAGCTAAATGTCCCTGTGGTCTCTTGGGAAACACAAGTAGGTCTGTATGACATTTTGGTTTTGCTAAAGGATACATTCTGCAATTTTGATCAGTATTTAAAGACCTAGTCTGTAAGATATGTCTCCCTTTTTTCATCTTTCAGTGACACCTCCTTTGTTCCTCTGTTTCTTGCCAAGCCACCTGTTGTTTTGTTTTCTGATTATGAAATTGGACAGGTTTATGAGGTGAGAACCTAACCTCTTTGTAGAGAGTAAATTCTACCACTGAGAAGCATTATGTCCTGCTGTGATCTATGAGTTTCACCCAATCTTGCAGCTTTCTGCAGTTTATCAAAAGTCTGAGTTCCTTCTTTATACTGATTTAATGAGCATTTAATGATAATACTCTTTCACACATACTACCAGCACACTAACCAGTGAAAACTAAAAGGAACACCATTCAGTTTCCTACTGGTTTTGGTAGTATCTGATTCAGCCTTTATTGAATAAAATAAATCTTTTAGGTCAATTGTGATGATAAATTAACTACCACTAGCAGAGCAATAGGGAACTGGAAGCATTATGACAAGTAAGATGATAAATACAATGGAGTATTTTATTTCTTTCTAAATTAAGATGACTATAGAGCTGCAGAACATCACCTCAACATGTCATCATCTGAGAGTTATTCCCCCCTCTACTTCAGCATTTACCATTGGGCCAGGTAAGGATTCTTTTATCTGGCTCTAAGATGTTAAAACATAAGAGATCTAATATAGCTGATGGAACAAAGATTTTTCAGAGACATTCTGTTTGATTCTGCTGCTCATAATTCCCAGTTCTTTAGAAATGGGAGGTTGACTTATATCTCTGGGACCACTCACATGCAACTTGTAAGCATATTTAAATGGTCTAATGAGGAATTCAAGAAGACTAACATTAAATTGTTTGCAGTTAGGTTGAAATGTATCTGTGCAATACCTAGACTGAGTCTTATCCAGAATTCCTCTAGGAACAGACATAGTTTCCATTTAAATCATTGGGAGAAAAAGGCAATAAATAACATACTTCAGTTGCAGCAAGGAGGGTTTGATTACAGGCAAGCTAAGAGAAACATCTTTTCAGTAGTAGGATAGTCAGGCACTGGGATAAATTGCCCAAGGAGATAGTGGTATTCCAGTCACAACACTGAAGGAATATTTGGAAGTTAGGTGCCTTCATGTAAACCTTGTCATCTTGTGGCAGAGGAAGCCTGGGTAACATCCCTAGGTTTCTTGTCACTCTTTTTTTCTGTAGCTATGAGATGTGTATTTCAGACAAAAAATCATGGAGTTCATTGGGAGATATGTGCAAACTCAGGTCACACTGACAGGGGTTTTGTGCTCATTCCTTTTTATCATCATAGAATCATAGAATCATAGAATCCTAGGGGTTGGAAGGGACCTCGAAAGATCATCTAGTCCAACCCCCCCTGCCAGAGCAGGGCCACCTAGAGCACATCACACAGGAACGTGTCCAGGCGGGTTTTGAATGTCTCCAGTGAAGGAGACTCCACAACCCCCCTGGGCAGCCTGTTCCAGGGCTCTGTCACCCTTACAGTAAAAAAATTTTTTCAAATATTCAACTTGAACCTCCTATGCTCCAATTTGTACCCATTACCCCTTGTCCTATCACTGGTCACCACTGAGAAAAGCCTAACTCCATCTCCCTGACACTCACCCCTTACATATTTGAAAACATTGATGAGGTCGCCCCTCAGTCTCCTTTTCTCCAAACTAAAGACACCCAGCTCCCTCAGCCTTTCCTCATAAGGGAGATGTTCCACTCCCTTAATCATCTTAGTAGCCCTGCGCTGGACTCTTTCAAGCACTTCCCTGTCCTTTTGGTACTGAGGGGCCCAGAACTGGACACAATACTCCAGGTGCGGCCTCACCAATGCAGAATAGAGGGGGAGGAGAACCTCTCTTGACCTACTAACCACACCCTTTCTAATGCACCCCAGGATGCCATTGGCCTTCTTGGCCACAAGGGCACATTGCTGGCTCATGGTCATCTTCTTGTCTACCAGGACCCCCAGGTCTCTTTCACCTACACTGCTCTCCAGCAGGTCAGCCCCCAACCTATACTGGGACATTGTGTTGTTCTTCCCCAAATGCAAAACTCTACACTTCGCCTTGTTGAATTTCATCAAGTTTCTCCCTGCCCAACTCTCTAGCCTAAGTCTCTCTGAATGGCAGCACAGCCTTCTGGTGTGTCAGCCACTCCTCCCAGCTTAGTGTCATCAGCAAACTTGCTGAGGGTACATTCTATACCCTCATCCAAGTCGTTGATGAAGATGTTGAACAACACCGGTCCCAGTACCGACCCCTGAGGGACTCCACTAGTCACTCCACTTCTCAGCTTAACTGAGGCACTAGATGGAGAGGCAATTCAGGCATCTTTCCAGAGAGAGTTGTGATCATAAATACATATTCCAACTTGGGGAGTTGTTGTTTTTTTCAGTTCCTTACACTGAATTTTATTTTATTTTCCAAGGAAAATTTCCAGGAGAGGGAGGAATGATTGCTCCTGGGATGACATGCCAGTATACAGTCCAATTTGTTCCTGAAAGCCTAGGAGATTATGAAGATTGTATTCTAGTGGAGACTCAAGTGTCAGAACCTCTTCTGATCCCAGTCCAAGCTACAAGTCTACCTCCAGTGTTAACATGTCAGTAACATCCAATTCCTAATTTTCTCTGAAGTTGTTTTTTTCATTTAATGAAATTGTTTGGTTTTTCCATTTGACTGTCACCAAAAAAAAGTGGACAAAGTTGGCAGTGCAGTTTCAACATTTTGATATCTATCTCATGTTTCACTCATAATAGATTTATTAGTTAAAATGTAATCCTGATAATTTTTTTTCTCAATTATTTGCTCTTGCCACATCAAGCTCTTTTTTTTTTCAGTGTGTTAGAGGAATGAGCAGGGGCCACTTTCCTAGGTTTGTGTCTTGTCAGTACCTGGACTCCTAACTGTAATTACTAATCCTAAATATTAATGAGTTATGATTTAGTTGTAAATATTTGATGCTATAAATTAATATTAATGGAATGCTACATTGTTATATAGGGATATGGCTTATCTGCAGGATTCACCTCTCAGATACATAGTTTCAGCTGTAACAACCAGGATTACTTTTGCAGAAACTTGCTTTGATTTTTTTTGCAAATACACCTTCCCTGTTACAGTTGACTTTTTAAAAAATCATCTTAGCTTTTGTTCTCATTCAGTGGAGTCTTTAAGTAGGAAACACCATTAATATGTAAGATGAATGCAGAAATATGCATCTCAAACTGTTTAACTTTTAAATGGAAATAATTTGAAGAGTTTTAGGGTTGCAGCACCTAGCATATTCATATGCAGTAATGTTGTCTTTAATGAGTTATTTAAGAACTGGCTCTGCCAGCTGCCAGCCTTCACTCTCTGTGTAGTCTGATTTTCTGTGTTACTCATTGCAGTGCCTCGCATTATAGACTGTGGTTCCTGCCTTGTTGGAGCAATAAAAGTAATGATGATTTTGTGCAGAAATGAGGGACTTGCCACTAGGAAGTTCTGCGTAATGCCAAAGAAAGACTCTCCACCTCCTCATTTCAGGGTGAGTGATTAGAAGGGGAATATACTGGAGTTGATATGGTGTGGATGCCCTGACATGAAGGCCTTTAATCTAGTCAGGTTATATTAGCACAGAATTCATAAGTTCTTGCTGGGGACATCTGTATTGTCCCAATCCTTCAGGGTTTCACATTTATCCTTGAGACCAATCTCCCTGGATGCCCATAACCTTCTGCTTGAGTTCTCTCTTACCCCTTGAAGAAACTGTCTTGCTCAGAAACACAAAACTACCTTGGTTGAAAAAGACCTTCAAGACATGGATGAGGGAAAGGACAATTGGCTTGAACTTTAGTTTTAACCCTTAATGCAAAAATAAATGCAATCAATTCCAGCATTGCTTGAGCTAATTTCCTCCTTTCCCCCACCAAAGATATCACCAACTGATTTTTCTGCACCTGTAGACCCCAGCAGCCCACTTCAGTACTGCTCTGTCTTTAGCTTTCCATCACATAACAGGGACTAAGTGATATAACAGAGGAGATGAGGTAGATCAGATTTTATGGGCTGGAGGTGGTGTGCCAGGTTGCCTTCCTGAAATGCAGTCCCAACTCAGAGTGAATAATATGCATGGACAAACAAACACAGCTCCTGTGCTGAAGCATAGCCATTCTTCTGTGAATTAAGGCTCCTGAATCTATAACTTCTCTTTGGAGATGGCACCCATACCCCTGCTTTCACCAAGGTAATTATAAAGCATGGAGCACTTCTAATTATGTCATACATACAAGTCACATACTTATGTATGTGTGAAAAAAATGACAGTAAGATCAAAACATCAGGACACTGATGTTTTAGTATACTGCCTGGTTTAGGTAGCAATTTTTAAAACAGCAACCCCATCAATGTAGTTTATTAACTTTTTTTTTTCCTTTTTTTTTTCTTTTTTTAACACTTTAGCCTGTTGCCACTGATGGTTTTGTGATACAAGATCCTTTTGGGATCCATCCTGCATTTTTTGAGCTAGCTCCAGGACAGAGTACAACAGTAGAGGTTAGTACTGACTGCTGCAGAAAGTATTTGTACTTTACCACATATGTTAGCAAACAAGGTTATTTTAGAAGAACTTGTCTGGACCTTGAGAGTTTGGGTTTGTGTGACCAAAAATGCTCAGATCTTCTTGTGCAATTATGCTGGAAGAATTGCAGTGGTGAGTCTCACCAGTGAGCCTTTCATTGCAATTTTCAAGTCTTGCTTGGCCTCTCAAAGACAAGTCAGATTTTCCCCATCCAAACAATCCTACTGGAGAAAAGAAGAAGATGAGAACACAGGAGTTCTTATTTCACTCCAGCTGGGGTGTCAAGTCCAAGAAGCTTTTCCTTTCTGAACTTCCTCGGAAAAAAAATGACATTTTGTGGGGAAAAAAAAATCTTTCATTGTAGAGCAGCAGGTACAAATCCTACGAATCCTCCTTATGCTGTTCTCTTTCCTGAAAAAGATCTTGCAGTAGGTGTGCATTATTGGTTGCCACTGCTCCTGTGGTGGGCCACCTTCTATTATAGGATCACTGTGAAGAGAAGAAGAGTAATATGTAGAGTAAGATAGACTTCAGCCCTTCCTCTTGCCAGTACCTCCTGGCTGTTGGTAAGAGGTTTAGGTTATGCAGGTGTGGATAAAGGAAAAGCAACATTTCTCTTCCTTTCTTTCTCCCTGGGTGCATTGTTTCAGCAGAACCAGGCACATGGGGGAGAGGAGATGTATTTAGCATGGATTGGGCTTGCAGGAGATTGCAGAGAGAAGAACCATGGTGTGCATTACACAGCCAGAGGTTGTGGTCCCTGGAATATTTCTGTTGAGATGGAGCTCAGGAGCACAAAGCAGCTGCCCTGCTCACAGTGTTGTAACTTGAGAGGCAGCAGGGACACCACTCAGTGACTGATCTGAGCCTGAGGGTGCAATTCAGGTAACTAACCCAGTAGACTGCCCATGTCTCCAGTGGCTTTAAACAGCCCCTTGTGACCAACCAGATGCACACATGTAGTGACCCAGAAAACATTTCTTTCTAGTCTTAAGGGAATGTGATATTTCTGTTGTAAATGTAGGCTTTAATTACTAATCACTAGGGCTGTCCCTTAGTGAACACTTAGGAATTGGAAGTTTACTACTTCCTGGAAAGAATCCAGTTACAGACATTGCTGTTTCACTTCTTTCAGGTTGTGTTTTTCCCTTCTTCTCCAGTAGTCTCACAGCAGACATACACCATTGTTTGTGACAATTGCCAAGTCAATGATGTTACCATCACAGGTTCGTTTCTAACACCTTTCAGAGACTGTTTCTAATGTAGTCAAGGTGTGAGTGGTGGTTGGTGGCTTGAAGTGATGCTCAGATTTTATGTCACTGGATTAAGAAAATACTTTGTCCCCCAATGGGTGACATGCTAAACATTTTTATTATTGCACTTCTATCCCAGTGCATGGGATTCAGAAAGCACTGAGCTCTTAAGCCACTCTAGCCAAAACTCCAGATGTGAAATATCATCAAGTAGCAGAAAAGAACACCTGTAGTCATTTGCAATTCACTCCTTAGGCTGTTGTATTCATTGGCATTCTTTGGATTAGCTAATAAAACCATTTTAAATGTTAGTACTTGTCCTGTAATGTGACTGAGAGTTCTGTAACATTAGGTTTGACTCGTAGACTATTTAATCACTTTATTACAGGTATTTCCTTTGGAAATTTTTTTAATAGTGCATTTGCTGCTTGTTTTTATTTTAATGTATGACTTAAAACATCTGGGAGCCAAATTATCAACCATTGCAAACACCTTGCTCACTTCACCAATAGATGAAGCCATGTAAATGAGCTGAGGTTCTAGCCCTAAAATCCAAATCTCTTAAACTTATGAATAAAAGGTCTCTACTGATACACACTAAATAACAAATATTGTGCAAATAACATAACTGGAGTTCAGAAACTTGAGGAAACATCAGATATAATTAGTAATGGCCATTGCTGACATGTGCTTTTAATGAGAAATATGAACAATGTTAATAGCCAGATGATAAAAACTAATACCTACTTCTTTCTTCAAGGGGCTGGAGAGCTGATAGCTCTGGAGCTTGTGTTTGTCACAGGTGGAGAAAGCATACCTGAGCCCAGTGAACTGACTGATGCAACAGCCCAGCATCTCATCCGATTTGACCCCCAAAACCCACACACCACTGAGGAGAAGAAATTAGTTATAAGGAACTCTAGGTACCTGGTTGCTATTAATAGAGTAATGCTCTGCAGTCTGAACGTGTGGTCTTCAGCAGGTCCATGTTCTTGTGTTGGAAGATCCAGAACTGAACACAATATTCCAGGTGGAATGCTGCTAAGGATGCACTTCTTACTGACATCTCCCCTAGAACAAAACATAACACATCCTGGACTCCACCAGATCTCCACTGGTTAAAACTAGAGCCCAATGATTTTATTAACTAGCTCATATTAAAACTTTCACATGATTTCTACTACTGGGTCCTAATAGATTTAAATATAAACTCTATTTGACATCAAGTAATATGTCTAATGTGCAATTAGATTGCACTGAACATAGCAGCATCCTGAACTTTCTCAAAATCAGTTGGGCAATAATAGGAGGACAGTAATGTGCATGATTGCAGTTGTTAGAGGCTGCAGACCATCCAAGCAGTGAGGAGCTCTGTTCTAGATACACTGGTGATACCTGCTACAGGGAAGGTTTGTTCTGTGGCCTGGAAAGCACACATGCATAATGCCAGAACAGAATTCTCTTTGGATATAGAAAGTGTGGTTGAGTGAGCTCCGTGGATATGGTAAACTGGCCCAGGATGTGACTGTGCCAATTTCCACATTTTCTCTGTGTTACAATCATGACAGCAGTCCCTGCATGTTTGGTGTCAGCATTTGGATGAAACAAAGCTGGGAAATCTTTCCACTGCTATAGAAGGTGATACAAGAAATTGTAGTTGTTGTTTTATGTCATTGATACTGATTCTGAAATCCCAGTGTCCTTCCTCCACTGAGTAAAGCAAAGTTTTTGATGTCAGCATGAGAAAGGTTTTAAAAACCCTGAACACATTCCATGGAATACACATGTGTGCTGAAGCAATCCAGTTAAGCAACTTTTTTTCTGGATTACAAGGAATATTGTAGAACCATTGCTATAATCTTAGATGGAGCCACTATGTGTGTTGATGTGCTAACACCCACTGCACTTGGATTAAATTCGGAATGTTCAGTAGATGATCAGGAGTGATCCACTGCAAACATACTGGGATCAGCAGGAATGGTCCTGATGGTCTCAGGTTACTGAAAGAATTGTAGTTTCTTAATCACTGACAAATAAAGCAGGAAAGTGTTAAGATATCTTGCATATTTATACAATTTACTTCCATATACTATCATATTATTTGTACAATTAATGTACTCTATGCTGCCCTCATCAGCTCTGTAGCTCACAAAGACTTCTAAGTCTAACCCTTGTAATTTTTAAGGAGAGGAATTCCCTTTGTGGAGAAAGAAACTAAAAATGGCCTCTCTGTCTCACTCAAAATTGTCTGATTTTTTTTTAATCGTAGCTTTTTGATGTTTCTTGATCCTTTGCAGTCATGTAGAACTTCCTTTCTACTGGCAGATAATAAAGCCTAATCTGAAACCATTAGAACCAGAAGAAACTGCAGACTTCACAAAGCTCCAATATGATCAAGACATAGAGTCAGCCTTCTCCCTAAATCCTGAGCAGGGAATTTTGCTTCCCAGTGCTGATCATGAGTTTATTCTCACTTACACTCCACAGGAGGTATGGCTTGTGATTCCTTCCTATCTACAAACCCCAGCTGTGTATTTTTATGTAAGTCATAAAATCCTTGCTGTGCAGCTTTCTGGATTAAATTTAATTAGCTGGTGCCACGCTCTGATAAACAGTGTTCAGAATTTTGAAAGTTACTAAAAGAAAACATGTTTTGACTGCAAAATGTGAGGCAGTTTCTGATCTCATGTCATTTTTGGTACTGATTGGGCACAATTAATTTTACACTGAAACTGTGGACACATCCTCCTAGCTGCAGCTGTGCTGGCTGGTAAAGATACCACCCTCAGGGCACTACCAGCTCCTCCACAATACTCGTGGCCCAGTTCTGGAGAAGTACCCCCTGCTTACTGCAACCTAGACAAGTCTGGTTAGCAAACAGGGATTATTTTAACTGTTTCCATCTGTGTAGCTTTTGGGGACTGACATGGAGCCTATGAATAGCTGTGGGATAAATGAAGGGGGTAGTGGTAGCCTTGGGCAGAGAAATGATGGTGTGCAGCTATGGGCAAAGAGGAGTGCAATGGTGGTTGAATGCAGCTGTACCAGCAACTGTTATCATAGTTCTGCTTCCCTGTCCCTGTAAATAAGGAACATGAGCTCACTGCATTTAAAGAAACTTAAAGAAACTCTTTTTACTAAAGAAAGTAAGCCCAGAAGTGTGAATATCCCATGTTGTGGTGATTGACAGATTATTATGGAGGAGAAATTAACTGGCTTTTTAAAAATACTCAGATTAGTTAATAGAAAAATGCATTGAATTAACACAGACATTTAAATTAATATCTCTCTACTAATGAGTCTTCTGCAAAACCTTTCAGGCCTAAAGCTTGATCTGTGCTTCCTTTTTTCCCCCCATTAGAATATAGAAGTCATCCTCTTTTCCCATGAAGGAAAAGTAGTGTTTCTTACTCAAAACCAGGTTGATGGTCAATTGAGCTAAACAACCTGGAGCAGTTAGAAGAAACTTTAAATTAGTACAGCTGTACTGATGTTAATTTGGAGAGCCTCTGCAGATGCTTGTGTCTGGTATGCAATATACTAGGGAAATAATAACAGGCATGTCAAGAATGAGTATTTTTTTTGGAACCATACACCATGAGATCAGAATCTGGCTTAATATTTTGCAGTCAAACATGTTTACTTTAAGTAACTCTGGAGTTTGAATATTGTTTACCAGAGCTTAGTACTCCAATTATGATAATTCATCTTTTAAATGTAAACTATGTTTTCATCTTTTTTTTTTAATCCTTGACATAACTGATTCCTTGACATTAATGTCTTCTCCTTCATCTGTGTAGCTGAAGAGTTATCACAGTGTGATTCAGATGGTACTGAGGGACATCCCAGAATCACCTTGGTAAGCCTAGAAACAGTATTTCCCAGTTTGGCCATGCTATTACATTGGTTTACTGGGATTCTTCATCTTTCTGGTTATGGTGGACTGACAATTATAAAGGATTTTACCTGCACAGCTAATTGTAGTACAAAAACAATACTGTCATTTTGTTTCCCAGGCTTTCTGCTGAATTTTCCAGCAGGTTCTGCTGTTACTACTGTTTGTCACTGCAGTCCATGACATGAACAGACTGGGACAACTAGAGTACAATAAAGAACTATTTCATTTTTCCAGTTTTTAATTGTCACCAGTCTGGGCTAACTGGCAGGCTATAGTTGAGAAAATTTTGTTTTTCAGTTTAGACATGGCAACTAAAAGATGGGATCCAGTTTAAACACCAGTTTAAGATGCTTAATAATTCTACCATATTTCCTCCTACAGTTTAGGAAAAGAGAGGATACTTCAAAACATCCCAGAATACAAAGGAGAGGATGTAATAACATTGGAAATAGAAGTTAAAGGATCAACAGAACCATTTCATCTTCTTCTGGAACCCTATGCCATTATTATCCCTGGAGAAAACTTTATTGGTGTTACTGTCAGGAAAACATTTAAGGTTTGTTTGCTTTTGACTTCATTGTTATAATGTGCTTCATGTCACCAGATGCCATAGGGCTTATTAGAAGCTTTCAGACAATCTATTTTATTTTCATTTTCTCTTAAATATTTTATAGAGCCACAGGGTTAAATAGAGTGCTGATAAAATCTGACTAAATACAGTACTTTCAGCACAGATCTCCACATCAGAGCTACCTGCACTAAGTGTCCCTGTACAGTCCTCAAAGATCTTGTTGGCAGATGATTCACCTCATCCTACAGACTAAAATAAGTCAGAGGGATTTGTGCAAGTTGCCATTGTTTTCAATAAAAAGGATCCTAGGAGATGAGATCAGGTGGAGCTCTTGCATCTGTTTTGTATCTGCCTGAAATCCAATCAGGATTTCACTGCTTCTCCTCCTTGTTTTACATCACAGAGGAGAAAGGAAAGGGAGGACACAGAATTATCATGAATTATCATGCATGGCACTGGGTTAGTTAGTCAGAGGTTAGATTAAGTACTGTGCCTTCCCACTCTTCTGTGCTGAGTTTATTTCCAGATTCAGGTGACAATACAGTATGCTGTGGCTACAGTCAAGGTGTATTAGTAGGTCATAAAGTTTAGTGGTGATAAACTTTAAACCATAAAGTTTAGGTTCAGGAGTGCTTAGAGTTTGCACAGTATGTCCTATCTAGTTGGCAGTGCATCAGGACCCTCAGCTAATTGGTTTGTTGCTCTGAAAGTTTAAAGTGCATTAATTGTCTCGTTGATTTTAATTGTTTCAGATGTGGAATAACAGCAAAACATTGATCAAGTACACATGGGAGAAAATCACTACCTGTGACATCATGGAAGTTGAACCTCATACTGGCATCATAGGTGAAATTTCTGTGACTTGCAAGCATCAGTTAGTGACAGAAATATTTAAAATGGTATGAGTGGAAAAGTTACAGAGCACTATAAGGTGCACAACAAGACCTGACCCCCAGCCAACTGGAGCCAAGAGGTGGCTTAATTTGGTTCCAGGAACTTCCATAAGTCTTGCAGCAGGTGGTTTCTTTGCAAATAGGTGAGATGGGACCCTGCATTTTTCTTCTCTAGATATGAATCAGGGCTGTGATTTTGAACTGGCAATTACTGGAAGCAAACCTGGGTGCATCAGCTGTAACCTGCAGTGTAAAATTGAGCATTCCCCAGAGCCAGTTGTGCTGCATGTTGAGGCTGCTTTTAAGGTAAGGAAGAGATCAGTGTTGCAGGATGACTTGCTGTGGAGCCTGGCTATTGTCCATATAAAACTTTTTGCCTCTTAAAGGCCTGACAAATCTAAAGCAGTTACCAACAGGGGGTATTTTTGCTGTCTAGTTACTAATGAATCACAGTTTATACTCCCATGACATGGACTTTTCCTGTATTAAATGTAAAGCTGTTGCTTTCTGCTGTTCTCTGTGAAACTGAACATTAATCTTAGTTAATGTATGCTCTTTAATTAGGCAGTTTTGGCAGAACTGTCCATTCTGACATCTGTTTCCTGGTGTCCTAGGGTCCACTTCTTTGTATTGATGTTCCATCACTCTGGTTAGGTTTGGTTAAGCAAGGTGAGAGTGTGGTAAGAACCCTTGAGATTAAAAATCTGTGTCAGCTGCCAGCACACTGGAGAATGCAAGAAAGTCAGGCTTGTCTAGCTGAAAGGAATGAAGAGGTAAGTCACTGTTATAGCTGTTTCTTCCTCATGGTTGTAATGTTCATTCCAGATATCAAAAGTTCTAAATTCTGTGGCTTCTTTTGAAACTGGTTCTGCAAAGTTCCAGAAGTGAACAAATTCTTTTGAGATTAAATGCTTGTTTGGATTTTTTTCTCTATTTCCATTTATTACAAATCACCTGCCATTATGAACCATTTATTACAAATCAGATCCCACTTGATCTAAAGAGACATTGAATATTTCCTGTATGACAGTAATTTCATCTTCTGCTGATGTAAATAAAGGGGCAGGACATGATCAGAACCAGCTCTGTTAGACACTCCTCCCATCACCCACATCAGCATCTCAGAAAGGAATCTCAGCACCTGCTGAATCTGGCTTTTTGGCTCAAAGCAATATCTTTGAAACATGCAAATGCCTCCCAAAATGACCTCTTACCACCATGAATACTGAAACTGTTTTTTTAGTGGTGTGGTATGTCAAATGCAGTCCATTCCAGCTCATTCCACCATATCCTATGAAATAACTAAAACATCCTGAAGGTAATACTGGTGGGAAAGAATTGAGTGAGAGCTGCTATCTGCAGACCATCACATATTCTTAAAATTAAATTGCTTATTTTGATTGCTCATGGCACACATTGGGCATTGTAACCAGATTTCTCCTTGGTGTTAAGTGTTAAAGGGGAGTGAGGAAATCCAGACTCTGAGGTAAGTGCTTTTTGTTGTATGAAACCCAAATCTTGCCCATAAGGCTCTTTATGTAATTATCCATGCAAGAAATTCTGAGTTTGCTGGTTTTATGGCAAAAATTGGTCTAAATGCTGTTCAGATACTGTTTTTCTGGACACACTGTCAGTTTTGCAACAGAGAGAGGAGCTTGTTAGCAGGAACTTCTCACTGTTACTCCTTTGTCCCCTGCCATTCACAACAATTCCCAGAACTCCTGAGAAATTTTAGACTTTATCTCTTGGATTTGTCATCTTGGAGCTCATTCACATCCCAGTGAGGGGATCAAGTGCTCCACTCCTCCTTCAGCATAGCTGTCCCTTTCCTTTCCTGAATCTCTCCAGCCCCCATCCCACAGTGATTCTTCCTTTGGAATCTTTCTGATTCCACTCCTCCATCCCTCCTTTTTTGACCTTCTGTCCAAGAATCTCCCCAGTTTGTGGCACCTTATGTAGCTGCTGCTCAGCCCCTCCACTTGGCAGGAGACATTCATTGCCTTTTTGTTAGTTGTCCCCATAAAAGCAGAGTCCTGCCTCCTGGTCTGGCCAGGTCTTCCCAAAGCTAGCACTGTGCTTCCTAAAATCAATCCAGGGGGGACTCCAGGGGCAGAGAGAAAGGACAAAGTCTGAGGGACAAACTAGTGACGTGCAAGTCCTCATCAGACTGGGGGACTTTCAGCATTTTATAGCTGCTTTGCAGGCATCAAAGAAATCTCTGTTTGCTGTCTCCTAGGTATCTCCCTTCACCATTTCACCTTCTTTTGGAGAAATACCTCCTTTGGGGATATGCAGTGTGTCAGTTCACTTCACATCAATGCTGTGCCAGCATATCCAGACAGTACTAGAACTAGAGGTGGAAAATGGAGAAGAAAGGTAAGGGATGAGTGGTGTTCTGCTTTGGTGTTTTCTTGAGCTTTTCTCTCCTAAAACATGTTGCAGAAACAGAAGAGTGGGGTTGTGTAACCTATTAATGAACTATCCAATCACTAATATTGCTAGATAAACATAATCATCATTCTTTCCAGCAGGCTGTTTCATGTCTAGCACATTTCATTAATGATAACAATGGACCATCTGTGTGTTTGTTTCCAGTCATCTTCCTGTTTTTGTTGAAGTCCAGACCCCCCAAGTGTGCCTGATAGCTAGTCATCTAGTATTCACTGAAATTTATACTGGAGTTCCTGTCAAAGCAACAAGCAAACTTTTTAACCAGACACTGCTGCCAGCAAACTACTTATGGGGAAAGGTAAATGTGCTTCTAGTGGGTGAAGAATACATAGAGATGGAAATTATGATTTCTGTTAAAGTAGGAGCTACTCTTAAAAGCCTTTCTGATGTATCCTTTGGGTACTGATTCCTGTTTACTGGCTTATGAGCAAGACTTCAACTTGAGACCAGCTTTTATGAGAAGATTAACCAGCAGATGTTGTTAATGTGCTCTTAACTGTTTGTGGACCATCCCTGGGAGAATGGGTGAGGAGAGATGTGAGGGGAAATAGGATTTAAGCTACTAGAGTGTTAACACTGTACCATGGCACTTTAGGATTTGCATTTAATTCATCAGAGCAAAGAAACAATGGTGATTTGAATAGTGTCTAAATTTTGCTTAAACTTCACATCTGGGTGGGTCTCAGCTCATGGATTTTATCTTCTAAATTCAAAGTCAGTATATAAGCTGTGGTCTGAACTCTCTTTTCAGTGAACAGAGACCAGGATGTCAGTAGCCAGAATAATATATATATTTCTAGTGTCACTGTGGGTACTGTAGAATTTTTTTCCCCACCTGCAGACATCACTCAGGAGGTATGGTCTCTTGTAAGTACTGTCACAGCAGCCTGGTATGGCTTGGCTATGTTCTGTGCCTGTGTTTAGGCAACTGAATCATACCCTATCTACACAGGCAATGGAGTTCAGAGAAGTATTCAGCTCCCCCTAAAATTAACAACTATTTAGAGAGCTGAGTTAGAGAGAGCAGATTGTTCTCTCACAAATACTAACTGGATGGATGTATAGTTGATCCCTCCTATGCATACAATTAGGTTAATTAGCCTGTAAGCCAAGTTCTGCTGTCAGTGTTTGGTCATTCAGATCCACTCTGATGTCCAGGGTTCAGCTCATGAAAGCATTCATTGCCATCCAAGATGTCCTTAGGTGCCCAAGGGATCCTAATTGAACATATGGATGATGGAGAACCTATGGGGAAATATTTTGGAACAGCTGGAGCCTGAGAGGGATGCCTACAGCAGTTTACCTGATAACTGACATCCATGTTTGAGCAGCCAAGTTGGAGCCCTGGATTCATGCTATGTGCATTTAGTCAGTTGGGGGTAGATTCAGACTAGATAGAAGGAAGAGATTTTTTACAGTGAGATTTTTTTATAGGTTGCCCAGAGAGGTGGTAGATGCCCCATCCCTGGAAATATTCATGGTCAGGTTGGGGGGGGCTCTGAGCAACCTGATCTGGTGGAAAATGTTCCTGCTCCCTACATGGGGTTCAGGTAGCTGAACTTTAAAGGTCCCTTTCAACTCAAACTATTTTATGATTCTATGAATAAGGGAAGTTGCTAACACTTCTGTAGGCACTGGAGAGAGGTATGGCACCTGTAGAATCCTGCTCTAATATCAGATGGATCAGATTTTTGCTTAATCCTTGAAAGAGTTGTGACTGTGAGAGGGACAACATTGCTCCCAAATCAGGTGCCTCAGTTGGGCACCTGAAGCCATGTGGAATGAATTTAGGCATGAGGATCTTCTCAGTCCCAAGTTGTAAAGCAAGCCTCAACACTGCATGTGTTGCTGCCTGAAAGTGTCCTAAACCTGAGAATAACTGTCTTTGGAGTCCTCTTTAATCTGAAGAAAACATTTGAAAGAATCAGAATTAGCTGAATGTCCTTTCTGCTTGGCAGCTCCTTGGAAGTCAGGCAGCTTTCTGCTCCATCACTGTCTCTCCAGCCAGTGGCACCTTAGGCCCAAATGAAGAAAAAGAATTCTGCATAGAGCTGTCAGCTAATGTTGTGGTAAGTTTAAAAACTGGTGCAATTTAATCAAAAAGCAACACTGGCATTCTCATCTCTTCTGGCAGAAGGAAGGATTTTTATAAACAAAACAGAATGCTCTTTTTTCTGTGCAGTATCTCTGGAATTGCTTTGTATTAGAGGTACCATGGTTGAAAGCAGTCCACATGGTATGCAGTTTTCTACCCTGCCTCTGTATTTCCCAGCTGTTTGTGTTTTCTTTCATTCTTGAATGCTTATTCAGTTGCTCTTTGGGCTTATCACTTTGCTGGGAGCATGCAGATCCTCACTTTGGATTGTCCCAAATGAAATGGAGCAGGCTGGCCTATGTCCTACACGTTTGTTTTGCTGAAAGCAGCTGGGCTTGTGACATTTTGATATCTGAAAATTTTCAAGGGGCTGGTGGGACTGAGAGTCTGCAAAATAGGCTGTGGACTGCAGAGTTCACAGACTTGAGGAATTCAGCAAATAAAATCTTGAATGTGGAAGGTTATGTAAGCTTGACTGCAAGTGATTAATGGTTAGAGCTTTGACACTTGCAGTATAGAAAGTGTGACAAATCCCTACTGGGGCATTTTTTGGCTTATAGACTGATGCAGGTACAAAGCCAAGAAAGAGCAACTAATTTTTACCTTGGTTTGGCCTTCTAAGCAAATCTGATGGTGTCAGAGAACACACTTAAAACAATTCAGTGAAACTTTTCAATATTCTATTGTAGTACCTGGTTTTAGTCTGGTGAGGATTATACACATTTTCAGAGTCAATTTCTTCATGAGGCTACCTTTTCTCTGTGATGTTTGCTTCATTCACAAGGAAACTTGACTCCTCTTCTTTCAGGGTGAGCTGAAAGACCTTGTCCTTTCCTGTAGCATAGAAGACATGATTGAACCCCTCTTTCTGAGCATTTCTGGAGAAGTGAAAGGACTCTATGTCACCTACTTCATACCTTGTGACAGTGAAGCTGACAGGTAAATCAAGGTTTTACCCCTGAACTGACAAAAAATAACTTCTTCCCAAGGCAAAAATAAAATTGAGAGGGGGGGAAATAAACCCCATGTATCTATGTAAACTTAAATCTTCCTCCTGCTGCAGGCAGCACTGACAGTAAAATGTGCTGGGACAATTCAGTGAAGGTGCTTATGTGAAGAAAGGTGTTGGGTTTACACACTTGCCAAATACACCATCTTCATAAGCCCAAGAGAAGCAGGAGCAGCAATACTCCACTCCTAGCATTGTTTACCTGAAACAGATTCACAGCTGTGAATCCAGTCATTCATGAATAATAAATTGGTGTGAAGTTAACTGTGCATTAGTGAAACTGATGTTCATGTGTTGTTTCTGTTCCCCATGGTGCTCCTCACACTTGTAACCTGCCAGTTGCTTTGATGTTTTTGTGTACAGAGGGCTTGAAAAATTACTTTCCTTCCTGATACCAAAAGTGTGGGACCTTTGTAGTCCCTCACATGTTTGCAAATTAACCTCTTACATATTAATCTAGAATTACAGAATTGTACCCTGGATCACATATTTTGGACCACTAAGTTTTGTTGTTGTACTTTGAGATGTGATATTAAGAAAAGAGGAATATACTCCTCTTTGACTTGTTATATCTGACTGATATTTATTTTTGTTTTCTGATACATTGCATGATTACTCTCTTTTGGAATATACCTGTCTTTTATAACTTTATATAAGGAAATATACCTTTAATTTGGCAGGTTGACATGTTATACATGATAAAAGTTCTACACAAAATAAATCCTTATCCATGGATAGAAGTGAAAAAAATTATAAGCAATAAATAACAAAAATAATAGGCTGCGTGCTCCTTTTAAACTGGTTATCCCAAGCATATTGCATACTTGAAAAATTTACTGTAATTATGTGTGGCATAAGAAAATGAGACCCGTGTTTTAACACAAACATAACTTTTTCTGACAGTGGTGAAAGACAATTGTTACAAAGCCCATGTGACCTTCTTTTGGACTTTGGATCTGAAGTGGCATTCAATGATACAGTGAAACGTCAGCTAATTCTTACCAATCACACTGGAATCAGTGCTCCATTCACACTAGCAGCTGAATATTTCACTGGCTTTTCCCTTGCTCCAGAACAAGGAACCTGCCTGTAAGTCTTCCTTTTCTGCAGAATGACTCAAATACTAAGTTTGGGTTAAATCTGAAATCAGGACAGTCACAGGATGGATTTTCTGCAGTGCTATGATGTGGGTTCTTTTGAGCTTTTGCTCTGGTTGTGTCCATGAAACCTACTAGTGAGGTTTCCTGCAGAACTATAGAGTGTGCAATGCAAGGAGAGAGCATTTACCTGGTGTAAAGGGCAAAAACCACTTTTGCTGCCAGTGGGCATTAGGCTGGTTGGCACTGTCCAAGGCTCTGCTGTGTTAGATTGCACACAGGGTCTGACATCTCTCAAGCTGATTCATTCTTAAGGATGTTATTTTCAAAGAATGCTTTGCAGGCATTCCTTCTTTAAGTTGTAATGGCTGATTTAGGAGCCAGGCAGAGCTGTTACTTCAGCAGAGTTCTGCTCATTTCACAGGACTGTCACTGTGATTTTTATTTTTGTATTTATTTATTTTTCCAAGTTCTTCAAGCTACCTGGTGAAAAGAAGAGGGCCTATCACAAAGCAAGAAGCCAAAAAAACACAGTCAGGTATGAGAATAGCTGTTAATCCTCACAGCTGAAAAGACAAAAGCCAGCTGGCTACCATATTCAGCATTAAATGGGCCAGTCAGACACATTATTTCATTCTTGAAGTATCTGCTAAATCTGCACTGTCAGAAGACTTAGTTCCTCAGTTCATACTTAAGTTTGAAAGCCCACATTGCATAAGCATTAAGTTGATCTCTGTCTTCCCTCCTGCTTCCTTTTGCCTCTTTCTCTTTCCATTTCTTTTTCTTTCCTCTTCTTTTTCTCCAGACCAGCAGTTTGAATTGAAGATGTGTGTACTGGTGACAGTTCACTCCCAGCACACAGTATGGATGACATACATAATGTTTGTCTTCCAATACCACTGCAGCAGGCTTTTCTCCCTCAGACTCTTTTAAATACCCTCCCCAGTGTGGAAAGCCCCAGCACAGCCCATCTGTCATTTGTGATGTATTGTACTGAAAAATATTTGATGCCACATGAGACCCAGGGAGGGGGGAAATAGGAATGAAATGCTATAAAGTGTGGATGTGTCTGCTGTATCCAAAATAAAACTTGGACATATTGGTACCTTGCCATAGTGTTTGGTATCTGTCACAAAGACTGAGCTTTTCAGCTGTTGAATTAGTACTTAAGATTGGAAAAATGCTGTTCTGACAGATTCCATGCAAGCTTTCTGATTTAGAAGGCTTTGTGACTCGAAATGTGGAAAGGCTTTGCTCTTTGTAATTAATTCTTTGTGGTGAAAAGCACACAGAGGTAAACAGGCAGCTGCAAATAGAACTATAGCCAGTTAACACAAATTCCAGCTTGTTTTTCTCTAGTCAAGGATGTGTTTTCATGTAACCAATTAGTTCTTTGCATATGTCAGAGTCCTGGATTGGGTTGTTGGAAGGGAGTCCTTCTATGAATTAGAACTAACACTCAAAAACCAGATTAAGACCCACTGCAGGGGGGAACTTGGGCAAAGTGTTAACCACGTGGGTTGTATCAATCAGTGACCCCAGGGTTTTGTGAAGCCAGTGAGGTTAGGCTGATTAACACCAGCTAAAATCATGGTCCTGTGTATTCTTTGAAAGAGTAACTTCGTTCCATTTCCTCAAAATTCATCCAATGCTTCTTTGCTGTGCTCCTTCAGAGGCTGCAGCAGCAGTGCTGTCTCATGGGAAGGGAGTAGCTTTCCAGATAGAACCTTCCACAGGAACTCTGAAACCCTTCCAGCAGCTAATCATAGAAATAACAGCTTATAACAACATGTGGGGGGAGTACCAGGATGATCTTGTCTGTAAGGTAGGTGAGGCCTTGGTTTTAAGGGAAGTATCACTATGGCCAGTTTTACACCAATTGTGTTTCCCAGATTCCTTTCTGTTAAAAATACTTTTTTTTCAGTTTGCTTGGACTTCTGTAAAAATGCAGGGTAGATACTGCCATCCCTCTGCCTCCAATGAGATGTAAAGAACAACAGTTTGCTCTTAAAATATGTGGTTTAGTTTGGGGGTAACATGCTGGGAGGTTTTCATGTGCCTTAAAAATCACTGGAGCAGTTTTGATTGATAAAATGGTAGCAAGCCAGTGCACTGCTCTGCCCTACCAATACATTACATTGTGTTGTATGGAAAAGCCACAGGAAAGCTGATGAATGTAGGAGGTATTGCACTCTCCTGCTGAGAAGAGCTTTCATTAGCATGTGAAGTAGATGCTGTCAAAATAAACCAGTCAAAAATATTTGAAAGTCCACTCAATTTTCAAAAAAAAAAATTTGTAACCCAGAGGACTAAAGTTTTGTCTTGATTCTAAAAGCAAAAAATCATTTCTGATAGGTGGGAGACTTACAACCCCATTTAATTCCCATGAAAATGACTGTGAAAGGCTGCCCAATCTTCCTGCAGATGATAGGACCACAAGCAGAGCAACCCATCATCAGGTATAGTGAAGCCAGAGAATTAAATACTATTGGATTATAGCCAACATGCACACATGTTCCCCTCTTTTAGTGATATAATGAGGTCAGCAAAGTGACCATTAAATAGGTAAATAGGGGCAGGGGAAGGTTTAAGCTCTCCCATACAAGTTGCATCTTCACACATAGGATACTGGTTGGTTTATGGGGACCAGGGCACACTCACCAGCTGCCATGCAGCATGACTGCTTCTTTCTGACTTCAGAGGAATTAGCACTGTTTACCATACTGCAGCCAAGAATATTTGCAATGTCAGTATTTGCAATCCATAGAAAATAGATATAGCTAGCCACCATTAAAAAAAAACAACACCCTTCTGCACCTGGAAATCTGTGCCTGACATGGGTCGCTCCACTGCTGTGCAGTCATTTGCTTCTGCTGCCAGAGTGTTTCATAAAAGCTGACTTCACATGTTTTCCCTGAAACATCTGAGGCAACTAAGAAAACTGGGAAAAAGAGACTGATTAAATAAAGCAATATTGTACTTGACAGTACAGGCCATGTTTTACCTGAGAGACACTCTTAGCAGGCTGCCAGCACAGCCAGATACATTTAAACTTTTAAACAAATCTTGAATTATTTCAGACTTTCACCTTTGTTTCCTGCATGTACTAACAGCAAGGTTCCTTCCCTTAGGTTTGGCACTCATGTCTCTGGAGGCTCTCCTGTCTTTAGGAATGTCCAGCTCAACAATCCCACTCCCTTTGGTAAGAGTGACTTTTGTACAGCAAACACTGATGCATGTGTTGTGCTCCTGATGATAATAACAATAGAAGAAGCCATTAACATGTTAATTGACAGGCCTGCTTGTTTCCTAATCAAGGTGTTTGGTGTAAAAATAATACTGGTATATATGAGAGTGCCTTGGCTGGTACAAACAAGAATATGTCTTGTCAGGTTTTATATGCACAGTAGTGTTTATCATTATGGCATCACTGCTGTGAAGTTTTAGTTGGCTTTAACAGGAAAGCAGGTGAGCTCCAGCCAGAGTGTGGTAGAACATGTGTAACTGACTCAATGAAGCAGCACATCCTATGCTGATATGTCTGGGGCTTCACTCACTGAAATGATGGGAATTCAGGATTTTACATCCTGTTTTTGTAAGTCTCTCAGGGCACTAACCCCAGTCAGTCAGATGTGCTGCTTGCTTCTCAGTGGCATCATCAGGTTCTCTTGTGTTTAGTCTTTTTATCTCTTGAGTGAGGCTTTAAGCTCTGAAGAGCAAAAGTCAATTGCCTTTTTTCTTTTTTCCACCAAACACATTTTCTTAACAAACAAAACACTCACACTTTATTACAAAGTTATTAAAAGTACAGTTTGGGATCTAGGCTGTGGCCATGCTGTAAGAAACATAATGAATACAGGTGGTCTTAAATCATTTCACAGCAAACATGGAAAGCTTAAAATGTTTTTTTAATCCAAATCCAGTTGTTTGGCAGAAATTCATTACATGATAATCTGGTTCTCCAGCACCAGCTAAGCTGTCAGTCTTCTCAGGGACCAGAACTGATTGTCCCTCTCTCCTTTTCAATTCAGACATCCGCCTGGACTGGCAGGTGTACAACCAAGAGCAAGATGATAAAAAGCTGGTGGACCTGTTGCTGTTCTTTGGAGACCCTTTTCCTCTTAAGGACGTGGATGAAAATGAGACTGCATCAACTGGTGGCACCTCAGAGTCAGAGATGGTGTTAAAGTTGGATCAAACTCCTGTTCCCTGCAGAAGCATTTATCCAGATGAGGTCAGCTGCTCCTCTGGTTTTTATGCTGCTGCTGAGAGACCTGATGAGTTTCTTGGCATGGGAGGTTGAAAACAATAACAAGGGACGTAACTTGTAACTAAGAGCTGGGTTGTTACAGGGAATATCAGCTCCTCTCACAGCCAGATGTGATGCAGGGGTAGATGGGGACTGGTATCAGCAATCAGTTTCCAGAATGAGCTATAAGCAAATTGCTCTCTATCTTCTCCTTTTCTTCAAATTGTTCAAGAAGCTTTTTAAAAGAGATACTGTCAGTGACAAACTATTGCCATTTTTACATGGAAGTGTTAGGATGACTAAAAACTCCTTAATTTGAGTCTGCTTTTCTCATGGGTGGTTTATGATGTCAATGTGTGTGCTGTAGTCAGGGAGCAGGAGCTAACCTGCAAAGTTCAAATTGCAGCTTGAAGTATTTATCCCAGTGCTACAGCTAGATTATTTATTAGAATGTGGTAAGATTATTACACTTAAAGTTTGATTAAAATATGGCCATTTATTGTCTTGAAAGGTTAGGAGTGACAGGGTGAAGGCATCGTGCAGGGTATGTGTATTTCTCTGGCAAAAGCTCTACAGAAAATGTATTAAGATCAAATTTTCTCAGCTTTAGCTGGTGTGTGTGATGGCCCAGGGACTTCAGGGTTGAGTGCTTCTCTTGGTAGAGCAGGTCCTAAGCATCCACATTTTCCAAGGAGTTCAGGAGCACTTTCAGAAAAGCAAAACCTCTGTATGAAAAAAAATGGTGTACAGGACACATCCAGGTGTCCAGCTTTTGTGCCAAAAATAAAGAAACTGGAGCTGGCCATTCTTGCTGACCAGTGCAGTGGTTCCCTGTACACTGCCCTTGCATTCCTCCTTTGCAGTGTAACAGTTTTAACCATTTCCCACCCCTGTGTCCCTGCAGTCTTCAAATGCTGACAGCAAAGAGAAGGAAATCATCACTCAAGAACCTACAGTCCAGGAGATTGTTTCTGTACTTATACAACCTCATGAAGGGGTTCCTGCAGACAGCCCCTACTCCATTACTCCAAGGCAGATAGTAAGATCTTGCTTTTTTGTGTGTGTGTTTAGATTTAGCATATTTTCTGCAAGACAGAGGATGCAGAGGAGGAGGTAGCTTTGGTTTGGGGTAGAGATTACTTGGCTGAGTGGCTTTGGGGATCTTGAAGATCAACACAAGAAAAGTTTGTAAAGACAACAGCAAAAAAAGTGAGTGTCCCACCTGGGTCTGAGCAGTTAACTGATGAGTGGAATGAAGGGTTCAGTTGTATTGGGCTCTCTAGAGTGGCATCTCTGGTCTTCCCACTTGGGTTGCCTTGGTGAAATACGTAGCATTAGGTTGGGGGCATCCAAGCTGAAGTTTTGGAAAGATGTTATTTACCCAGGGTAGATTTGCTTAGTCAATGTGACAGAGCTGGAAAGCAGGCTGCTGGTTAAGGGGTGCTCTGTAGACAGCTCTTGGATAAACAGTTGTAATCCCCACTGCTTCAAAATTAACTGGTGCAGATAGGGGCTGGAGTTGTGCAGTTTTGTAGGAATAAGATAAAGCAGAGACAGCACTGGAAAGATCTAATCAGGTGTGACAGAGCTGCCCAAAACATCAGTCTGTCAGTTTTGATCTGTAAATATTAGCAGCCCTTCTTGCCAAAGGGTTTTGGTTCCAAGTTAGAATGAGCTAAAGATTACAGAAAAGAAATAATTACAGAAGTGGCATCTCAAAGCAGTGAAGTCTATGACCAGCTCAGGGGTGACTGAGGCTGAGACAGCTCAGAGGAACAAGTGCCTCATGGTGGAGATGGCTTTTATCAGGGCAAGCTCTGCCTGTGTGGAAAGGAGATGATGCCTATGGACCCATCCAGGTATTCCTGTGCAGAAATGTTCTCTGTGTTTCTACTACTGCTTCAGGAAGGTCTGTTGGCTCAGGTGTTGTGTAGCACAGCTGGCCAGGTGTGGCTTAAATCCATATCTGAGCAACTGAGGTCCTTGAGACCACAGACCTTGCAGTGTTGTAGGACATGGCAGAGCTTACTGGCTCTGCTCTGGCCCTGCTAGACCTTAGGCAGAGCTTTGCTTTCTGAGCAGGGGAACACAGTGCAAGGAGAGCTGAACTGGTTTTGCTTCTCTGAACCTAGGTGTAGCAAGACCAAACATCTCACCTTGTGATCACAGTAAACTGGGACATTTGTGTCTGCACAGCTCTAGCCAGAAAGCACTACACCCCACAGGGCCCCTGAGCTTACAAACTCAGCTGGACATCAGCTGGCTCTGTAAGGACATGGCAAAGGTTTTTCTGGAGCAACAGCAGGATTGAATCATAATCTGCAAATGCTTCTGCAGCAATAACAGGATTTAACTGTAGCATGCACAAGGCATCCCAAGAAAGCAGAATCTGTTCAACCTGTAAATCCCACAAAATCTGTTGTAGCTGCATTTGATTGCATTCCTGCTGTTATGTAAAATTTAAAAATGCTCAAGAGTACACTGAACTGTGCAGTAGTCTTATATCACACTTGTAACTCTTAAAAAAAATGTTTCTTGTGTCTGTGAGAGCTGCCAGTTGTGGGAAAATCATCTGAATTAGCCATGGAGTATAAGTAGGTGGAACTGGGGATTTTTTAAAAACAAACCATCAGGTACACAGGGGTGTGCAGGTTCTTAGGGAGTTGGTCTGTGACCAGGCTTGAACTCTGTTGGTGCTGCAGAGCAGCTACCCTGATACTTACAGCTGAAATAAATGAGTTCTGTTGTCACATGGTGTCATTTTGGAGAAGCCTGAGCTTAGCCCCTTCCCTGGGAGATGTTAAGCTGCTTGTGCAACCCAGTTTTAGCAGCTGAGGATGCTTGTGCAATGCCAGGCAGCTCCCTGCACTGACACTCGGTTGTCTCTCAATTGCAGGTGGTTCCAGGAGGTGGCAGCATCTCCGTTTGCATCTCCTTCACCCCCTGCATCCCACCAGAGACCGTGCCTGAAGTGCAGTGTGATGGGTTTGTGCTGGGTTTCATGAACCTAGACGACGAGGTAAGCTATCACAGCAAGGCTAGAGAGGACTAGAAAATAATCTTTTCCCTTCCTAAAATTTCCATGCAGGCTGCTGTGCACCTGGACAGTTTGTATGAACAGCTCTGTACATCCTTCCATCCCTTTTGTGCATAAGTTGCATTTGCCTTTCAGCTTGGAAGCTTTCTGGGGGGGGAATATCACCATCTTCTTTTACATTGTCTGGTGCAGCAGACCCCAGACAAAAGCCCAGGGTTTGAAACACTATCATAACATCAGGTTTTGTTGATAACAAGAGTTAACAATGGGGCTGAGACTCAGGACTGCTGAGTCCTGTTCCTGGCTCTGCATCTACCTTCCTGTGTGAATTTGGACAGCATTTCTCTCCTCTGGGAAACTTCCTCTCTAACAACTGCAAGTGCAGCTCACAGGCTAATGTGAGGCCTGAACATTGTTTTATGAATTGCTCTGTGTTCTCTGACGTGAATCATTGCAAAGGGGCAAGGTATAGTGAATGAAGAATAACAGAATAATTAATAAAAACATCCTTAATGTTCCCTACTCTGCTTAGCTTTTGCTGCCCCATGCCTGCTGCCATCATGTCAGGTAAACAGTGAGTTGTGAAGCAGAATCCTACTTTGGCTAGCAGCCTCCCAGGCTAAAAGTCATGTTTCAGTGCCATCCTTTTATACATCATTTCTGTTTTCATGTGGTTGTCAGCATGCAAGGACAGTGCCTGGCAAAGTGCATCGCAGAGAGGGCTATGAAGCTCCAGCCCTACGAATAGAACTGGAAGCTTTTGTGAGGTCTGCTCTGTAAGTACCTTCCCCCTGAGCACTGGGACCCTTGCAGAATCCATCAGCCTGGGGGACAGGACCCTGACCAGCTGGGATTCTTTACACTCAGGTTAGAAGTAGCCATGGATCATGACAAAGGAATGGTGTTCTATTCATTGGCAAGTGATCTCCTGCCAGATCAGCCTCTGCTAGGAGTAAGTATTTCATGCACTGATGTGTTCAGCTGGTCTGTGCTGCTTTGCAGCTGGAAGATGTAGAGGTGTATGCACATGGTTTTTAAAAATACATCTTTATCCCCAGTAGCTTCATGTTGCAACTTGCTATCTTGCATGTAACAAGGTAGGAAAGCAAAAGGACTATCAGTACTTATTAGCAGAACTGAGCTCAAACAATGCTTATTTTATGTCTTTCTTTGTACAGGAATCTGTAAGTAGAAATACTTTCATGTATTGTAAGTAGTACAATTTTTAGGACATAGTACAATTTTTAGTAGTACATATTTTTAGGACATAAAGATCTGATAGCAGAATGAGTCACTTAGAGCATCCTGGCCAGTTTCTGTGACCCTTGACATTCAAAGACTTCTAAATTTTATAACATTGTTTGTCTTTTGGTTTCTTTTTACTCAAGAAATTTTGAAAAACACAAGTCACAGACTGTGTTGCTTTGGGGTAAAGTCCTTCAGATCCCTGGTGGTGCTGACTGACCAGACTAGCACAAACCTCTCCAGGGAATTCAAACTAACCAGCTTGGCATCATTTCTCCACCAGGTTTTGACAGATTCAGTCATGACTCAGAGGCTGATTCTCATCAATCGCACTAAAGTTCCTCTGTACTTCAGGCTCCTTCTGTCTCCACCCTTCAGCCTGTCCAGCACAGCTCCCAAAAAGAGCACCAAAACACCCCACAGCAAGGAGGAGGAAATAGAGCAGCAACCACAACTTGTACTTTATCCACAGCAAAACATGCTGGTAGGCTCAAAAATAATAATTCTCTGCCAGAATAGACACTTTAGTAATTGGAGTGTTAAGAGTGGCCCAGATGAACCACAAGAAAAACACAAGCAGTAGAGAAATATCCCAATTTCATGGGAAAGAGAAGTGGATTAGCAAATGCTAATTACTGCAATTACCCTGCAAAATTTATTGCAGGTACAAATAAATTTTTCTGCAGTGTCCCTGATGTGCTTTTCTCATCAACTCTGACCTGTTGCAAAATCCTGCAGAAAACCCTGTGCTTTTTGGAGCTCACCTGTGTCAACAGCCATGAATATGCTGGACAAATTATTAGACTTCTGAAGGCTGCAGTTCCTGATTTCCTTAAATTAGATGCAAGCACAGAATTTGTTTCATTTTGGTTGTACACATTGACACAAAAGGAAACAACGCCAAGAATTAGCTGGGATGCAAAGAGTGAGCAGCACTTGCACTTTTGAAGTGTGCTTCTCATTTTTCAGTGTTTATTCTATTGTAGGAGCACACACATCTTAATTCTGTGAAGGAAGAGAAGAGATTTACGTGCTTAGAAAGGAGATTTACAAGTTTAATATTGCTTTAGGAATATGGTATTTGTAACCTTGGAAATTTTGAACCTTTGTCTTGCTAGGGGATGCTTCTGCCCTGTGGTTCAGAGATCAGCTGTTCACCTTTATACTCCATCTCCCTGTACTGGATTCACAGGAAATAGCTGGTTTGGGGTGTTTTTTTCTTTAATTATAATGCTTTGTTCCAGTGGGAATTTGGTTGCTGGCATTGACACCTTTGGATTCCAGTGGGAAAATGTATGCCTGGGCCTTTGAGCAATGTTTACTTTGGATTTCCTGCTCAAAGTGTCTTCTTATGCTGTGGTCATCGGAATTCCTCTTCCCACAGGTGAAAGTGTCATTCCACACAACTCTGGAGTTACTTACATATCAACATTTGCCAGATACCCAGCTGCTTCCTGGCCTGCAAGTGCTGCAGCTTGGGAATGGTGAGAAAAAGCTGAAGTTTAATCAAAATCTGGTGATTGAATATAGCAACCACACTACCCAGGTAAGATCAGAAGGGAGATCTCTGGGCCCTGAGAAAGGGGCTGTGTTTTATCAGCATCTCTGACTCACCACAAATGTCACTTGGCTTTGAAACACAGCCACCTCTGGGGTAAATGGTGTCATCCAGCTCAAGTGAACAGCCATGGATTTGCAGAAGGAGATATTTTCCTGTTGGGACTGCAGGTGGACAGCAGTTTGGGGCCAGCACCCTGGTGCTCATTCATAGCCACCTCCTTGCACAGCCTGGATGACAGGGCTCAGACCCAGGGCAGTATGTGACCCTGTCACAGTATGTCACATCCTTCTGAGACATGGGGTCAGGACTGTCTCAGCAAAGATGCCAGGAGCTGAGTCACCAAGCATTGCCTCCCACAGTGCCCCTCTGCTTCTTGAAAGCCTTCTGAGTCTTAAGTCCTGGGGTGTGGTCACAGCCCACACACATTTAAAGACCAATCTCTTCCAAATCTATAACACATCCCCCCATCCCCCCACCAGCCCCTCAGCAGTTCCAGTGCACTGCAGGCTTTTTTTTTTTTTCATACCAGGTATTTTCTGAGCACCCAATCTAAGATACAGTCACTTTAGTAATAATCTTGAGCAATCTGCACAAATTGAATGACTCACAGAGGGCCATATACAGTCCTAAGGGATGAAGAGATGCTGTAATGTCTGCATCTCCTCAGAAAACTCTAATAACAAATCAGAGTGTTCCCTCCATGTTGCTTCATCAAGCTGACAGTGTCGGGGTTGAAAACCTACCCCAAAAGAGTAAAACAAGCAACAACTTAATTCACTCAAAGGGATAAAATGGAGATTTGGTTCTTACAAAAGAACATGGAACAACTACTGATTCTGTGAGGTAAGAAGAATCCAGCTGTGACACGTAGTATTAAAGCTCTGCAAAAAGGTGGGTGTTTTTTTCTTTTCCCTTTCCTCTGTTTTGCAGCTGGTCCCAGTGACTGCATACCTCACTCTTCCACTTCTGGAGCTCTCTTGCAACACACTTGATTTCAAGACCTGTTTCATTGCACAGACCAAGACTGAACACGTCCTCCTGTGTAACAGGAGTGGCTGCAGAAGTTACTGGACTGCTTTGCTGGGTATTCTGGTTTTGCATTTGGATTTCTTGTTATACAGTGTCACTATTCAGTCTTTTCATTTAGTATGGCTGCATGCACTCAGTGCACAGCCAATATATGAGCACGTTGGCTACAAACATATCAGGTCTGCTTCTGTTCCTGTGGGCTTTTTCTTTTTTTCCTTTCCTTCCCTTTCCCTTTTCTCTTCCTCTTTTCTCCTTTCCTCTCCTCTCCTTCTTTCTCCCTTCTCCCTTCTCCCTTCTTTCTCCTTTCTCCTTTCTCCTTTCTCCTTTCTCCTTTCTCCTTTCTCCTTTCTCCTTTCTCCTTTCTCCCTTCTCCCTTCTTTCTCCTCCTTTCTCCTTTCTCCCTTCTCCCTTCTTTCTCCTTTCTCCTTTCTTTCTCCTTTCTCCTTTCTCCCTCCTCCCTTCTCCCTCCTCCCTTCTCCCTTCTCCCTTCTCCCTTCTCTCTTTCCCCTCTCTCCTCTCTCCTTTCCTTTTCCCCTCCTTGTTTTGTTTTTAGAGGGGCTGGGGGGCTGTTTGTTGGTTGGTTTATTTGACACCAGTGTATCTCTACTGAAATCAACAGTAACTCCAGATTTAACCAAAAGCTTGAATCCCAGCCCTCACAGGCAGTGGACATGCTTTGCTCATTTATAATCCAATCTTAGCAGGCAACAAGGAGCAGCAGCTCCTCACAAGTCCTGTTGGAGTTTGTGCCTAATGATGTTAGCAACAGATGGGCTTCAAAGGAAAGAAGCTCAAGGACATTATTTTGTCATGGAGCCTCATTGATCACTCCAGGTGATCAGAGGATGAAAACAGAAACCAGCCACATACACATAAAACCTCTGGCAGTGCAAGAGATGATTTATTAGTTGGGTAGTGAGGAGGTGCCTTGCTTTGAGTATTCCATTCTGTACAAACTTACAGAGCTGCTTTGTTTGATGTTCACCCCTTTCACTGCAGATGAACAGGAAAGGCACAAGGAGCTGGAAGTATTTTCTGTCTTCCCTACTCATGGCATTTTGGAGGCACGTGAAGGGGACACACCTACCAAACAGATTCTGCAGATCAGCTTTACTGCAAGGTACAGTTACCAGGACTGGAATCTTGCTGTTACTCCCAGACTTAAGGTGTGAGGAGACCCTGAAAGCAAAGAGCAATTCCTCTCTGGTCTTGTGTTCTGAGGCTCCTCATTTTGCTTCCAACATCTGCCAGTCCTGGGCTTCCAGCTGGTATTTTTTCCATGTTACCATGTTCCCTACACTGCCCCCATATATGGTATTTTTTTTAGGATTTGGCACCAGCATTTCAGGCTTTAAATTTACCCAAAGTCATGATGTTCCAGCAGTTCACATGACCCACTTTGTACTGTTGGATAAAATCCCTTTTGTCAGGGCAGTGTCTGCAGCAGAGGGCAAACCTGATGCAGCAGTTGAGTCCTTCATGCATCCCACACTTTATTAGGACAGAGGGAGAAAAGTGTCTGCAGTAGTTCAGAATCCCAGTAAAGCATGTTTGTCAAGCAGGAAAGCACAATGGCTTTTCCAGTCAATCTCAGGGATCCTTCATTACAGTTTACCTGACTGGTCTCTAAAACAACCTTTTTTAAACCTACATGCATGTAGAATTCCTCCTGATGAAGCAAACAGAGCAAAATACTCTAATGCAGTGATACAACTTGTTTTGCCCTTGCTTAGGCTGATGCAATGTTTAGTGTTACAGTCACGTTGATGCTTAATAAGAAAAAAAAAAAGTATTTTTGTTCCCTTGAGTCCAAACATTTTCTACGCAACAGAGACAACGTGAGCTGCAGGCAAGTGACAAGAGAGCAGATGAAAATTACTTCCTTTGTCCCATAAACATTTAATATTGTTCTCATTATGTTTATGATGATCTTATCACAAACATCAGTTGAGACTAGAGATTACTTGTTGACTGACAGTAGTAGTGACCCAAAGCCTTTAATTTATTTGCTCTGATTAGAGAGGCAGAACTCCTGAAAGAGAATTCAGCTTCCATTGCCAGTTATTTTATTGGAAGTTATCAGATGGTGGCAGAAGGTGTAAGACCAGTTTAGCCCCAGTGATTTCATGACCTCTGAATACTTCTGAGAGGGAAGTTTCAAGAAGCAAACTGCAGTTAGTCTGTTACTCTGATAACTTTGGGCTCCCTGCACCACACTGTGAGTTCTCCATCCCTGGAGCCACCAAGAACTCAAATGTGAGTTCTGAGCTGTCCTTGCTTTCAGCAGCTTGGTGGGCCAGAGACCTCCCCAGACTCCTGAGTGCCTCAGTTTTTCTGGAGGGCTTCTTTTTGCCTGACAGCTCTGCTTATCAGCATGCCCCAAAGCACCAAAAAACAGATATTGCTGTGTAGCAGCAGCTCATCTGTTCAGCTGCAGACAAAGAACTCCCCACACAGCTCAGGCTCAGCCTGGCATTAGTAAATAATTAAATGCAAACATTGAGGTGATTTTAATAATTCACCTCCCTAAATCAGTGGTTTTCCTGGAGGGGAATTTTGGAGGAGAAGGAAAAAAATAAGTTGTCTGGCAGAGCAGGCTCTTGCCTCAGGCTTTTACAACAGCCATCTCTCAGATTCAGAGAAGTCCTTCAGATGAGCAGTCCCAAGAGGGTTGGGCAGCATCAGCCTCAGGCAGTGATGCTGTGACTTCCAGGTGGCACAAGGGACAATGACACCTGCTGTAAGCTGCCTGTTGTTCACTTACAGCCTGGACTCCACTGGCTACCCCTTGCCTGAGGAGAAACTCTTGACAGAAACTTTTCCATCTCAAACTTCATCTGTCACAGGGATGAGGTCTCACATGAAGGCCTTTGCTGCCAAACACCAACCCCCAGCAGAACTTCATTTTCTGCATTTAACTATAATAGAATTTCACAAGTGGGAAAAGGCTGTAGTTTTTATGCCAAACATGAAGTCAATCATCCAGTGTCTTTACTGCAGGCTCAGACTGGAGCATTCTTTTCAAACAACCCCTATGTAGGTGTGGGACATGACATTATGAAGTGAGGTGGCCACCTGTGGACTTAACACTAATATTAGAGACCAAGTGCTTGTGATTAGGAACAATTTATGCCTCAGGGCACCACTCTCCCCTTTTTCCTCTGCTGAGTAACCTCATCTTTAACCACAGAACTGCACCTACCTGTGACTGAACTGTCTCTTTGCTCTGCATTTTAGGAGTGACACTGAATATGCAACCACTGTGACCATTTCTGGAATGCTGGGAGAGAACCCTTGCAGGCTGCAGGTCAGGGGCCAAGGAACATATGATGAAAAGTATGAAGATCTGTATTTAATATAAGCAGGCCAATGTGGGACAAATGTCAAGGTAATGGGCTGGATGGAGTTGTGCAGTCGTTTGAGCCTGTGTTTTCATTTCTTTCAGTTGTTTTAATATGGATAGAAATTTTAGCAGAACGAAATTTTAATTTATGAGGAAAAAAAGCTCATGGTATTTTAACTAGCAGTACAGCTCAGTCTGGAGTGTTATTACTGTGATAACCTTACCCCTACCCACAGAACTGGGCTCAGCAAAATAATCAGCTTTAAACTGCAAAGCAGCCATGGTACCAGGCCAAACCCCTCTGCATGTCCTCAGATCCCAATTAAAGACTGCTTTTACCTTAGAAATTAACTTTTGTTTTGCCCTATTTGTTTGACATTAAAACAGAGAGTGACACACAATAAAAAACACTAGTTCACAGGCCAGCATTCCCTGGGCTGAGTTCTTGGTGCTTTACATGAAAAGGGGAAGAGGCAACTTTCCCTGGACTCCTTGGAAAATTACCAGCCTGCATGTTTCATCATGCCTGGGTACTGAGAACATCCCCCCAGCTTCAGAGGGAGGAACCCTTCTTCCTTTTAAATCTTTCCCCCCACATGGTTCCCATTTACTCACACTTCTCTTTACATATTTTTAGTATTACTTCACCTAAAGGTCACTGAAATTCCCACTTCTAAGCCTGTTAAGTTTTCCACTCCTTTCATATAAAAGGTTTTTGTTCAAGCCAGTGTGTGTGGGGAGGAGAGGGCTGCAACCCACACCAGAGAACAAAACCTGTGTGATAACTGCCTTCTTTTAAAGTTTAAAACAGACTCATACTAGCACTGAGAACTCAGTTTATACACAGGAACCTCAGTGTGAAAACAGCACCCTTGAAAATGCTACTGCCTCTCTGCCCCCACGACTTGATCTGATCTTTTTTTGCTCTAAAATAAGGTGAGATGGGCTGCAGCACAGGGTGCTGTGTATCAAATAGCTCAAACTAATCACCAACAACCACTGTAAGAAGAAAACAATCTATTGCAAGAACCCATTTGTATTGGAAAGTGCAAAAATAAGAAAAAAGGACAAAGAAGTTCAGTCTGCATTACAAATTTAAATTTTTCTAACATGTCAGAGATCGTGAGTACATTTCTTTTTCCAGCTGTTTGCTCTGGGTTTCAGTGATCTTTTTTGTTTGTAAAAAAACAGATAAGGGAGAACATAAGATGAAACACACATTTGTTTTAGGACTGAAGTACTGAGATGTCACAGATGTTCACTTAGTGCTTGCAGTAAGAATAATGCTGAAATCTATTTCACATTGGGAAATGTAAATATTATTAAGCATAAGCTCATCCTCTAAAAGCCACACACTGATTCTTAGAAATGTCTTGTAAAAGATGGAATGGACACTATGAAATTCCTGGCTTCTAGCTGATCACCAAACCCTTTCTGTACAGGCACCTCAGTGGTTTGTTTGCTCCTGTGTAAATTACATTCCAGTCCTTCCACTCATACCCTCTGGAGGCTTCTGAGCAGCTTGGTTAAAAGCAGAAAGCTTCAGCACATCCTCCAGCACAGGGATAAATAAGACACAGACAACTGATGACTGGGCTAGGATGGCCATTGTTGTGAAGAAAATTATGTTAAGTTTTTGCACTGCTTTCAAAACACACTGCTCCAGACTTCTTGCAAGATGGTGAAATCTTTTAAGAAAATCCTGGAAAAGCCTTTTCACATGCATTGTTTTAATTCTGAGGAACCATTCTAGACTATCTGTCATACAAAAGTACTGTACCATGAACCTACTTCTCTCTGGTAATATTCACAGATCTTTATTTGGATAGAGATCTGAATTCAGATTCACAGATCTCTTTATGATCAATTAAGTTAGAAGTATTAATTCATAATCACCACGTAGGAGGTTGTAGTTGAACTTCAGCTGAATTGATTTCTCTTTTCATGTCAGGATGCCTTTTAACAGTTTTGTATTTTTTCAGTACATGCTCAGTAGAAACTCAATGATATATTCAGCTTCTCAATTTGTGCCTAAAATTTGTAGATCAAGCCATGAGTCCCTGAATCCACTTGATTTCACAGTGTAAATAATGTGTTATTACTGGAGAAGGCAGCAAAGTAGATGTTGGGTTGCTTCTTCACCTGTGCACTAGAGTTCAGTTCCCTGGGTACTCAAACACTGCTGCTGCACCCATGCCTGTTCCAATGCACATGGAGACAACACCGTATGCTCTGAAATGAAGAATGCAGGGAATGAAGGATTGTTAGATCATCCAGGGGAAAAGTACAATAAACCTGAGCTACCCACTGCTCTCATGGTCACCAAGAGATTCCTGACTCTGGAGCAAGCCCTGGTGCCCTGGAGTTCTTGCTGTCTGCAGAGCATGTGGATGTGTTCCTCTGCCTGCTCTCTGGACAGGAGCAGAATGCCACAAACCAGCTCCTTGGCACCTGCCTGAGACATCCCAGCAGGGAGGCCAAGCCAGAACTGCTTTGGGTCACAGTCACAGAATCAGCTGGGTTGGAAAGGACCTCTGGGATCACCCAGTCCAACCCTTGATCCACTCCCACTGTGGTTCCCAGACCATGGCACTGAGTGCCACATCCAGTCTCTTCTTTTTAAAAACCTCCAGGGATGGAGAATCCACCCCCTCCCTGGGCAGCCCATTCCAATGTCTGATTGGAATTTTTTCCTCATGTCCAACCTAGCCCTCCCCTGGCAGAGCTGAAGCCCATGGCCTCTTGTCTGACTGAGAGCTGCCTGGGAGCAGAGCCCGACCCCCCCCTGGCTCCAACCTCCTTTCAGGGAGTTGTAGAGAGTGATGAGGTCTCCCCTGAGCCTCCTCTTCTCCAGGCTGAACACCCCCAGCTCCCTCAGCCCTTCCTCACAGGACTTGTGCTGGATCCCTTCACAGCCTCCTTGCTCTTCTCTGGACCTGCTCCAGCACCTCAATCTCCTTCCTGACCTGAGGGGCCCAGAACTGGACACAGGACTCGAGGTGTGGCCTCACCAGGGCTGAGTACAGGGGCAGAATCACTTCCTTGGACCCATTGGCCACCCTGTTCCTGATCCAGCCCAGGATGCCATTGGCCTTCTTGGCCATCTGAGCACACTGCTGGCTCAATGTCATAGGGGTCATGGAGGAAACTCCTACCACTGCCCTTTGTGTGGCTTTGCTCTGTGCAAGCCCAAGATAAATCTGGATAGACAAATGATGTGCAGTAGGATTTGTGGAAAAACAGAAGGCGGCCTCATTTCAGAGCAAGTTCTTTGCTCTGAAGCAGTTTGAGGTGGTTTATTGTTACTGCCTGACTTGCTTGGCATTTAGCAGCTCACCACCAGTGCTACCCCCCCTTCTAGGCCAGGCAGCTCATCCCAAGGTGACACTGCATGTGCCACCCCAAAGGCAGCAGTGACAGAGCCAGCCAGCAGCAGCTGCTTGTGCTTCTTCTCACACCACCATGGACCAGGAGAGCCTCTACACCCACGGGCAGCAGGTCCTGACACACCTCTGCTGTCAAGAGATCCCTCAGGAATTTGTGGTCAAAGGGATGGAGAAAGCTCAACCCAAACTAATGGTTGCTTGAGCCTGAGGTGCTTCCATCCAGGTGAGGCAGTAAGGCTCAGAGCTGTCCCTCAGTGCTCACCTTCTCCCTCTGCGCTTCAGTTCATTCAGCAAAGTGACAACCTGGCGAGCACCAGTACAGCCCAGTGGGTGTCCCAGTGCTATTGCTCCTCCCAGGGGGTTGACCTTCTCCATGGGAATGCCCAGCTTTTCAACGCAGAACACAGCCTAGAAAGACAAGAGGGAATGGTTTCATTCAGGGAGATGCTCTCACCTGTGACAGTTCTCAGCTCAGGCTGCAGAGGAGACTGAAGATCTCACCCGTGTGCCAAGAGGGACAGCAAACCACTCCAGGTAGTTTGAGGGGCTTCAAGGGATCATGCATTTAGCTCAAACTATGTTTGTGATTCCACAAACTCCACATCTTTGTGTCAGCTGCTCTTAAACAGTTGGTACTTAGATTCCAGATAGGCCATCTGTCCCACTGGAACTACAGGACAAATCCAAAGGATGCAGAAGCCCCTCAACTTCACCTCCTACTGAGCCCATGTAGTTTCTGACAGGCATGTCCCAGGCTGGTGGGACACACAGCAGTGAAGTTTCCTTCATTAAGGACCAACAAATTGGTGAGTGCAACACATTCACACTGACACCACCCACTCACAAATTACAGCCCTTCTGAAACAGATCTGCAAGTCAGTAGAAGGATTCAATGGCAAATATTTACATCCTTTTTGCATTTTGCTGTTTTGTTTTGTGGGGGTTTTGTGATTTTTTTTTCTTAATATTAAGCTGTACAAGCAACACCCTGCTTATTTTTATTTGAAGGGAAAATAGTTTGTGCATGTGTTTATTAACATTTGGCTAAAGGTGCAATCTGTGGCACAAGTTCAAATCTTAATTTGGAGACCAACCTGAACTATACTCAGCTACCAAACCATGTAGCAGCTCAAACAGGATGATCACTCACCTGGCTTGCAAAGGCTTCATTAATTTCATATATATCAATGTCATTCAGAGTTAGACCTATGGTTCAAAAAAGTCAGGATTTAAGAGGAGAAAATTTTTTGCTTGATGACTGTACCCAAGAGAATAATCCACTCACAGTCTCCCTTGATGAGCACCAGTTCTACTCAACTGACAAAAAGAGGGGAGTCTTGGCCCTGTGTGGGGTGTCTACACTGGTACACATAACAGTGTCTAAAGACTGCAAAATGTCACAGCCCATAGTACTGTGTCACTGAGTTTGCCAAACTTCCTTAGATTAAATGGGACTTCTTTGCAGGGAGGTGCCCAACCCAAATTATGAGTCTATGATCTATGATTCTGAAGTTTGAAAGGTATTTTGAGACTGAAGGAGAAAACCACAGAAATGACAAGGGGACACAGTGATGATCATCAGCTATGAAAGATGTTTATCCTGATGAGGATGACAAGAACCCTGAGGAAAGCCTGTTCTGCTGGTCAGATGCCAAAATTGTCAAGAAAAAAAAACCAAAACAAAACTGACTTTCCTCCCTACTGGTCATATTAAGGGAGAAAAAAAACATCAAAACAAGACACTAAATGAACACTAAACCACTTCCACATGTTAACTCTTTGTGGAGACTCTGCAGGGATTTAACCCTGAGCTTCTCAAAGGTGAGTGAATGACAATTTATAGATGAGTGCAAGAGAAGAGTGTTACAGTCAGCCCAGCTGGGCTCTCCTTTAAGGTTCTGAAGTTCAGTTCAACTGTTCTGTGGCTGCAAGCTGCACTTGCTAGAACAACACAATCTTTAACTTCAGTCTGATGTGCCCTGTGCCCAGCAGGGTGTGACCAGGTGGTCCTTACCTGCCTTCTCCACAGCCACAGGGATGGCATAGGCTGGGCCTATGCCCATCACATCTGGTGGGACCCCAACCACAGCAAAGGACCTGAGCACCCCCAGGACTGGGAGTCCCAGTTGTGCTGCTTTTGAGCGTTTTGCCAGGAGAACAGCAGCTGCTCCATCACTGACCTGGCTGGAATTACCTGTTGGAAGAGGTCTGTTACCACCATTTTGCCTACACACGTTCTATTACAAGGCAGGAACAATACAAATTAACAAGAGAGCTGACCTGCTGTTGTGCTACCATCCTCTTTGAAGGCAGGCCTCAGCTTTGCCAAACCTTCCAGGGTCGTGGAGGGCCTAATCCCTTCATCTTGGTGCACCGTGATTGTCTTCTGGTTGCCCTGGTTATCTAGAACTGTGGTTTTCACTGGAACAATCTCAGTTTTAAACAGTCCCATCTGCTGAGCTTTTGCTGCTCTGTTGAAGAACAGTGTGAAAGATTAAAAATATTCTGGAGATGAATTGCAAAAGAATAAATGTCAAGGAAACCAGTTCATCCCAGAGAATGAATTAAGGTGTCACCTAGGACAAAGTTACATGTTTGCTGAGTAATGGACAAGATGACAGATGAACACTTACTTCCATTAGTGGGAAGAGAAACTTCTTAACTCTACATCTACTTCATCATGGGAAATACACCATGAATATTACAGGCATTCCCCCCAAACCCAGGTCACAGACTTGTGAGCAAGATCCCTGTTCTGTTCCCATCAACACACCTGGGACTGACTGACCACCACAATCCCACAGCATGAAGCTGTGTGTGTCCAGTGGTAGTCACATGACATCATTTATTTTCAGTGAGAAAATAAATGAATGCTGACATTCAAAAATCAATTTCTATTTCTGCATTTAAACAGGGCAAATGGGCTAAGCCTGTCCTTAATGTCCTTAATGCTAAGAACTTGTGAGAAGTTAAGGAATGGCTGAAGTTTCACTCTTCCCTGGTTTTGTCCTATTTAAGACAAGCTAAGCTTTAAGTAGAACAGGTTTAATCTGCTGGCCTTTAAATGAAACCTTTCACCCCAAAATGATTGCAATTTATGTTCCATAGCTCAGTGTGACTCTGTAGAAGGGTACTGAGTTCACAGAATCATAGAATTGTCTGGGTTGGAAGGGACCTCAGAGATCATCAAGTCCAACCCTTGATCCACTACTGCTGTAGTTACTAGAACTAGTTACTAGTAGTTACTAGTTATTTAGCTGCAAAGGTGTGGGGAACACAGGGTCTGCTCCTTGAGAGCAGCATTAGCAGCAGGGAAGAACTGACACGACTGGATTGATGTAAGCAGGCAGAATGCAATTAGCTAAATCTGAATTAGCTCAGGGCACACAGTTTTAATCTTTCATACCAACACAGCATGGAGCTGATAGAGAAGATTTACCCTCCAGTAGAGCAACCTTTAGAGGAAACACAGATTGGAGACTGAAAGTTTCTTTGAACCCCTCATCACTTTATACTTTTACTAAAAAAATGAAAATATTTAATACTTGCAGGTGAGCAAGAGCTAGGGCAAAGTGCTAAATGACAGATCAGTAACTCCACAGACATCCTGAGGCCAAGGCCAGAAGATCACCCCCTTCCTCATGCAAGAGCTGAGGATGGTGTTCACATACCCTTTTGTGTTATCAGTTCCCTGTCAGTGAGAAAGGCTGGCAAGCCACATTCCCTAGAAGCAGGGCCAGAATTTAAAGGTTAACTGGCCTGTGCAGTGACTTCCTGTATTAGATAAGTAACTGGACAGGGGCAATGCTTAAACAGAGCTCTGGAAGTTGGTTTAACTCTTTGAGGACAGCAACTTGTACGTCTCGCCTGGCACTGGGAGTGCAGCCCCGTGGATTCCAGAGATGTGTTTACTTTGGCAGGAATTTAACCCAGGAGGAAGGTTACTAGAGGTAGGACTGGACTCACTTGGAGCCAAACTCCTGCAGTGAAGACAAAACCACTCTGCTGATAAACTGGGCAGATTTCAACAAGCAGCTACACTAAAATATTCCCCTCCTAGACAACTTCCCTTCTGCTGCCACTCCTGTGTTCAGTTTCAAGTGACACTGAGCCCAAGCCACTAAGAAAATATGGAACAAAAAGCCCAACCAAACAAACAATAAAACAAACAAATAAAACCAAACAAAAAAAGAGCAACTAGAAAGCATTTACTTCTGTTGGGAAGCCAAGGCAAAGGCATCTTGCTTCTTTCGGGAAATTCCAAACTTCTCTGCAACATTTTCTGAGGTTATTCTGGGGAAAACAACAGAATTAATCACAGAACTCATCTAAAGGAGCTGCAATTCATTCCTACTAAGACAACCTACAAGAATTGGTAGAAGAATTGGCTTCAGTCTCAAAGCTCACTGCTGCCTTCTCAACCTAGTTCTGCTCAGCAGAAGCAGATGTTCAATCAAATCTGGGACCAGAACAAGGTTCAAATCCATCTGAATTGCTCATTAAACCATTGAGCCACGAGCTAAGGAAAGCTTTCATCAGACCACTGATCTTCCCCTCATTTCACAAAATTAGTCCTCTACCTGTCCTGGTTTGGGTTAGGAAAGAACTAATCTTCTGTCTTGTGATTTTTCTTTCAGCTAAGTCTCTTCTAAGTAGCTGCACTTGCTGAAATTAACAGCAAGTTTCTCAGTGTCTGCTTCTGGGACTGATAATGCTCCATGTTTATAGTTACAGCTGGAGAATGATCTGCAGAACCAAGGACACTGCTTGGTGCTGAGGAACACCTTGTGCTCCTGAAAGAGAAATGCAGTAAAAGCGTCACACCTGCAACCCTCCTTCAGGGAGGAATGGACAAGATTGGTGACCAAGCTGACCAGAGCATTCCATCCCATACACATCAAACTCAGTGTAAATTTGAGGGCTCACGAGGTCAAACCCCTTCCCCTCTTCATCTCTTTCTGCCTTCTTCAGCATCCCAGGAGGATTCTGTCCATTTTCCTGCCTGTGCTCCTGATCCTGAATCTGTGTGTTCCTGCCTCCAGCTCCCGACTGTTGCTGACTCCAGGATTCCAGCCTGGACTTTCCCAGGGCTGCCCTGCAGCCTCCTTGGTGACATGAGAGTTACTGGGGGAGGAAAGTGGGCTCAGTTTTCTGTATATTTGTGTACATTTAATGCTTTTTCCTTTTTTATCATTACTGTTTCATTAAAGCTGTGAGGTTTAGTTTCCAACCCATAAGTCTCTCTCCCTTGTTCTCTCTCCTTTCTTTATCAGGGAGGGGGATTAATAGAGAGCATCTGTCATTGAGCAAGTGACAGCTCAACTGTGACACTGCCATAACCAAGAAAGAAGCTGACACCAAGCTCACCATGGTCAGGTTGATTTGAAACTCTGAGGTCACGACAGAGATAGACCATCCAGAAAACCCTTAAACTTTGGGAAGAGGAAACACTTACCCCATGGGAATAAGGCAATCACGAGCTTTGCTGTTTTCCATCATATTGGAACTGATATCACCAGGGTTGTTTGCACTTCTGAGGGACATTGTTTCCACTCTAAACACAAGAAAAAAAAAATTACTTTGCTACCAGTGCTTTCATGTGGTAACTGCTCCATTAAGGCCAATCAAAACCCATCATCTTGACAACTTGTTTTCCTGTCACCCATCAGAAACACAGTAACAATTAAGAACTGGCAGAGGCAGAACCTCTCCAATTATCAACATAAGAATTACCCCTAAATAAAAACACATTGCTAGATTAAATTGGTCCTTTTTTCACCAAGAACAGGATACTAACATCTAGAAGTTAATTTCTCTTGTTTCAACAGCTAGGAATGAATCCCTAATGATTCTGGTACTTTTGTCACCCAAATATAGTAAGAAATCCAAGGTTCTAGGACTGGAGTTTCAAGCAAGGTGGTCAAGAGCCATAAAATGTCACTTATTAAGAACTGGTTGGCAGTATCATAAGCATTAAGGAAACCCTCATGCCACTTGTATTTCTCTATAGAAAGAATTTAAGGCATGGATCCCAGAGGCTGCAGTCTTTCACCTACCACTGAGTTAGCAGGTTGAAGCTAACAAATTTTACTGCACAAATACACAGCCATCACATCAAGTCAGTCTAGAAAACAAAGCCTACAAGGGTTTGAACTCTACTCTGTGTATCTCTACACAAATACACTCATGAAGAGTAGATGACAAAGAAACTATCGCTGCAAAATTCAACACAAGTAGAAAATAATTTTTTTTTTCCCCAAGCAGCTTATAGTAAGTGCTATCAGGAATCCAAGCTGATGCTGTATTAGGAGACTTCAGCTGCACCTACTCCCTGAAGGAAGGTCTAGAATGAGGGTTTAAAAGCAAACCACAACTCCTGTGTTTTGTGCTGTCATCTGGTATCTCTGCACCTACAGAGCAGGGCAAATCAGAAAGAGGACGACTTGGGGTAAACTCAGCACACAAAAGCTGTTTGTAAGATATTTATTTTATCCCTTTGTGGATGACCCTGCAGGGTAGAGGCCAGAAAACATCCAACAATGAAACACCATGGCTTGCACACCCAAAGGTGCCAAGGCTGGATCCCAAACCCTTTGAGCTTTCAGTACCTTTAAGTCCACCATGTAGGTGGACACTGCCAAGCCCCTTCTTGAAACAATTGTGTTAAAAGTGAACGAGAGAAAAACATGTTCAGTCAGAGGCACCTCCTGTGCACACCTCAGCCTGCAGCAGAGGAACATCCTGTCTTGCTGTTTATTTCACAGCAAGCCTAAGAAGGGCACTCCCAGCATCACATCTTGCTCAAGCAGATAGGTGCAGGTGTTGAGAAACTGTAAATACAAATATTTTCCTAAGGGCTACCAGATGAGCCTGTACAGTAATCACTCATGGAAGACTTCAGAGTTACCAAGGCAAAGAAAAAGAGAAACTCAATATTTTAGCCTCAGGATTACTGAATACTTTTTTTGTTATTTGTTCTTCTGAAGTGAATGTGTATGTGGTCACTAGTAATTCTCTAAAGCCAACTTAACATTTACATAATCCTCTAAAAAATAAACACTTCTTATGATGTTAGGACAGAAGTGAAGCACAGCATGCCTCTCCACTGCAGAAAAAGGTCTCCTGTAAGTCTGTAGAACATTTATAAGCCCTGGTAGGGTATTAATTTCATTGTCTCAGAGAGCTGCTGGTATTCTAAGACCCTGTGAACTGGAGACAGTTAAAAAGCAAACCCTGACAGGCTCTTTCAGGCTGTCAGAGCTCTGCACACCAGTGGTGTCCTAGAGCAGAGTTACTGCAGCCCCAGCAGACACATCAAGACCAATTGCAAGAGAACTAAAGGATTTTCAAGCACCCTCACTCAGGCCCTTTAAGATGATCTGATCTACAGCAGCAGCCTCTAGAACTACAGGAACTGTCTACAGCCACCACTTAGGTCCTAATTTTAGAGTTTATTCACCCATTTGTCAAATGAGGACATCTTGTTGGGGGAGTGGGGGTTACAGATCTGGTTGGGAGGGGTTTCTAAAACCTCACACAAGAGCTATTGCTGAAGGACAGTGTTACCTTCAGGAAGGCTGAACAAGTACCATAAAAAGACTTTCTTACCCACAGGCCAAGCCAATGTCATATGATCCATTTCGGATGCCACCTGTAACAGCAGTGCACAAACATTCTTACTGTCATCAGGAGCAGAAGCACTTCCATTCCAGCTGCAGTTTCCCCAACACCTGAGGCACCTACTGCAGCTGAAAGATTCATTCCCTCCATCCCAACAGCTGCCAGAACATGAGGCAGGACAAGGAGCTGATGGGGCTGAAGAGGAACCATGGCCTTTATTGAAGCTGCTGATGTGGAAGTGGTGGTAGAACTCATCTTCAGAAAAACAGGTTATGTCTCTGAGGGTAAACTCAGCCACCCAAGGATATAACATCTTCAGCTCACACCCCACTGAAAACTCCTCAGAGCAGAAAGCATTCTCACAGTTTTCACTGCCCAGGGAGACTGGAGGGCAAGAGAAATGAACACCTGGGGTGTGGCAGGCATTCCCCCCCAGTCTGAGTGCCCAGAGTCTCATTATTCTGGAGAAGAGGATGCTGAGGGGAGACATCAGTGCTCCCTACAAACACCTGGAAGCAGGTTTTAGTGGGGTGGGTGTTGGTTCCTCCTCCCAGGTGAATAATGATAGGACTGGAGGAAAGGGCCTGAGATTTAGGCCTGAAATCTCCCCTGTGTCAGGGAAGATTTAGCCTAGATCTTAGGATGAATTTCTTTACTGAAAGAGTAGCCAAGCACTGGAATGGGCTGCCTCTGGAGGGGTAGAGTGACCATAGCTGGAGGCATTGAAAAGCTGTGTAAATGTGGTGCTGAGGGACCTGGTTTATTGGTAAACTTGGCCATGCTGGGTTAACAGTTGGACTTGATGATCTTAAAGATCTTAAAGGTCTTTTCCAACCAAAACAATTCCACTAACACTTACCAGCTATATTGATAATGGCCTGGAGCCCAGAGGAGCACTGCCTGTTCACACTCATGCATGGCACCGTCTCTGGAATACCACTGGAAAGAAAGACAGGGTTGACAAAGAGTCAGTGATGAAAACCACACAACAAACCTACAGAGAGCATTCAGCCAGGAGGTTAAACTTTAACCCTCAAGTTCAAGACAGATCCCTTTATACCTTTGTTGACCTATTTGGTGCTGCACCAAGAGAAAGCAAAGGTCATAAATCATTTCCAAACATGACTTGTGAGTGGCTCTGAGTGCTGTTTCCCCCCCAGGTCTGTCTCCAGAAGGTCCTCTGTAAGCAGGATCCTCTCTCAGGTGTGTAGTTCCTGAACTCTGCCTGGGGCCAGAGGTACTGAAAAGCTCTGCAACATTCCCAATTACCAGTGGGCTGTGTCTGCACCTCTCCAAAGAGGTGGCTGTACACTGATTTATGGGAGCAAACATCACTGGGCAGCAGGCAGTGGCTGAAATATTTGGAAGCTGGAATCCAAAGGGACATAAAGCCCTGAGACAACTCCATGGTTTCAGGCCCACACAGAGCAGAGAAGCAGCAGACACAGCTGGGAGCTCACAAAACAAGATCTCCCATTGCAAGGCTCAACACTGGTAGCCCAAGCAGATTAACTGTGCTCACCTCTTGCCTCTCTGTCCCTGGCCAGCTGGGCTATCCAAAGCCCAGCAGATTCTCCAAATGTACAAACTCTAATTTCCAGGCAAAATGGGCTTTGCTGTAACTTCTTAGGAGTGTGTCAGCCTCACTGCAACCTCTGACCCAGTGCTGCTCCACAGCCAGGGCCTGAGAAAGGGGAGGAGGAACCTTGATCTGGTTGAGCATTTACCTTAGAAACTGTGCAACTCTTGCAATCAAAGCACCAGCTCCAGGCTGCAGCACGTTTCCTGAGTGCAAAGACACAATTCCAGTCAATTGGCTGCATTTTCCTTGCTCTTTGCTGCAGGCATCAAAGGGATGTTAACATCCCCACAGCTTGGTACCCTCCAGCACCCAGATCAGAGCCCCACCACCTGAGATGAAGGACCTAAGGCCAGGCACTGACCCTTTCAGAGCCCATCCTGCTTGCAAGTATCCCACAGGACACTGGGAACCACCTGTCCCAGAGAGCTATCCAGGCCAGGAGTCTGGATGGAGGCTGTGCACTCACCCACACAGATGTCTCCCAGGACCTCAGGTTGAAGGTTGACATCCTGAAGGACAGCTGTCATAACAGCAGAGAGCAGTTCATCAGGTGTAGTATCCTAAAAAGCAGAGGGCATGAGCACTGCTTAGCAACCAGAAACTTCAAGGGTTGGACTAGATGATCTCTGAGGTCCCTTCCAACCCGACTTCCCTTAAACACCCACCAGGAACCCCCCAGGAAGCTTATGTAGCTTTACTCTAATTCTCATGATGGTTGTTATTTTCTCATTTAAAAAAAAAAAAAAGAATTATCCTGCATGGTCTTTACCCTGGACATCTTCTTCCAAGCACTGTAACACATGATGCTTTTTTACCTAGCTTAGTTTTATATAAACAAACCTTGTAGGGTCTTCAGAATAAACCCTGTAGGGTTTTCAGAACACACCCTGTAGGGTCTTCAGAATAAAACCTGTAGGGTCTTCAGAACACATCCTGTAGGGTCTTCAGAACAAACCCTGTAGGGTCTTCAGAACAAACCTTGTGAACAAACCCTGTGGGGTTTTCAGAACACACCTTGTAGGGTCTTCAGAACACACCTTGTAGGGTCTTCAGAACACATCCTGTAGGGTCTTCAGAACAAACCTTGTAGGGTCTTCAAAGCCAGACAACTACTGTGACAAGTTCTGTGACAAACCCGTGGAGCTTCTGAATTCAGAGAACGTCTCAGGTCTCAAGGGACTTTAGAGATCACCTGGTGCCAACCCCCAGGTTAATTTTGTGGAAGAAATGTGTCCCCTCTCAGCTGGTGGGGAGGCTCCCGGGTGTTCCCAGCCCTGCCCTGAATGCTGACAAGCACCACGCAGCCCCCGGGCCCATCCTGGCTCTTGCTCAGCACCTCAGGACCCCGCGTTTGGCACCCCAGAGGGGCGGCAGCTCCACGCCAAGCGCCGTCCCAGGGAAATGCTGCTTTCCCGAGGGGTTTTCCCACAGGAGCTCGAAGCAGCGCGGCACAGACCCAACCCGGGCTCCAAGGGGACTTGGGAAACCCATCGGGACCGGCGGTCCCGCACCCGGGCCCGTACCTTGAAGCCGCCTCGCTTGGCGTGGAGCTGCCGCCCCTCTGGGGTGCCAAACGCGGGGTCCTGAGGTGCTGAGCAAGAGCCAGGATGGGCCCGGGGGCTGNAGAGAAGAGAGAAGAGAGAAAAGGAAAAGGAAAAGGAAAAGGGGAAGAGGGGAGAAAGGTTGGGAGAGAAAGGGGGACCAAGGGAAAATAAATAAGGAAAAATAAAGAAGAAATAGAAACCAAGAAATTGTTAAATAAACATAGACCCCAGTGCATTTGGAGCACTTGAAGAAACCAGGAGCCCTGGGGTCAGAGAACTGCACAGATTCATTATTTTGGGTAAAACCCATGAACCTGCAGCTCCAGCCTGGCCCCACTGCCACCCACGGGTCCCCAACCTGTTCCCAGCAGGGACCTGTCCCTTGGGAAGGGGCTGTGTCCCAGCCATGTCCCCTCCAGCCTCCCCCTCCCAAGGGAAAATCATTTCCCAGCGGATACACAGTGATGCGGCGCAGAGGGAAAAAGGCACTGGGACAGCTACAGGCAAAAGAAAATTCAATTTAAACCAAAACGAAACAGAAACCCAACAACAACAACAACAAAACAACAACAAAACAATAAACCAGCTTTACATGGCATGATGTTACATTCTCTTTTCCTACAATTTCATTCTGTACAGCAGAACACTGCAAGGGTTCTGATGATTTCTGATAAAATAAAAAGGCAAAGGCACCTGAGGAGTGAGTCTCACACACACACACAAACACACACACACACACACACACGAGCTGCACCCATCCATGGGAGGATTTGGGTGGTTTGGGAGCCCCAAGACCATTTTGGAACCCCAGTTTGTTCTCAAGGTTTTGGAAAGAAGGAAAACACCCGCCCCACCACTGAAAGGCTGAAAAAATCAAAACCAAAATCAAAACCAGAGGAGAAAACAGATTAAAAGTGGGTTTGGTTTTGTTGATTTTTTTTTTTAAGCTTTGGTGAAAACACACTTTGTTTCTTTTTCTGGCACAACCTTTCCCAGCCAACACTGACTTTATTTTTTTCTTGCATTTTTTTTTCCCATCCATCACATTTTTCTGCTCAGACTGATGGATTTGGTCCTATTCACAGAATAAAAGTGTTCATTCCCCCTCAGAGAACCAAGACAACTTTTCCTCCCTTCCCAAGGAGAGCTGCCCATCACCCCTGCCACAAACCCACACCCCCCACCAGAGCTCAGCCTGGGTCATAAGTGGCCTTTGCAGCTAAATTTTTAGGGAATCCTTTTAGCTATTTCTTTTAATTTGCCTTGACACTACCACTGTTTTATTAAAAAACAAAACAAATCAAAACAAACAAAAAAACCTGAAGTAACTCTTTAATTTTTTGCTTCTGTTTGGAGCTCTGAACAAGGAAATGTTCCCGTGGCCACATCAGTGATCTCTTCCCTGCGGAAGAATTCAAGGATGTGTGAAGTTACACAGCCAACCAACTTCTCAATTTCCTCTTCAGTCCAAGCTACGCTTTTCATTTTCAATTAAAACAAACCTGTGTTGGACACCCTGGCCTGAAGATGGCAACCACCCAGTAACCACTTATTTAACCCTTTGCTGAGCCAGGTGGAAACAGCTAATGCAGCAGGGAAGGGAAGGGTGAGGGGGTGCAATTTATTTGTCCAAGATAATCAAGACCTGATTAAGTAATTAATTTCCAGGGACTCTGTGCATGCTCCCTGCCCAGCCTTTCCAGCTGGGTAGTGCTGGTCAAAGAGGCTGTGGCTCAACTCTGCTTTTAACAGTCCCTTTTTATCCTCCATCTTCAAATACACTGCAAGAAGAAACGTTTCCACTGACACAGCTCTGCTCTCCTGATCTGAAGCTTCATGGTCCCGGAGCTGATCACCACTGCAGGTGATGTCCTGACCCTCTGCACCGGGGGTTGGTCCTATGAGTGAAGGCACCTTCAGACCTTCAGCAGCCCAAATCTAAGGTGCCAGTTCATTTTCAGCAAATTTTAGGCACCTGCTTGGATTTTACAGAGACCCACTGGGCTCCTCCTGCAGCTCCACTTCCAAAACACGTCGGCATCCCTCCAGGCAGAGGGTTAGCAGGGCCATGGCAATGAACAGAAAGCCACCTTTGCCAAGATCCCCACCAGCTCCCACCTCAACCCTGATGGCTCACAGCCCAGACTGGATGGTGCTCAGCACACAGGCACACATCCCTCTGTGTCCAAACCCTGACAGGGGTCCCAGGCATCCGTCCGTGGGTGGAACCCCCCCCAGAGACCTCCTACACCCCGGGAAGACCCCTTCTTACGAGACATCCCCACACACACACACGTGGACATTCACACACACACGTGGACATTCACACACACACATACACCAAGGCAAAGTCAACACGGGTGCTGCATCCTTGAGCCCAACCCCATGGCTTTGTGCCAGGTCGAGCCCCACTCCTTGATTGTAACCGCTTAAGGCACAGAACAGAACCCAACGCCGCCTCCCTGGAGACATTGGGTGGGCCCACGACTTCCAGGAGGGTTCGGTCCCCTCATCAATGGGGACACCAATGGGGACACCGGGGTCCCCCCTGACTCTGTGGTCTGAGGATCATCTCCTCCGGCTCGGCTGAAGCTCGTCTCTGTTCTCCTGTGAGAGGTGGTGATTTTTCCACCCAGCATCTTATTCCGCCGCTGCTCCTGGGGATGCCGCCAGCATCCGAGGGGGAGGATGGAGGGGACAGATCCCATCCGCCACGCTTCCCCCACAAGACAAGTGACACAGCAAAGAGGGACAACCCTGATGTCGCTGGCAGCAGGAAGGTCGCTTGGTCCTAGGCCAGAACCCGCACAGTCCAGGAAATCCCTTGCTCTGAATTCCCGATGGTCCAGAGCGCAGCTCAGGAATCCATCAACATGGTGGGTGATGAGCAAGAAGGAACCTGCAGGGCCCAGCACTGGGACAACCCCAGGGCCGAGGTTGGAACCACAGGAACCCAAAAGGCCCGGGGGTCTTGCAGCCAAAAACACCCCCCCCCTCCCACCGCCGTTTTCCCCATCCCCGCTGGCAGGGGCTCAGAACCCGCAGCTGACAAAGGGATGTCTCAGCAGGTCCTCGGCCGTCGGCCTCCGCTTCTCCTCCACAAAGATCTGCTTGAGGAAGTTGCGGCAGGAGCTGGAGACGCCGTCAGGGAGCTGGGGGTTGGTGGGCTGTGTGGCGATTTTAAAAATAGCTGCCATGGCTTCGAACTCTGCCCAGGGAGGCTTCTCCGTTAACATCTCCACCACTGTGCAGGCCACGCTCCTGCAACAACACCCGAGAAGATGGCGGTGAGACAAGAGGGTGAGGGAGGGAGGTGAAGGGAAGGAGGCTGTGAAGGGATCCAGCACAAATCCTGTGAGGAAGGGCTGAGGGAGCTGGGGGTGTTCAGCCTGGAGAAGAGGAGGCTCAGGGGAGACCTCATCACTCTCTACAACTCCCTGAAAGGAGGTTGGAGCCAGGGGGGGGGGTTGGGCTCTGCTCCCAGGCAGCTCTCAGACAAGAGGCCATGGGCTTCAGCTCTGCCAGGGGAGGGTTAGGTTTGATATTAGGAAAAAATTCTTCACAGAGAGGGTGATCAGACATTGGAATAGGCTTCCCAGAGAGACAGTGGATTCTCCATCCCTGGAGGTTTTTAAGAGGAGGAGGCTGGATGTGGCACTCAGTGCCATGGTCTGGGAACCACAGTGGGAGTGGATCAAGGGTTGGACTGGGTGATCTCAGAGGTCCTTCCAACCCAGATGATTCTCTGACTCTGTGACTGTGATTTTTTTGGTCATTGGGATAGCAGGAAGGGACACAAGGCAGTTGAGGCAGAGCTTGTCCTTTCTGCTCTGACCAAAAGTTGTGTCACAGCCTTCTGAGAGGGTTGGAGGGGCACCTCAGGGCTGCTTTCAACAGGTGCTGTGGATGCACCTGAACCTGGAGGCCAAGAGGAGAGATGAGTATTGGACTGGTGCCTGCCCAGTCCCTACCTGCAAGCCCAAGGACATCTGTTTTCCCATGCCTTTCTCCTCTGTTGATCCTCTGAGACCTTACATCAGGGGAGGCTTAGGGTGGATATTAGGAAAAAATTCTTTACAGAGAGGGTGATCAGACATTGGAATGGGCTGCCCAGGGACCAGGTGGATTTTCCATCCCTGGAGGTTTTTAATAAGAGACTGGATGTGGCACTCAGTGCCATGGTCTGGGAACCACGGTGGTAGTAGATTAAGGGTTGGACTTGATGATCTCAGAGGTCCTTTCCAACCCAGATGATTCTGTGAGGTGCTTTTGAAGTCCAGGACTGTGTCTGCCTGGAACAGACTGCATGAGGAGCAAACCCACCTGAGAGATGGGCACACACAGACCCCCTGAAGCTCACTGCTCACATGGGCACTGCGCTCACACTACTGAGAGTAAACTTAAAAGCTCTGCCCTAAAGCTGGTGGGTTTTTTGTCTATCTTAACTGACAGATAATTAGGTTTCATAAAACCATGTGAGAGACCTTATTGGAGCACTTCCTGAAGGGAAACCCAGGCACACACCATGGTTTCAGCAGTAGCACATAGCTCCCCAGAAAGCTGAGCCAGAATGAAACGTGTTCACCCACATCCAACTTCATCTCTGAGGAAGCACACATCAGCAAAGAGCCCGAGAGCTTTCCCTGTGCTTGCTGAGGAGTCCTCATCTCAGCAGGAACTCCTTCTACCACCTCCATTCATAGACAGCTCCTAACAAATGGAACCCTCCCATCAGCTGGAGCAGATGGTGCAGGGCTACCTGCCAAGGACACTCTTGGATTTCCTCTGCAGACCTCTGGTGGAAGGACTATTTTTTGTTGACTGTTTTGCTTGGGCACCCATCAGAAAGCACACTGCAAAAACAGTGCTTCTTCCTCATTTATTGCATCGGTTTTGTTATCCCAGCTCTTTTAGGCTCCAGATGATATCTGTGGGTCTCCACAGATCAAAACATTCACAAGCAGCCAATGATTTTGGTTGTCTTCATGCCCCAGCCACATGCAAACACCCAGCACCAGTTGCTGCAAAAGATTCCCCTGAGCTTTTGAGCTGACCTAAAATCAGGGCCACTAAAACTCAGCAGCTGTTTCAGCAAACTTTGTTATTAACCTGCTTTCCAGAATTAAAGAGCAGGTGGTCAAGCTGTGCATGTCCTTCATGATAAATGCTCTGAAAAGCAAGTTGTGACTGAGTTCTTCTGTTTTGAGACTTTTAGCTACAACATGCTCCCTGTGAACATCTGCACGGTCGATCCTGACATTTAGCTCCCAATTCCATCCTTTGCACTGCTCCAATCTTTCAGCTGCGAGCTACACCTGCTGCTCCCATTTCAACTTCCCAAAAGGATCATTTGTTTAAGAGGCAGTGGTGGGTTTTCTGCTGCATTCCTTACCACACGTCAGCTTTCCTCCCATAACCTTCTCCACTGATAACCTCCGGGCTCATCCAGTAGGGTGTTCCCGTGACAGATTTAATCCCAGTCCCAGACATGCAGATTGTCTGAATGCGCTTGCTGGCCCCAAAATCTCCAAGTTTCACATTGCCAGCAGAATCTCTCAAAATATTGGCACCTAGGGGTGAAAAGTAAAAACAAAAGCCCCATGAGATGAAGCAGAAAGATGAGTTGAGGTGGCTACAGTAAGGAGAGCAAGAAGGGCAACGGCACTGTGTTTTACTCAAGAATTTATGCTAGGGTAGGGGGAGGTTGGGTTGAACACATCCAAACAAGCAAGAAGCCTCAATTATCTACTCACCTTTAATGTCTCTGTGGACAATCATATTGCTGTGTAAGTAGAAGACTCCCTGCAGGATCTGCCTGGTGTATTTCCGTGTGACATTCTCAGTCAGAGCACCGTAAGCTTTTAGCTGGTCCTTGATTGAGCCCTGTGGCAAAGACACATCACACACCAGCCCTAAGGACCAGCAGAACCAGGTGCATACTGCCACAGAAACTTTTGAAACTTTCCTCACCACTCTATCTCCCAGCTTAAAAAAGCCACCCTGCTGTAGGAACAGCAAGATAAAAATCCATCGAGGGCTGAATGGAGCAAGGACTTGTTCCAGTTGTCCCAGATCCCAGTGGAGAAAGAGGCACTGTCTCTGGTACAGACCAGTGCTACCTTCTGCTCACACTACAGATCTTTTTCCCCCTCTAGTGGCTGGACATCACCGACAGAGAGAGACCAAACCGAGGTTAAAATTCACAGTGAGAGGAGCCCTCATTAGAGCTCCTCGAACATGTCCAGAGGAGAGCCATCAAAATGATCAGAGGGGCTGAGCACCTCCCCTCTGAAGCCAGGCTGAGGGACTGGGGTTGTTCAGCCTGGAGAAGAGGAGGCTCTGAGGTGACCTTATAATGACATTCCAATATCTGAAGGGGACCTAACAAGAAAGCTGGGGGAGGGCTTTTTACATGGGTGTGTAGTGAGAGGACAAGAGGAAATGGTTTCAAACTTGAAGAGGGGAGATTTATGTTAGACATTGGGAAAAAATTCTTTCCTGTAAGGGTGATGAGATGCTGGAACACATTGCCCAAGGAAGTTGTGGCTGCCCCCTCCCTGGAAGTGTTCAGGGACAGGTTGGATGGGGCCTTGAGCAACCTGGTCCCTGCCCAACCCAAACCATTCCATAATCTTATGATCAACTCAGCTGGTTCTTCAGGGCCAAGCTGATCAGTCAGTCTTTTAGGAAGTCTACCCCCTGCAACTTGTCCATCCACTGCCATGAGGTGGAACAGAGCCATGAGAATATGACCAGCCCCACATGGGACTGCTTCAACAAGAAGACACAGAATAATCAATTTGCAAGTACACAGCCTTGACTTACTGACCCAGACATGCAGGCTCCTACTAGTTTGATTTTACTGATCCATGAGGGAAGGAAGTGGGGGTGCAGACATCAATCATCTGCAGGAAGTTGAATCCCTTGGATTTAGGTGTATTTTCTGTCCACTTGGAAATGGGTATCCCTCACTATACCCGAGCTGGGTTTTAGCAAGGATGAACCAGAGGCAGATTTGGTGTTCAAGCAGAGAAGCTGCACCCAGATCTACCTTCAGTGTTCAGGTTGGCTGAAGAGCAGGAGGGGAAACTCATCCTGTCCTGAAGCTTCAGGGCTGATCCAAGATTGCCATAATCATTCTCTTCTGGGAACAGTGGGATGCTCTGCTTCATGTCAGTCCCTCAAGCTGTATCACCTTTCCCACATCCACACACCTCTGCTGTTCCTCTGCCCAGCTACTATTTTGGCTTTCTTTTGAGGGTGGTGGTGATGCTGTGGATGGGCCTCTCCTTCCCTTTCACAGTGCTCCTAAAGTAACCTGAGATACTCTGAAATTACCCCCTTGTACAACTTCTGTGCAGGATATATTCCCTCACTCTCAAGTTCAACCTGCTTTGTGATCCTGACCTCCCTTGCCTTGGTGTGAGAACATCAAACATGATATTGAAGGAGGGAAAACAGGGTATTCAAGTCCTTTGGTCAGACAGACCATTGAAAAAAAAATAGACAAAAAAATACACAGTCAGTTAAGGAGGCAACTGTAAGAATGGCAAACTATATGTGCACCCAAGCTTGGCCCTGTGAAGATTCTGACAAGCTGGCTGTGTTAAATCAGAAGTTTGACTTTTGGAGTTGCCATCCTGCAAGGTTGGAGAACTCCACTCACTTCCACTGGCGCTTTTGTGAAATGAGCCATCAATGCAGCACGAAAGTCAATCTGTATTTGGTCAGAGCTCTGGTTTATCATTAAAAAAACAAATATTCAACTTCCAGCCCTTCTGGACACTGCCCCTGCCATCAAATGTGGGTTTCCTGGCTGCTAACAAACATCAGCACACTGCAGAAGAAGTGGAAAGGGGACTGCTGAAACTCCCAGTGTTTACTCCTCTGGGTCCTCATGGTAAGACCTGAAAGTGAGAAGCCTGCCCACAAGGAGAGAGGGAGTTCAGAGCTTGGCAGGAACTCAAATGCATGGAATTCCACCTGATTACTCACATGCAAGATGTGTTAGGAGAACTCCTAGCCTATTTACCAATAACTAAAATTATTTGCAACCAGATGATCTGATAGTCCCTCCTGACCTTACAGATTTCTGTATAAACAAGGGTTTATTCTCCCACACTCCAGGGAATGAATCCAGCTGGACAGACAGGACTGAGGAGAAGAAATCCTCCAGCAATGTAAATAACGTTATGCTGGTTTACACCAACCAATGACTTTGTCTAGATGGCTGATGTAACTCACATGCTCACAACCAAAGATGATCAGCTCATCTGCATACTGTCTCCAGCCTCTGCTTAAACTCTCTTGAAAATTCCTGGTCTTTTTTCTCCCTTTTTCCTGTCTCAAAGTCACACATTGAAGCCACTCCTGCACAAGAGGATAGAGCTACCAACAAGTGCTGTTCTCAAGAGGAGAAGACTTGCAACTAAGTACCACTTGTTTTAATGCTGAAAAAGTCATAAATAACTGGTGACAGCAGTGGGTGGACAGTTGTACTGCAGCTTTTCCTGCTGTAGGGATTTGCCACAAAAACTGACGGGCTCAGGCCACAGTGTTTGGAGACAGATCTGGATCATGTCCCACATTCACCAAGTACAAACTCCAGATTGCAAACACACCCTGCTCCAGGATCCAAACCTCAACCTGCCTTCAAGGATCTTGATTTCCCTCACTGCATGTTGAGGAGCTTCACCTTGGCACCTGACTCACAACCTCACCTTTCCCAAGCCATCGGAATGCTGAGACCCACTGGTTTGGTTTGCTTCAAATACAGAGCAGCTTCAGAGTTTTAAAACCAGATCCACATTTCACCAGACTCCATGGCAGTCTACATCTCCTCTCTGTGCCTCAGGATAATGTTTAGAGGACCCACACTTACCCCTGGCATGTATTCAACAAAGATAGAGAGCTTCTTCTCCTCAGGATCCCGCAAGCATCCGTAGTACTGCACAATCCGGTCGTGACGGAGAGTCTTCAACAGCTGGATCTCACATTCCAAGGCATTCACCTCCTGCAACACAACAGGCATGCTTGGTGACAAAAGGGAATGGTTACTTTGGGAATGTTGGTCAAATATTGCTCTTTTCATAATGCCTGTGAAGCTGCCAATGAGGACATTGGCCGCATAAGGCTCGGAAATGAGGAGCACTGCCCTAAGAAAAAAGGAGAAAGATGGAATACACAAGGGCTTTGAGACAGTTATTTGACATTAAATAATTATTATTTGAGAGATTTGTTTATTATTATTACTGGTGCTCGTGGAGTTTTCTGGAAAGGTGGGGATGAAGACACCAGCAAGGCTAATGCAGTGAGAAGGAAAAGGGAGCAAGAAGGCTGAAACTAAGGAAGAGCAGGCAGACCTGCAAGAGATGATACAAAGACAGAGCAGACCAACATGACCAAGGAAGCAGGAGGCAGAGAAGTCACAAGAGCTTGCTGACTGGTGCCACAAGCCCTTCAGGACCACTCCAAAGAGGACAGACAACACAGACTGTCTCCACACACTGCCTTCCACCAGGGACACCTGATGTGACCTCTACCTCCAGCCCACAAGTCCCCACTGTGCTGCAGGACATGGTCCTGCCCCTGTACTCACCTTACTTGTCTCTTGACTGTCAGGGTCAAAAGGCACCTGTTTCACTGACAGCTCCCGGCCAGTGTCAGCATCATAGCAGAGATAAACTTCCCCAAATGCTCCTCTTCCAAGCAGCTTCCCCAGCCTCCAGTTCACAGGTGCCTGCAGGGCTACAGGAGAGAAGAGAGGGTTGAGAGATGAGCAGAGCAGGGAGACTTCAGCATCAGGGTCCATCTGACCCTACAGAGTTCAGATCAGGCTCTCACTAAGCTCAGCAGGGCAGGCAGTGTGAGCCACCCTCTCCCAGGGGCACCACAACAAACCCCTTTTAATTGCACTGGTGCTACTGGTGTGTGTGCTGGGGGGATGTCTCCAGTCCTGCATTAGTAAAAAGCAGAAACAAGTCCCAGAAAAGTCACATTTCTTTAGGAGTCCTTCCTCCAAAACTTGATTTCTTATCCAAGGTTAGACTTTCTTTCCTCTGCCATAGGTGTGCTTAGCAGGATACAGCATGGCTGAGCAGCACCCCAGGTAGGGACCAGCAGAGAGTTTTATCTCACTGGTCATTCCTGGGTTGTTACCCATCACTGAACAGGCCCAGAATGCCCCAGTTTCTGTACCCTGGGCAGTTTGTAATATCAGAGCAGCCTACAACTGCAACAAAGGGGGACTTTGGGGACAAAAGCAATGCAAGCCAAGGAACAGAGCCTCTGGACACACTTGCTCCCACATCCCAAGTCTCCTGAAAGCTTCTGCTGTGCAAGCACATTGACAGTAAACACAAAAGCAATATTCTGCCACTCAGCAAGTGATGGACACCAGGTGATCCCATACACAACTCTCATCTCAAGGCCAAGGTAAGATACAGTGTGTTGCATTATATCTTGCACATTGGAGACGTCAGCTAGCATGGTTTCCCCCTGCTGGGGTGGAATCAGAGCATATTCACACACAGAGAGCTTAGCTGACACCCATTAACTCAGCAGGGGACATTTTTTCTCAAGAATTAGGTTCTCAAGAATTTTTTCTCAAGACCCAGAGGTACTGAGTCCTCAGACATTCACAGCTTTTGATCCACTTACAGTTCCTGGCTTTCGTGGGGGAGGTGCTGAAGACCTGCAGCCCTTTTTCACAATTGTTCCACCACTTGGGCCTGTACTCCTCATACTGCAAGGTGCTGAGCTTGCTGTCCCCATTAAAGCTCTTGGTTCTGCTAGAAGGGACGAGCTGAAACAAATTCTCCTGTGGGAAGTAGCTCCTGGGGAAAGTCCTTCTTCCTGCAGGAGAAATGGGACAGAGTTACAGCAAGAACACACACACTCACCACCTCAGCTCTGCCTTCCACCTCATGTTGCTGCCCAGACCCAGCAGTACACCCTCTTCAAATTAAACAAGTTTAATGAAACAGAAGCAAAGCCCTGTGAACATTTTAAATCCAATTTGAGAGTTGTTAACAGCAGGTGTCACATCTAACACAGATGTTTGCAGAGAGGTTTGCAACAACTTAACCACATTAGGGTTTTTGTTGGTTGCTAATCACAATTAAACTCTGAACAGGCAGGGATTTACATTGCAAATTATCCCTGGCATCCCTTAGGAACACAATACAAATGACCACACAAGCAGTGCTGGATCTTGTGATGACTGCTTTCATCAGGGGGTATCAGTGAGAGATGAAGTTCATCCTGGAAGGCTCAATATGCTGTCTGCACATGCTCAGTAATTATTTTGTCCCCAGGGAGTTTACTTCTTATTCAGTTTTCCCTCCCACCACTTGCAGTCTCATACAGTGAAAGAAGGAGCAGCAAGGAAGTGATGGAATGGTCCCAAAAGCTCAGAGCTCACCAGCTTAAAAGAAAAGCATGAACAGATTCTGCTGCCCTGCATCTGTCAGGGGATTTCTTACAGCTCCATGAGAAACCTGCTGTAAAGGTCACAAATCAGCATCCTCAAAGGGAAGCAATTTAAGGGAACAGAAAGACTGATATTTCCAGGGATGAAAAATGCCATCCATCCCTAGGGCTCAGTTAAAACAACAAGTGTAAGCAGATGAGGAGCCAAGCACTGACTTTCAGACATGCTGTAGATGCTCAGCAGACCTGCAAGGTCTCACAGAGGATGCTTTCCAGAATACCCAAACAGATCCCAAGTTAACTTAGTGGTTCCCCCTTTATCAGAATCTTCTGCACTGCCAAAAGCCACTGAGATCTTTGGCCAAGCACCTCCCTTGTCCCTGACCCTCCATCATTTTCTTACCATCACTGTAGTCCTTGCGACTTTGGGATAGATGGTACTGCCTTGGGAAGGTCCCACCTTTCCCAAACCTCTCACAGAATGGGATGTCAAAATCTGTCAGGAGGGAAGAAGAGATCAGCTCAGCATCAAATGCCCAAAGCATTCCTCATGGGAAAGTGTTCTGGGCTTCATGCTGAATTACAGGCAAGAACAAGGTAAGGTGCTGTTCCATTTACATAACCAGATATTCCCCAAGGCTCACCCTGATATCTGCCCACAGTCACATACTCCTTCATGGAAAATAAGGGTTATACACACTGGTCTTAGTCCCCCTGAATTGAACAGGGGTTTAATCACTGACTTTATGGACCCTGGCCCACACTGTTCCAATACAAGGCAGAGGATTGACATCAGCTGTGCCTGGTTTCCAAAACAGAGCACTAAACATCTTGTTTGCACATGGAAAATGCAAAACAGCGTGGAAATAGAACTGTCAGGCAAGTCAGGCCCAGATACATCCACTCCAAAACCTTTAGTATCAGCTATTACCAAGGAAATGCAAAAACCCAGCACTTGGCTGACACCAGACAAACCCTCCCCTCTTTCTTCCCAGATGCAACTCCTGACCTCTGGAAGCCACAAACCAATTTACACTCCCAGAGCTCCAAACGTTTGTATTTACTTTGATTAAATGCTAGAAAGACAGAATATACAGAAGGAATTAAAGACCATCAAGAGTTTAGATTAGACACAAGATTATGAGAGAGATGGATGGACTTGGGAGATAAGGACACATTTTTTTAATAAAAAAAACACACAGCACAGGAAGCCATTGCTGGTAGCACTGAATAACTTGAGATTAAAATATCTGTCATTTCCACACACACACACACACACCCCCCAACATCTTTCACCTCCTGTTTTTTCCTCCATCCAACACTAATGACACAGTCCTGTTCTGATTATTTGTTTGTCTTAGCCTGGGGCCAGCAACCACTCCTTGGAGACCATTCCTGGCCTCAGCCAGGCTTCAGCATGATTTCTCCATTACAGCAGTGTGCAAAAGGAGTGCATCACAGCTGAAATATGGTCAGCAAGAAAAGCAACAAGGACAGGTCAAGAGGTTTGCAGTGAGCCACGTGTGAGCAGCGATGCTGAGTGGTGTCTCAAAGCAAAATGCCTTCCCTACCACCAGGGAGGTATTGAAACCTCCAGCAATATGGACTGAGACTCCAGCTTCATCTCTGCAGTTCAATCCAGAAATCCTGCCTCAGGCCAGAAAGGAGTTATCGTGCCACAGGCTGGCTGCCATTTGTTCATTTTTAATAGCAAAAGTCATTACAATATTACAGAGTTTCCATGATTTAACCAGATGGGTATCTCTAAGAGTTTAAGCAGTAACCTATGATTCCTGCAAGTTACCAGTACACTTTCTCTAACAGCATTTGCAGTACTGAAGATTATTATTAATGCAAGTGTAAGAAGTGTTACTTGCCACATTTGGGGACTTAGGTTTTACTGTGTTAAGAAATCAGCATCCTGGAAGTGGAGCTCACACAAATAGAAGTTGATACCTCAAGGCTGTTTCCAGCATCTTAGCACTTTCACAGCTGTCTCCAAATTTAACAGCAAAGTCCCCTCAGCACCTTCTTCCAACACAGCACTCACCTCTGATCTTTCAACAGCTTTAGTTCTTTTTATCCATTTACTTCAAGGTCCTTGCTACACAGTTTGGACTGCTGTTGCTGTAAACTGATCCTCAAAGCAGCCCCCGAGTTTTTTCAGGGCTACCACTATTGCTGCAAAGCCAAGAAGGGTTAAAGATGCCAAGAGCAGCCTTGCTTGTGTTTGATGCTCTGGGGTCTCTTGATTTTAGAGAATATTCATGCTTGGTCACTGCAGTGCAACCTAAGCAATGGACCTGGTTTGCCTGATCGGTTTTAATGACTTTTCATGCAGTGCCATCTCTCCAATAGCCTTTTATCCTGTCCATTTACTACATGCTTTTTATACTTTTAAGCAAATATAATCTTCCAAGAGTGCTTACCCATGCAATCAAGACTGTCTTTGGGATGGCTCTTCCTTCCAGGAACAGGAGTTTGGGTAAATGGAGGGCTGCAAAGGGATGGGGGGGAAAAAAAAAAGAAAAAGATATAGATTATTATATAGAAAGGCTATGGAATGAATCAGGAAGCAATTACATGTTGAGCTCCCATCCTCAATCAGCACAAGAATGAAATTTTTTTTTTTTTTTTCAGGATCCCAGCTTATTCCTGTGGCACACAAAAGGCATGCTGCAGAAAACAGGGTCACCAGGCTGAAATGAAGCTGCCAAAGGCCACAACACCTAATGCACAAGATGGCACAGAAGGAGGGCTACACAATTCTCTTCCCTCAACTTCCAAGTTTTCACCCTGCACTCTGTGAACATTGTTACTTGCTGCAGATGTACACACTGCAGTCCTTCAGCCACTCTTCATTCATCCAGGTCTCCCCTTCTCTGCAACCACCTTCCTCACACAGGAGGCTCCACAGCACCACTGGGCACACACAGCCCCCCAGGAGACCAGGAGGGAGAGAATGAGCTCAGGGCTTCAAGGCTCAAGGTCTTTCTACTACACTGAGAGGGTGGCAAGGCCCTACAAGGGGATTTCAGTGATCCTAATTTCACACCTGCTTCTCTAAGGGCCAACAAAGCCATCGGGGCAGGTTGCTTTTCCACCCTCCCTTTTAACAAAACGGGCACAGTAATAGAAATCTGTTTTGTAAAGTGCTCTGAAATCTACTCACATCCAAGCTGATCATGAGAGGCTTGCTAGGAATTGGTTGTGTTATTTCTCAGCATCAGCCTGGTCACTGTGCCCTGTGATAGCTCTGTCCTCTTGAGGACAGTGCCATCCCAAGCAATTGGCAGGAAGGGCTCAGCTCTAGCTTTGCAGGAATACTCGTGCTTACTCCTCTTCCTGCTTCTGGAGAATATATAGCTTTCCTTCTGCCTTTTCCAGCTCCAAGACCCCATGACTGAACACACCTGCCTGCTTCTTTGTATGTGAAACCAAGCCACAACACCCTCCCATAAACATCCCTAATGCTCATCTCCTGGCTCACAATAAAGTGTTAGCATCCAGGCTGGGCTCCTTCTGCTGCTCTTCCTAACAGAGTCCATGCAAAAACGAAGCCAGGGCATTGAGAGTGGGAAGTACAAGGACTCCAGCTTTGATATAGCTGTAACAATGAGCAAATACATCACAGGAAATTATTAAAAGCCACAAAAAGGAAATGGACCTTGATGCTGAGAGAGATCCAAAGCTCACAGAGCTGCAGACCCGAAGCACGCTACAGAATCAAATCAAGTCAGGAGACCTGCTGGAACACAGCCTTGATGCTGTACAGCAAAATCAATGAGGGGGGTGGGGAAGAAAACCTTTGATGAAGATGGAAAAAAAATATATATTGCTTCCCAAGGGGACACTTATGTCTTACAAACAGCCTGCTGTGCACAGCAGCAACCAGAGAGTGCACGTGTGAGGCTGGACCGAGCAGCGGCACCAACTATTGAAGTGCAGCCTGTGTTAGTACAACATGTCCTAGTTGCTTCCTGCTGAGAAGCTAAACTTAGTTGGTGCTTGTCTGGTGTCCTCAGCACCTTGACTGACACATCTGTGGCTGCTGGCTGTGCACAGGGGCTGCCAAATTTACAGGCAGTCAGTGCAGAGCAGACAGCATGGCCGGGGAGGAGGAGGCATAGAGGGGCACATGGAGTATTGAGATGATGACTACAGAAAGCCAGATGGGTAGGAGAGGGATCTCACTGAAGCAAAAAGCCAGGGCACACAAGGCCAGGCTGTCCAAAATCCCCAGCTTGTCTGTCCAGCTCAGATTACTGCAGTTCAGATGAGACCACAGCACACATGCCTCTGCTAGGATCTGTGTTTTCAGCATTCAGGATAAATTTGGTTTGCTCAGGTACATCCTTCTCCCAACAGGAACCTCAAGGGATGCTACTGACCCTGCTCCTTTCCCACTGCAGGGGTGAGGCAGCATTTCAGCAAGTGAACATGGTTGCACACACAACTCACCTGTCCACAGATCTGTCCAGTGACTGGCAGCTCCCAGACAGAGATTCATCAGAGCTGATGAAAGCTTCAAGCATCTGACAGGGAAAGAAAAGGGGACACAATAAAACCACTCACTGCAGCTCTTCAAGCTCCAAACCTCTGCAGGGTCAACAAAGCTCTGCTGAAGCTGGCTGAGTCCCACCAGCTGATGCCAGCCTCAGCAGAGATGAGATCCAACCTAAAAAAAGTTTTCTTCCCAGTGGCAATCCATTTGTGATGCCCTCTCTGGATTATTGCTCTTCCCAACTGCTATTTGCTAGTAGAGAAACTGAGACAAAGCTAACTAGCACCCTGGTGTTCAAACCATGCTGAGAAGTCAATGAGACTCAAGAGTGCTAATTTTATTTGTGGGGAAAAAAAATTTTAAAAAATACATGTCAGGACACAAATGATGGGGGCCAAGGCTGAGTGGATATTGCGTGCCACAGCCCGGATCACAGCCCTGGACTCCTGACTTTCCCAGGCTGCCCTGGCACACAAGACCAGCCTTCCTCTCTGGTGATAAGAGAAGCATCAGCAGGGCTTTTGGCTGGAGGAACTAGCTTGGCTCTCACTAGCTCAGTGAGTCAAAAGCTGCATTTGTGTTGCTTCCTGGATGAGACATTGTACTGGACAGGGTTATTTATAGCTGGTTAGTAACAATAGAGGTTTTGTATTGAGTGGCAAACCTAGGGGCTATGTGTGCTTCCACACAGAGCAGAGCCTCCTCAGGGCCACCCTGTGCTGCAGTGGGAAGGATGCTTCCTCCTGGCTGCAGACCCACTCTGGACACTCACTGTCCCCTGTTCCACAGCCAACCCCAAGCCCAGCTTCTTCCTGGGAAAGCTGAACAAGGAGAGGGTTTCACTGTGAGGGTGACACTGCCACAGGCTGCCCAGGGGGGTTGTGGAGTCTCCTTCCCTGGAGACATTCAAAACCCACCTGGATGTGTCCTGTGTGACCTCCTGGAGGTGACCCTGCTCTGGCAGGGGGGTTGAAGTAGATGATCTTTTGGGGTCCCTCCCAACCCTTAACTTTCTGTGATTCTGTGAGGTTTAAACACCATGTGGAATCACCCTTTGCTGGCTCCCAGGTCCATGTCACTCCTCCTTCCCTGTGTCTGGGAACAGCCTTCCCTTTCCATGTGCTGTTCCTGCCCTAGACCTCCTCAGATGGTTGTCATAACAGCTCACATTGTTTTAGCAGGAAAGTCCCAATTGGAAAGCATGATTTTCCTCTGCTTCCCAATTTTTACCCCAAAGCCTCACGTCATTCAAAGTGCCCCAGCCAAAAAGGATCAAGACCCCTGCTAGACCCTACTCCCCACCTCTGCCAGCCATGCCAGGTCTCTCCCAGCTGTTAAAATAATGCTGAAATGGACTCATTTCTCAAAAGCATAGGTTGGGGAATCCAAGGAGACTCCATACTCAGCATCTGTCCACCTGCCAAGCTGGTCTCAAGGCAAAGACCACACTTACATCACAGGCTTGCATAGGGCCTTCCCCCAGAAGGCAGCAAGCACCAGCTCACAAGCAGCTTTCCACGAGGCACAGATGGAAGCTGCAGCACAAGGACATCCTAAGGGCAAAGCTCATACAGGGGACAGAATGGCTGCTCACTGAGGAGAGAAAAAAAAAACAAAGCCCAAACTCAAACATCCCTAGATCTTCTTTTTCCTGCATTTAATTTGCCAAAGAAAGGCAGCAGGCCACCCATGGTGTGATGCTGGGGAAAAGTGAGGAGAGCATCTGGGAACCTTCATCAGGAGCAGGCTTGGAGCTCAGCTCGTACTAAAGGAGCTCCATTAAAATCCAGTGGAGCTGCACTGATTTACACCCAAGAGAGGCTTTGTGTGGACCCTCCCCCTGCACACACACACAATTTGTCTTAGTCCTACCAAACATGTTTGGAAGGCATTTGAAAACAATAGAAAGCCAACTTTTGGCTGCAAGGAGCACGAGATACATCTGCACTCTGACGCTGCCAAGACTCACCCAGAGTGACTTCTTATTTTATTAATGGCTGTATAATAAACTGCTGAAAACACAACTTTGCCATGGAAACACTGGCACAGCTTGCACACAAAACCAGAGGTAGTGGGTGCTGTTTGGAGTGTAGGAAATGCACGTTTCCCTAGGCAGGATCCTTAGGGGCCATCACAGCAGGCTGCTGGAATGAGCTTGGTGACTTCTGGATGTCCCTCCATGTCCCTGCTGCACAGCCACAAATCGTGGATCCTGGTCCTGGCCCTTCCAAGAATGAGTTGTGTGCCCAGTTATTCCAGCTGACTTCACAGGACCCATACTAAGCTCTTCAGAGCTATGTCTTGTGCAGAGATGGAAACAAAGCAGGAGGTGTAAGCTGATCCCTCCACACTCCAGAGTTTGCCCCATCACGGGTACCAGATTGACTGGAGGAAGAGGCACAGCTCCTCACTGTGCTGCTCTGTTATGATTAAGGGACTGGAATATACAAACTCCTTATTGAGAGAGGAAAAAAATATATTATAAGAGGGAGGGACAAAGAGACAAAACCACAGAGAGAGGCTGCAGGCTGAGCCAAGAACTGGAGCTGGAGCTCAGGCAGAAACAGCCCATGGGAAGCAGGAAGAGCTGCTGACATCCTCAGGCTGTTGCAATCACAGGCAATCAGTTGCTTGGCACACTCCCTCATGGTCCCTGGGAGCCAGGAAGGCTGTGGCCAGGAGGTCCTGGCAGCTGGCATGCAGGTGTGTGCCAGATCTACATTCCTCTAGAGCTACCTGAGGTTCCTGAGCACATTGCCATCACCACTGCAGCTGGCTTTAAGGTTCCTGGAAACTGGGACCACTGTTGCTTGAGCACATCCAGCCTGTGGGCACCCATTCCTGGAAAAAGCTGGCCTGATCCCTGTGCTCAGAGCCCTCTGAGGTGGCAATGACACTCCTTAGAGCAGCCTCTCTCATGCCTGATGCTGCCTGGGTTTTTACCCACATGCCTTGGCCCCACTTACATTCTGATCCATGGTCTCAGGGATGAATTCACCCTCACTGTTGATGCTGGTATAGGATCCCTGGCGAGCGATCTGCTGCTGCTCTTCAGGAACACTCCCTGGGGGTGGAGAACTCCTGCCAGTGTGCAGAGAGCCTGGAAGAGGGAAAGGCATGGGTCAAAGAGAAGACTTAACTACATCCAAGTCCTTTCAGAAAGACTTTCAGTGATCACAGACTCCCTGAAGATGCTGCTGGGTTTGAACTCCTGCAGGGAAGGGAAGAGAGGAGCTAGGGATGGGATACTTTTTACGGGCATCCTACAAAGCTTTTCCAACAGGGACAGTTTCCTACAACATCTAGCAGAGTTGGCCTTCAACCTACTCGTGAATCCTAAGAGCTGTGCACTGTATTCAGGTGCTTTGTCAATGCCAGAAAGAAAAGGACTCCAGGGTTTTGTTGCTACACAATCAGGCAATCTCAAAGCAAAACACAAACTCCAAACCCACCTCCCCTCTTTGACCTCTGGACATTTCCTCTCTGGATCACATCACTGCCTTGTTCAGCAATCTGGGAAACAGCCCAGGTAACCCTGGTGCAACACCACTTTAAACACTTCTTATATGGAGAACAATTTGTACTCAAACACCCCCTCTTCTCTCCATCTACCCTATATGAAAATAAAGAGGACAAAAAAAAAAACAAACCAAAAAAAAAAAACAGCTCTCCAATCTAAAACCCACAGGGAGGGGAAATACCTACTGGACCAGCCCAGCCCATCTCCTGCCAAGAGAGGGTTTGTCTGCCCTGTCTCTAGCCCCAGAGCCTCCACACCAGGCAGAACCACCTGGGAAGCCCTGGGGTTTTGCAGTGCATCACAAGCACCCTGGAACAGGGGGTTTTGCAGGCACCTCACCGGGCTTGTTTAGCAAAGAGAGCTTCTACTTTGCTCCTGGGAGACAACTCCACAGCTTCCCTATGCTGACGGCACATTCCTCCCTGTTATTTCCCCAAATCCAACCTAACTGATTCCTTGTGCCTTTTCCAGGACTGAGGGAGCATTGCCCTCACTTGGCCCAGATGCAGAGGCTTGGCTTTGCTTGTCTTTATGCATTCTCTCCCTTCCATCCCTGGGCTGTCATCACTTCATGGCAAGGAATTGCTGACGGAGGTCTGTGCTGCTCCGTGCTGGAGCTTTAAGGAGTTGGTATTGTGCAACGTGAGCCTTTGCAGCAACACAACTTGTTTTTAAGCAGACTTCTAAAAAGCACACGTCCCTGAAGAGGCAGAGAGCACACAGAGATGTGCTTCCCCACACTTCTCACCCTCTTTTCTGGAACTCTTGCCAACTCTTTGGGTTTTTTCACTACCATTTGGTAACAACGTGCCCAGGCTTAGCACAATATTGCATGAGAAGAGCACTGAGAAGGGGCCTATCCCATTGTGAAAATCAACACTGAGCAATCAGCACACTTCTGCCCCTTCTGCTGCTATTCTGCATCAGGGTTACTGTGCCAGATTGATCTCTGGCATAAATCCATCAGCGTGATCAACACTTCAAGTCCAAGTCCCCATTTTTCACTTCAGCTGATATGGATCAGCAGCTGCTAACACTGACAGTGTCAGGCCAGCCTTACAGATCACTAAATCAGCCTTGCTGGATTTATACCAAATACATAGGTACTTCTGCCCCATGGTATATCTCCCTCCAGACTCCTTGCTCAGACTGTGAAAATAAGTCATATGGCTTTGAGGTACTTTTTTTTTTTCCCCCCTTATTTTCTCCTTCACAGATTTCCTGCAGGATAAGAACACAGTGAAAAAAAAGACCAACTGAAGTAAAGCCAAGATCAAGGGAGAGAATCTCTCAAGTGCTGCGGTGCTCATTATTGAACTGGCTTTCCACCAGCCCTAAAAACAAAACCAGTTGGGAAGTACAGCATCCTCTCTTTGAAGATAAACAAACAAACCTTTAACCATTTAACAGTTTGGGCACCCTGGATAAATCACTGCATTGTCATCCCCTCGTTTGCTTAGCAGATGTCAATCCAGAATGCTGCATAGAGACATTAGGGTGGCTCTTACTCCAAAAAATCTGCTAGAGGTTGCAACTGCTGTATTTTAGCTCTGTTGAGCCCTTCTGTCACTGCTACTAAGAAATACAGGTCTGTTTGGGCAGTGCTGGGATTCCTTGCTACAGCAATCCACTGCCCAGAAAGCCTCTGACTCCATCGTTTGCCCTGGTTTGAGTCTGAACACAGGGAGTTAAATAAAATTTATCACAAGTGTAAAGACTTTGCATGATCTCACACGAAGCCTTTGCCTGTAACAACGACTCCGAGCCATCAGGTCAGTTGCGTTTGACCTTCCAGAGTCACATTTCCTGCCAAAAACTGTAAAAGGGGCTAAGACACAAGCCATTTCCCAGCAGGCAAGGAAGTTAAACAAAACGCTTTTGCACGCCTGGAAACTGCTGGATGGAACCAGATCCTTTTCAGCCAGGCTCTTTGGGTGGAAGAGCTGCTCTAAGGAATTTATGCTGCTTCACACCTCCAAGAGCACTTGTTGCTCCTGCTTTACATCCATCCAGGCTCATCTGCCTGGGAGGAACACAGGGAGTTGGTGAGCCCAAAGCTGCTTCCCTGCTTTGATAACAAAACCTCAGGAAACCTCAGGGCTGCTGGTGAGGGGGGAGCAGAAAACAGGGGCCAGGGAGAGACAGCAACTGTGCCAGGCTTAATGCATAGTGGGACAACACAAGACACATTAGATAACTATATAAAATAATAATGATGATGATGATGATAATAATAATAATAATAGTCCTTTATCCATCCAGAGACAGAAGGTATGCCTGATGCCACAACACAGAGTCTCTTCACACTTGACCAGAGAAAACCCCCACAGGCTTGTCCTCCTGGGGTCTCCAGGATAACAGGGCAGCTCCAGTCCTCATACCCAGTGGGATGGGGCAGACTCTGAGGCATTTCTTTGTAAGCCAAACGCTGGCTGGATCTCAGCAGGATTCCTGAACTCAGAGAAACTCTGCAGACTGGCACTGCTTGAGCATCTGACCTCAGTTCCCCTTTGGAGCAAGGTGCTTTGGGAAGGGATTCCTGCTCCATGTTACACACATTAATGTAAAGCCATATATTTGAGAGGAGAGCACAGCATGTCCTGAGCAGGGTGAACCAGGCCAGCACGGAGACTTACAGTCACTGCTGGCATCTGCTAGGGTCTTTCATGTTCCCTTCTGTTATTTTTATTAAGAAGTATCTTTCATGCAGTATGTGCAGAGTTTATGGTACTGCATGTACAGCCAGCTCCCCCGTGCCAGGCTTGGCTTCCCTCCTCCTTCCCAGGCTTCACCCTTTCCCTGCCCTGGCAGGTCCTTCCCAAAACTCCATCCATCACCGATCAGCATCAAGCAAGGGTCCTGGTGGAGAACAAAAGCCCCTTGGAAGTCAGTTTGGGGAGGGTTTGCTGGCAGCTGCCTACGCTCACAGCTGCAGCCACGGTGAGCCCAGCCCTGGGATGATGCCATCACCAAATCAAAAGAAGGGCTCATGACATCATCACCAAACCCAACGAAGGGCTCATGACGTCATGATGTGTCTTGCCTGGCAGAAACATGGTGCTGGGGCCTCAGCAGCACAGGAGATCAACCTGCAAGAAATGTCTCACTCTGTGACTGTCATGTGGAGGTGTGAGCTGGAGGATCACATCTCCCTCAGTTTCTTCCTTTTCCGTGGGAGCCCTGCGTGTGTCCATCCTCTCCACGCTCATCCCCTGAGGAGTGCATCCCCAGAGGAATCCAGTTTAGGCAAACTTTAATCCATTTAAACCACTAATGTAAGCTTTGGGGCACTTCTATACCAATAATCAGGGCAGAACTCATTTTTTAGCCCTGAAGCAGCTGGCATGATGCACACAGCCAGATTCTCCTCTTCCTCTAAAAACAAGGCGGGGGGTCTCATCCATCCCAACTCCTGTAACAGGTCCCTGGGTTGCACTACCCCAATTTTTACAGTGGTATTGCTGGGATGGCAGTTTTTGGTACAGGACTGGCCAGGGAATGGGCTAAAGACTCATCAGCATCACAGCTCACTCCTTGGCCCTGTGAACTGAATCCCAGCACAGATACCACCTTCATGACTGTGTTTCTCAGGGTCAGCCTGTGCACCAGAGTTTCTGCTTCCAACAAATGCCCTCCAGTTGTTTTTTCCACTTGGGGCCACCACGTTCCCTGCTGGGCATGAAGAGAGCCTGGTGCCCATCCCCACATCCCTTGACACCAGGACAGAAGTGATGCCTCACTTTGTGCTGTTTCTCTGCAAGGTCTAGCAGGGGCTGGATGCTGCTGCACACAGGTCCAGGCATCCATGAAAACCTGGGTACCAGCACTGCTGTGGCAGTTCTCTGAGGCAAAATTCCTGCTCTTCCCCTGGGCAGTCTGTATTTGAAGACATGGAGCTGACAAGTGTTAGCTCCTGGTTTGGAGAGGGCTGGCAAGGCACAAGATGCCACAGCTCAGCAGCCTGGTTTGCCACCATTGGAAAATAAAAATTAAAAAAAAAATAAAGCTTCCTTCCCAATGTTTCCACTGAAATGGTGATTGTGGAATGGGACACCTCAATAATTTGTGGATAGTGTTCCAAGAGATGTATTTCCTCAAAGTAAATAAAAACAGCCCTCAGTTATCTGAGAATCCAGAACCTTAATAGATTTTAGCCAAAGTTTCCTGGCACTCAGATGAACATTTGCAGATGCTGGTAACTCAGGGACTGGAACATTTTCTTCCTCCCCCCCTCAAAAAAAGGGGGGATGGGATTTCTACTGAAAAAGTTTATGGGAAGGAAAAAAAAAAAAAAAAGAAAATATTGACTTTGCATAAGGTTTTTTAGGGACATGGAGACATTTTCTGTCCAGCAGAAGCAAAAATAGCTAAATCTTCCCCAGAACATCTGCCCTCCTTCCAATGTCCTTGTGCCAACAACATGCAGTTTTATTACTTTTTGCTGCTGCTAACATGGCAGAGTCAGCAGAAAAACATGAGACATCCCAGAAACACTGAGAACTTGACCCTGAACCACCTTTTTTTATAAAGTCACTTTAAATCCCCTTTTAAATATGGTTTCAAGAGAAAAAGATGTATTCAGTGTCTCTCTTGAGAGCCACCATTTTGATGACAGTGGAAGTGAGGACTGGGAAACACCTTGCAGCTGTACATGGAGAACAGTTTCTCCTGCAGAAATCCCAGCCTCTTAGGTTGCTTTTTGACTGTCCACCAAGTTCAGTGAAATCCTCAGTTCAGAAAACCACAAGAGAGGATCACCTCTGTCTACTGCTCCATTTCATAGAATCATAGAATCATAGAATTAGCCGGGTTGGAAGGGACCTCAGAGATCATCTAGTCCAACCCTTGACCCACCGGAGCAGTTGCTAGACCATGGCACTGAGTGCCACATCCAGTCTTTTTTTAAATGTCTCCAGGGACAGAGAATCCACCACCTCACCGGGCAGCCCATTCCAATGCCTGATCACCCTCTCCGTGAAGAAATTCTTTCTAATATCCAACCTAAACCTCCCCTGGCACAACTTAAGACTGTGTCCTCTTGTCTTGTTGAAAGTCGTCTGGGAAAAGAGACCAACCCCCCCCTGGCTCCAACCTCCTTTCAGGGAGTTGTAGGGAGTGATGAGGTCTCCCCTGAGCCTCCTCTTCTTCAGGCTGAACACCCCCAGCTCCCTCAGCCTCTCCTCATAGGGCCTGTGCTCGAGTCCCTTCACCAGCCTGGTTGCCCTCCTTTGGACCTGTTCCAGGACCTCTACATCCTTCTTAAACTGAGGGGCCCAGAACTGGACACAGGACTCGAGGTGTGGCCTCACCAGGGCTGAGTATAGGGGCAGAATCACCTCCTTGGACCTGCTGGCCACGCTGTTCCTGATCCAGGCCAGGATGCCATTGGCCTTCTTGGCTACCTGGGCACACTGCTGGCTCATGTTCAGCTTCCTGTCAACCCAGACCCTGCTCTCCCTTTCAGCTCAATGGATTTTCAGCCCAGCTGCTCGATTACCCAGTTCTGCCTCAGAAGGGTAAAAAACCCAAATGTGCTGGAGTGCAAACCCCTCCTAAGCAGAGCAGCAGTAGCTTCACACAGACCCCAGATAACTCCAGAGAGAGGTTTATTATGCAGAAGGTTTGTGGTGACCTCTGCTCAAACCAAGAACAAAACCAGAGGGATGACTGTTGCATGGGGTGGTTACCTTTGCTACCTAACCATGTAACAGCACTGAGGACACTGATTTTGGTGCATTAGCAATCAGCATGCAGACTCCCTTAAAGATCCCAACATTAGCATTCTAAATCCAAAATCCATCTGTGCCTCTCAGGCTCTCACCCTTGCAGAGCTGATGCCTCCTCCTTTGTCTGCCTTGTCTTGTCTACAGGATGCTCTTCAAGGCATCCTCACAGTTAGTGGTGCAAACCTGATCAGGGGCACTCCTGGTATTACAGCAGCTCCAAAGCTCCAAAGGAGAGGAAAAAGGATGGCATAGAAGTTATTAGAAAAGTCTAACTTTGCAAGAACTATCTTCTTGCTAGCACAGCTACAGATGGGATCAATTCTGCCCATCACGCCCACTTCACACATCAGTGACAGCTCCCAGTGCCACAGCTCTTCACTGGCTTACATTAACAGCTTCAAAAGTGCCAAAAAAGAGCAGCAGAGATGTTTTGCACACGCAGAGTTTCTGCTGAGGCTCTGTGCCCTGCAGTGTGTTTTGTGTGTGCATTTCATTCAGAGGCACCAAGTGACTCTGCCAGACTCTGGGCAAATTCTCAAAAGCTGTGTGAGCTGGAAAAAAAACACAATAGAAAAAGACATCCCTGGCACATCAAAACACCAGGCCCAAAGAGAGATGTGCCACCCACTCCTGGCTTCAGTCAGAGTTGGGCATGTCTGCAGAAGGACCTGTGTTTGACCTACCCTAGAGGAACATTGTCTCCATATCACTGGCTGAGATGCAGTAAACCACAGGCTATGTTATCAAGGCAGCACAGGCTCTAAGACAGAAAAAGGGCAAATCTTTAGAGAAAAATACCCCTTTGTTGCACAGAGAAAAGACTTTGGAAGTGCTTACTGCCATGTAAGTACAGAGCATCCCTGGAAGATCCTTTATTCAAGGCCTCTGATGCTTTTGTTTCTACAGTTGTTGAATAACAAAAACAACAGGGATCTGTAGAAATTACCCTGTAACCAGCACCCACAGACATGGCAGAAAACATGCACTGTATGACAAAATCATTAATTCTGCCTACAGGCAGTAACACTAATAAGTACACCCCTGCTATAGGGTCCTATGGGTTTCTTTACCAGTTCTGCTGAAGACAGCCTGCTCTCCATCAAATCCCACAAGGATCTTCACACTAAAGGTCCTGCAGACAGCTTATCAGGTACTTGTCATTTCAAGAAGTTCAGGGTATTTTAAAAAGCAAGAAAACCATAAACTTAGGCACAGAAAACCAAAGAAAACACCACAAAAGGCTACAAACAAACTCCAGTCCCTGCAGAGCTGCAAGGAGAGAGCAGCCACTTGCCAGCCTGGCTTCAGAGGCTGCAGGAATCCCAGCACCTCTGAAGGAAAGGGATGCTCCCCTCCATCTGAAATGCATCACTAAACAACACTGCATACACCCATTCTCCTGAGAAACCACAAAAGCAACTACCTCAGACTTCATGTCACCAAAAAGAACAGCCTGGTAGCACAGAAAGGTGTACTTGGTCCTCATGTGGTGAAGCTGATCTCAGCTAAGGAGCTAAGGAACCTCAGCCCAGTCATCTGCATTATTCTGCAAATGCAGAAAGGGGAGGAGTTGACAAGAGAACAGCAGCAGATGGTTAAAGGAAAAAAAGGTCTGAAAAGATCCTTGTCTTTCTATAAATCCTCACTCTTCAATTTGGTGAAGCTCAGTGGCATCGTATTCACTGGAGATTTTTTATCACTGCATTTTCCCCTGCAATTCACACCTCAGATCCCCTGGTCTTCTTGGCTCTCATGCCCAACATGACTCTTTGCTCAGCACAACCCTGACTTGTGCAGCCTGCAGACTCTTTTCCTCAGACTAAGCATAAACAGCAACTCCACTGAGTGGGAGACAAGGGGGTGGCTGTCCTGACTGTAGGAGCTACAGGTTTGTGACAGGAAGGACAAAGAGGGTGGTGGTCCACCTTGTAATAGCCCGAAACACCAGAAAGAGCATTGCATTTCACTGACCTGTTGAGTATTTCCGTGTCCTCTCTGAATCCTTGTACAGGGATCCCATGATATCACCCATGGATCTGGAGATCCTCATTTCATGCTGTTTACTGTTGTTGGGCTGGAGGAGCTGGTAATGAGACACAGGGAATGATCAGACTCTGCCAGAGCCCTTGGAGACACACCATATGAAACCCTGTACTTGGCTCCCTATGTCCATATTACCCAAGAACCATTAAAAAAAAAAAAAAAAAAAAAAAAAAAAAAAAAAAAAAAAAAAAAAAAAAAAAACGATTCACATCTGTTATGAAAATAAGAAGATAAGACCATCCTCCAGCTGATAATGACAGCCACAGATATTTGACATAAAAGACCATTTCCACACTGCATTATTTCCACATAGAGGGAGAAACTGATCCCTGCTCTGTTTGTAATGCCAAAACCAGAGCCTCTCCTCCATGCCCTACAGCCCCAGCACTGCAGAGGTTCCTCTGTAACAGAGCAGAGGAGCAGAGAGTGAGAATCAGGCTCTGCTTTGGAAGGCAGACCAGAGGGAAAACAAGGAGATGACAATCCAGCTGATAAATGGGAATAGCCAAGTCTTACTAAGATACCCTGTCACAGTGCATTGGGATTCTGTGATATTTTATGTATGACATTGGAACCCCGTGTTCTTGCATGGTTATGTGCTCCAGGGACTCTCCAAGGTATGCATGAAACTACCTGCCTGCCCTGCTCTTGGTAGTTGAATTGAAATACTGCAAAGTTCCTGCAGTTTCTAGGACAAATTGCCCCAGTCCTGCCCAGGATTTAGGAAACCCTGACTGATGGTTCAGTTTTCCTCTGTGACTCTGCTCCCTTTGCCTTCTGAGAGCCCCTCAAAAGGAAAGAAGTTCTACCAGCACCATGGGTAGCATGAGGACAAGAACTAGGGAGTTTCAAGACTCCCAGTCTCTCCAGTACTTCTAGGAAATGTAAGGAAAGAAACAAGAGTTGCAACATCTGTAAATCCCTTGCTTTACAGCCTGTGCTTGGGGCAGCACGAAGTGTGCTTTGGCAAAACACCCTGTGCAGGCGAGGTCAGGAGAACAGCCTTAGCTGCAAAACCACTGAGCTTGGGAAAGACAAATAAATAAATAAGGGGGAGGGGGGGCAAAAACAAAACAAAACAAAACAAAAGACAGTCCTGCATGAGACTGAAGGGTTCTCCAGTCTGCCCTTCCTGGCCTTTAGCACTGCAAGCATCACATGGAGGGAACAGTGGCACCCACACTGCCACCCAGCATGGCAAGGGCCAGAGCATCACCCTGCGAACAGAGCGAAGGTGACAGCAACCCCAGGCAGAAAGCACAAGGGGTTCCCTTGGGTTTTAACTTTGTTTGAGGGTGAGTGTGGTATTTTAACCCTTCACAGGCTGCAGAAGGAACTCAGAAGGGAGCTGAGCTCTGTCTCTGGGCTGCCACCACCAGAGGATTTCCCAGCAGCTGAGCTAGAGCTGACCATGAGAAGCTTGCCCTCTGCTCTGCACCATCAGGAGACATTTCCACTCCCCAACACAATAACAAGGCATCTCCCTCCGGACACAGGAGAGCAGAGAAGGTGAAGAGCTCACATTCGCTTTCTTTGGAGCGCTCACAAGGACCCGCAGGCTCTTCAGGGAAGGGCTCAGCTCCAACTGTTCCATCGCTTTGTCCAAATCTTCCTGGGATTTCAGGGGGATCAGGAGCTGGAAGGGATTGAACAAACACCAGAGCATGGCAGTGTCACACTTCTGGGTAAACAGAGGAAGTCAGATCCTTGCAGTGAGCAGCTTGGGAATTGGGGGATGAGGGAAGGACCCCAGAAGGAGGATGGGAAACAGAGCCCCCCATGCCCTCCAGCTAGCTGAGCTCTGATGTTTTCTTCCAGGATCTCATCTACCAAGGAACAGACACAAAAAAGCACAACAAAAAACATCTGCAAGGAGAGACCTTAAGGGTCACATCACCAGTTCAACTAGTGGGAAGCAGAGAGACTTGAGATGAAACCACAGGGCTTGCTGCCTGCTATTCTGGGGCTGCTCTGACCTTGGAGTTTGTAGGCAAGACCTGCTGCCACCCAATCCTAAAAGAGCCCCACACATTCCTTCCAAGTTTCTTCTTGGGAAAAAGGTGCTCCAAGAGCTGGACCCAACAATTTACTCTGATAGATCCTCAATGGCTTTCCTTACTGCTGTAACCAGCAGAGTCTTCCTAGTGTTTGGGCATCAGGTAAAATCAGGGAACATCTCACAATTAATAATCTCTTCTCTTTTGATGTGGAAAGTGTACATTGCTTTCCTTCTGAGAACCACTTGTTTGACAGAAAGTTCTGTTTCTCAGCAGAGCAAATGCAGCTTCTGCTCTTTATAAGGTAAATGCACTGCAGAGCTACACAGTGCTGTGTCTGTCAAGCAGCTGAAGGTCTGTATGTTTTCCTGGGAAGTGGCAGGCTATTGACCACGTATCCCCAGAGGGAATTTGACCCTCTTGCCATTGATGTGTGGTGTACCACGTCCTGCAGACAGCCTGCAAAACTTCCAACACCCAACACAGCTGCACTTCAGAGGGGCTCTGCAGCCTTCTGCTGCCCTGGGCTAAGACTGAAAACACAACTTTTTGCCCCTCATCCAGGGGCATTCTGCCTAATCTCATAAAACCCAGACCTCAGCCTCTGCAGGTTGCCTCAAGCACAGACACTGAATCCAGCCTGTGCCTGTGCCAAAGTACACAGCAGTTCCACCTACCAAAGGGACAGGGTGGCCACAGCTTCCAGTAGGCTCACACTGGTCTTACTGGGAGCCACAGCTGCTCAGGACTTCTGAAAGGCAACTCAGCCCTCGGGGTGATCAGGGTTCATGCCACCAACCGCAGCAAATGCACCTCAGATCAACCACTCAAAAAAAAAAAAAAAGATACTCAAAAGCTGCCTGTGTGTCCATCTTTTTGATCCCAGGGTGTTGCCAAGGGTTTGGCTGTTGGCCCACAGGCAGATACACCTCAGACTGTCTGCACTGAGGCTGGGACTACAGGAATGGCCAGGTCAAGGGAAGGTTGTGGGCCACGGCCAACAGAGATGAGGTTTCACCCCATTAAACTGCTACAAGTCACCTCCTCCACCCAAGGACCACAGCCTGGGCCTGCCAAGCTCTGTCTTAGGTGTCTGCGTGGCTGCTCTTTCTGCAGAGTGAAAAGCTCAAGGATTGGATTGAGTTTCTTTTCTCCCATGGGATAGGAAGGTCATCTTCTGTCCCCCTCTTGCAGACAAATCGAGCCATGTGCAGGGCCACCTATTTCATATGACAAAGTATCTGCTTAACATCATCCCACCAAGAAAGCCAAGGTGCTGCAGCTCTGCTCCTGAGCTGATACCTACCTTAGGCACTCAGCTTTGAGATACTAAAAAACAGGGCTGCAAAAGGGCATTGCAAGAGCAGTGTTTAAAGTGGAAGTTTAATGCAACCTTTAGAGTCACAAAGGAGATCCCCAGGATCCTTATTGCTTGCATGGGAGTTAAGACATCCAGAAATTGGATTAAGAGGTGAGAAAAGGAATCTGCCAGGTGTAATTGCTGGAAGCAGTGGTAATTGCTGAGGAAAGACAGGGCCAGTTCCCAGAAGATATTTAAGTAACAAACTCCAGGTTAAGTTAGGAGTGCTCTTCCAGTATGAGGTATGCAAACATGGTTGAGAAATTTCTACAAAAAGACAGAAAAATTGATTTGAGCACAAAGCTTTTAACACATTCACCCAGGAAGAGGAATAATCAGGCTGTGCACTCTTTGTCTGGAAACTATTTTGTTATTTGTGTGTCAGAAAAAGATTCCAAGGAGAATTCCTGAGAAAGCCTTGGCCCAGGGTGTCCTACAGGCTGTTGAGGAAGGGCCTTGAGTTCTCAACTAAACCAGAAGGGGAAAAGTTGAGGAAGATTTCTCTTGCTTCTGAAACAAGGGGCTTATCCAGCTGTGAAGTTTACAAAGAACATCACCAGTTTTGCCTGGGCTGGGCCTCAGAAGCAAGGCTGGAAACACATTCCCAGTCTGGGACAGGGCTTGGATATGAATGGGAGCCCTCACCAGGTAGATACCAACTATTCAGGGCTTTCAGTAAATCCATGGAACAAACGGTTAGCCCATGGTTCAACTTTGGGATCTGAATGCATCACCAGTGGTTACAGCAGGTATCAGACAAAGATGGTATTGAATACATCTCCCAAATGCTTTACAGCTGCTCTCAGGCAGTCCTTTAAGCAGCAGAGCTTAAGAGAGGCTGTCCTGGTGAACTTGAACCCTCTTGAAGTTCACAAGGGCTCCACAGGAGCATCAAGGAGCTAAGTCCTCTCTCCTACACTCACCCACCCAGAAAGGAGGATGGTGGAGAGCTGCTTCCTCTCATTTCACTACCCAGCAGATTGTGACTCTGAACTGTAATCACAGTTCAACTGCTCACCCATTCCTTCCCTGAGCTCCTCGCAAGTGTTCAGAACAAGCCCTCAGCTGCTGTTGAACAGAATGTTCTGCAGGTCACTCCTCACTCCAGTATCTCAACAGTAACACATTTGCATGCTTCAGAGGAGCCAAAAACATCAGGCAGAAATTGCCCTCCTGTAAAAGGGACTGGAGCCAGTATTTAGCTTGGCTTTGCCTATCACCCACATCTGGCAAGTAGATTTTGCTCTATTTGGCTTCCAGACTGTGGCACATAGGGATATTAGGAACAGATATCTACTAGGCACAAAACTAAAGATAGACTCATGCAGAACTAATCACCAGGGGGCATTTTCAGTAACTGGGTTTACTCTAGCAGAGCAAACAGCCATGATGAACAGCCAAGTTTACTTGCACAGAAGTTGCACTAAACAGAGCTTGTGATTCTTGTAGCTTCTAAATACTGCATTCCCCTGGAGCCTAAGGTTTTACTATGGGACTTGCTAGTCAGTCCACTGCAGTTTACAAAAGTGAGGGCAAAGGGTGAGTTTTCACCAACTACAACTGTATTGCAAGACCTCACTCTGCAAGACACTGCAGAGAGCCAAAGAATAGTAGGAAACAGGGTTGGGGAAAAATCTGAGAGGTCAATTAGTTCATCTTCCTGCCCCATGCAGGACCAACTGGCATCAACAATTCTCGACAAATGTTTGTTAAATATGCTTTTAAACACTTCTCCTCCCCCCAGTCTCATAATGGAGGTTCTACCACTTCCCTAAGCTTTAACTCTCCCTAATCTTTTGAAATGATGCTGAGGGACAGCCTCAGAGGAGACATGCAAGGGGAGGGCAGAAAGGAGCTGGTGGCAGAGCACTGCCCAAGGTCACATCAGGAGCTGATGCTGGAGATGGGACAAGTGACACAGCAACACTCAGTCACACCTGGAGCTGCTGTTTAGCAGTGCATACAGATCAAAATCAGGCAGAGCATCTGCTGCAGAGGGCAATCTTTCAATCCATAACACAGCCAGATGTCTAACACACACACCACACCATGCTGTCCGTGGCCAGGCAGGATTTTGCTGTCCTGCTTAGAGAGATGGGCCCAGCTTAATCCTAACATGCAGACATGCCCAATGAAGTACACCCACAGCCTGGCCCTGCTCTTATCTATACCAGCCCAAGCCCACTGATTCCATGGTCCCACCAGGATGTGATTCATGTGTGCTCCTGCTCCACCCAACTGGAATCCTCATCTCACTGATCTTGGCTTCAGAACTTCACCAGGACAGGGACTGCCATTTGGGGAATTTTAGCAAGGATCTGTTAACCTCAATGTAATTTAGGTCTACAAGGTGCTACTGCAACAGAAGCATCTGCTGGCAGTGAAGGATTACTGCACAGTTCTCTTTGAGCACGAACCAAGAGTGAAACATTTAACTGTAATGAGGCTGTGCACAGGCTACCTCTGAGATTTCCAGTCATGAGACTAAAAAACCTGACCCAAAACATGCAAGGAGCCAGATACTGGCGTGCCACCATGTGGATATGTAAGCTCTTTCCTCCAAGGTCATGTGTGTCTCTTTATAGTGTTCCCACAATAAAAACTTTGAATTACTACCACTCAGACCTCCTCCCCAAAGTGTGGGTTCTCACAAGGAGGGATTTTTATGTATGGAAAAACAAACCACCAAAGCTCCTTCTCAACCCTAAGAAGTCAGGAGTACCCAAAGGCCTGCTCTGGATCCTGTTATGTGCTGTGCACATGCCCAGGAAGACAGACTCTAACATGGAATAAAATGCATTATTTAAGCTTCTGTTTGCTGTTGCTGGAAAAAAATTCCTCTTCCAGTGGAAAGAAACCTGGAATGAAATGAGTCATTCCTGGAGAATTCAATGGCAGGCTTTTCCCTGGAGGGCTGTCAGAGAATGCCCAAGATTAGAAACCTGACTGCATTCAAAGCCAAGACCCAGCAGACACTTTGGTATCATGAGGTGCCTATTATAAAAGAATTACAATATTTTTGTGGAGCAAATCCCCATTGAAATAAAAGGAAGAGGAAAAAAAACAACCAAAAAAGCCCCAAAAACCCAACCAGAAGAGGCAAAGCTCTCTTCATTACATCCTTCTCTATTCACACTTTAATGAAAGGCTGTTAGTCATTCGCAGTTAATTCTTGATCAAGCAAGCTGTCAGGACAGATCCAAAAGAATTGCTGTTTAAAATCCTGTCTGTCCTCTGGCCCTCTTCTCTTTCCCAGCACCAAGCCCACCTTAAGAGTCCAGTGGCTCCAGCTGCCTGCCCAGTTCACAGCAAAATCCCTCACAGGAAAACACTGAGCACACCAAAACAGACACCAAGGATTGTCCCCTTCAAGGTAAAGGCCCTCATCAGTACCTTCCCTTCAGACACAGTGCTGGGCTCCAAGAAAAAAGGTGGAAAACTGCAGTGGCCTACGTTATGAAGAAGGTTGGAGGAGAAACATCCTCAAGCCTTAAAACACAAAGAGCACAGGGGGAGGGTTTCTTGGCTGCCCGTATGTGGCCATGGGACCTGCCAGAGGAACCTACAGTGATGCTGATTTCACTGCAGACCAAACCACAAGAACATGCATCATGGTTCTGGGGTGAAACAGTCAGTGCTAGATCAAAGTATGCTGTGTTAGCAGCATTGTCCCATATGCTCTGCACTTCACCACTCTTCTAAAACTGCCTCCAAGATGAGAAGGCTTTACATCCAGCCCAGACATGAAGTACTCACTTCATGTGGCTCTCAGGAAAACCATTTGGGTCTCAGCTGTTCTCCTCTTCACCTTGTGTCTCAACAGGCAGACAGACAGACACACTGAAAGTTGGTCCTGTTGCCATGGGGAGATGTCTACCACTGCTGTCAGCTGAGCTGACAATGTCTCCATCATCTCAGTTACTTAATTCCTTACTCTGTTTGAGTTAGGGGGGATTATTTTTTGTTGTTGTTGTTCTGGGAGGGAGCAGTGTTCTTGTGTCACTATTTGAAATAATTTTGAGAAGGAGCAAGTCTGGCTTGGAGTCTCAGAACCCATCTGAGCTCTGCCCAGACAACAGCTCTTGTCCTGTCACTAGCTGGGAACCACAAAATAGGATTGTTCTTCACATCTACATACAACACTACAGTAAGTCCTTAAGAACAAATGACTGCCCAGTTCTGAAGTAGGTACCTAAACAACCTGAAACACTCCCTTAGCAATAAGGAGAAGAGTACCTCATTGTTCACACAGACTAAGTCCATCGTCTGTCCAAAAGCATCTGTGACCTTCTGCACCACTTCTTTGAATTTGACTGGTCTTGGAAACTGGATAATCCTGTACACATAAGCAAATACAATAACAGCACCATTTTAGTAGAAGCATACTATAATTTGAGATTAGGTTGACAATTCAGAAGAAAGGATCTTTATTCTTCCATCACAATGTATAAAGCTTGCTCCTTCCTTTTACACTCACAGAAATGCTGCTCATCTGCTATGCACGAGAGGAGATGACCTACCCTGCAAGAATATCTATCAAGAATCCTCTTGGTAGGCAGCTCTTCTCTTCCTCCCCCTTCTGAGATACAGATGGAGAAGAAGGAAGTCCATGAGCCCTTCACTGGGGAAGAGCCAGTGTCAGGCACTGGTCTGTGACTTATCTCCATTTTCAGCAAGTGGCTCTGAATAGGGAGGAGGGATGGAAGAATCATGCAGGTTGGTGGCATCCTGCACCATCACATGCAGCAGCTCTATAGGTACATCCTAGCACGTACATTCTAGCCCTGAGGTGATATTACTTCAATGTACTTTGGCTTTAACATGCAACTTGGACCATCAGCCTGTCAGTTTCCTGCTCTGCTGAAGTCACCAAGCACCAAGCAGAGGTGATTCCGTGAAAATGTCAAGCAGGGAAGGGCAGGCAAGCTTTAACTCCCAGCTTTATTTTTATGGGACTTGTGCCCAAAATCTGGTTATCTTAAGTAAGTGTCATAGGCTGCTAATCAAAAAACATATTTCTGCAGAGCTGCAGCTCAGCTGTGGTTCAGCAGTGCTCAAGAACTGAGAAAAGGATTCAAGGGTGCACCCTACGTCTCTGGTAAGAGGCATTAATTACTTCCAGCTTGGAACCACTTTGCCTGCATGCAAATCCCCAGAGGTACTTGTGGCAAGAAGTATGAAAAGGCAAGGCTCTTGCATATAAAATTGTAGTTGATTTTAGGGGAATGAATCCTGCTGTGAGCTCATCTGCAGCTGGCTGTAGTCAGTAGGACAACACTGGGTAAAAAGAGTAATTTGTCCCTGTACATGTGGGGGAATGGGTTGGGTACATACCTCTTCTCTCCTTCATATTCAAACTTGATCCTGACATTGCGCTGCTGAAAAAAAAAAAAAAAAAGGCAGAAAATGGTTAGGTCTCAAAATACAACCCAGATTGGCACACAGACCCAAAGCTGGCAGCAGCTTTCAGGGAGACTCCCCTAACTCCAGTGGGCCAAGCTGCCTGCTGGGCTTGCAGACTCTGGGGGAACTCCACATTGCTGGTAAATGCGCTTGTCAAAAACCAAGTTATTCTGTAAACAAGAGGACACTCACCCATCGGTCTAGCAGTTATTTTTAATAACATGTATTAGTAAGAGTGGACATTTTTGAATGCTCTGAAACGAGTTGGGAAAAAGTCACTATTATCAAAGAGGCAAACATGTCTGTCCATCTTCACCACTTCCCATGGCTTCAGCCCAGCACTCTTCTCTTGGAAATCCAAAAAAAAGCAAAGCTCAGAGGATGTTTAATATAACACAGAATGTTTGGGGCAAAATACTAAGTAAACCCAAACATCCTATAGTGGAAGTGGAGAGACAATATTGGGTTCTAAAAGTTAACAGTGCTGGGGTAGTGGTGGTTGTTATTTTGTTAGGACCTACAAAATGCAAAGTTCATTCGGGACCACTGCAGCAATGATCACTTCATACACAGTAAATGCTCAGCCTGAACTGACCCGTTGCTCACCTCAACAAAAATAATTAAATTTTCCCAAAGAAGAGCCAGCAGAATCATGGGCAGACTGGGCACACAGATGTGCAGGGACTGGTAAAAGCCATTTCTACCATCCTCTATTTCTGCATATTTAGCAGCAAGACCACAAGGAGCCTATTTATTCATTCAGCCAGAGCCAAGCATCCCTCCAGCATCCTTTGCCTCATGCCACAACTCTCCAATGGTCTCCAAGGCAGATCAAAACCCTCCAGTTCCCAGACCAGGTTTAGTCACCCCAGTCAACCAGATCTCTGCCCCCACTAGTGCACACAAGTGGTTTTCTTCCCATGGAAAAAAAAAGTGCTCAGCACCTCCCTCTGAGGTGTAATACGAGGGAGGGTTTGGTCCTATGCTGCATGCATCTCAGAGGGATAATAATCCCCAAATGGGTGGGTGACAGCCCTTCCTGAGCAAGGGCCTTATCTCTAACCCGGGCACACTTTCCATGCTCTCAGAGGCAAAGCAGAGCCACAGCTGTTCCAAGCTTTGTCTCTAATGAGGAAAAAGAGCATTCTTTGGTTTATTTTTAAACTGACAGGTTCTCGAGTTCTGCAAACACCCATCGGAGTTTGGGAAGTCAAGGCTGGAGGCAATTCAGTTGAAAGGCTTAAAAGAAAAACTCCAGCAGATTCGGGGTAAACAAGTGGGATCATCCAAAACACATCCCTTTTATCTCTGCTCATGGCATTTTCTGTGTTTCCAGAAAGGCTGGGAAGAACCAGTACTGGGACAGTCACCAAGTGGGGCACCCCAGCAGCGTTACAGCCTGCACTGAGTGGGCACTTACATCATCTCAAGGTCTACAACCCAAACCAACAACACTTGGTCAAACTTCAAATGTGCTTCTAGAACCAGACCCAACCCATAATGATACCAAACTAACTCTAAAACAGCCCAAAATTCAAAAGGAGGAGAGATGACCATAAACAACCTAGTGTTGAAGTTCCGTATCATTCTAGAGAGGCAAATACAGGTGGGATTGCCACCTTTCATTATCTCTGTTGGAAAAGAAGAAGAGATATGAGCTCTTTTATGCCAAGTTTTGTTTTCATGTGCCTCTCTGAGCAGGGCCTCTTCATCCCTCCTGGATGCTGGCAGTACATCACCCAGTGTGAGTTCACTGCATGTAGCTCTGCAAAGCCCTTCTATAAAGTAAGAGAGGGAAAAAAAAAAAAAATCAGGGCAGGGAACTTTCGAGGTTTCTCCTTACAAAGGAGCAGGACATGTTAAGGGGAAAAGCTCCTGCAGCTCCAGCCTTGCTGCAGGAAACCTTTCAAAACACAGGTTTCACTTTCAGCAGAGACCCAAACGCTGCACCGAGCTGGGACACGGCACGCGCGGGGCTCTTTCTGCTGAGCAACACTGATTTCACCAACAAGCAAGGTTTGAAAAACAGCTTGTGGCTGGAAAATGTCAAAACAGTCATATAAAGCTCCTGAGAGAGAAGGAAAGAAAGAAATATAAAAAGAAAAAAAAAAAAATGGCCACAACCCTGCCGCATCCTCTTCTTCCACATCAACAACGCGGCTGATGTGCTGTGGCCCAAAGCCAAGAGGAGTAAGCCAGCTGCCCCACACTTGGCTTCTAGGCAGAGCAACACACACACTGGCTGGGGAAGGGGAATGAAAACCCACCTTGTTTGTTAATTAATTACTGTTTGTACTTTTTGTTGACATAAAAACTCCCAGCTCTTGCCTCCCTCAAAGTCTTTAACTCAGAAGCATATGGAAGAGGGAGAAATATACATATGCACAGTGTGAGAAAGTGGTTACAATTATTTTGCAATGCTCCCTTGGCTTGCTCTTGTTTTTGACCCACAGTTAAAGCTGAATTCATCACTGCTATCAGCAGCAAATACTTCTTTCCTTTAAAAACTAATAAAAAAACCCCAACCAGTGGGCAGTGCCCAAAAAGCACTAGGAAGTCCCAGGGGGATGCAAAACACTTCCTAAATGCTGAAGCAGGCTGTGATTTTTTACACCCATGGAAATCTGGTTTGGAGCAACTGGTTTGAGATTACACAGGGTGTCTGGGACACTGCCAAGTGCTGGAGCAAAATCTCACGCAAGCCAGCACCCAGCATCTCAAACACAGGGCTGAGCAGAAGGCAGGACCTGCATCTTGCCCATAAGGACCTCAACACAACCTGCAAATGCTTGAGAGAATGGTATGGAAGAGGTGTGGGTGGAGGAGGCTGCTGGATCCTACACACTTTTGCAGTTTTGTGAGAAATGAAGACAGCAGCAACTCCTCCTGCACAGTCCAAAGGATCCTGTTTACCCTCCCTGCCATGAGATGTCAAATGAGGTTTATGGCTGCCTTGTTCTCTTCAGAATTAACACGTCACTGGTGGTGTTGGAGAGCAAGCTGAGACATTGAAAAAGTGCATGTGTGAAATACATTGGAGGAGAGGGTAAGACCATGCCACAAGACATCAACCTTCAACATGAGTTCTGCCAGAGGACTTCATCAATGGCTTCATGGAGCACCATGCAAGATGAGGCAGGTAACAGAGCAAGCAGGGGAAACTGAGGTACAAATATATGAGCTACCTTATGTAATGATGTGAAGAAAAAGCCTAGCTTGGGGAACAGAATACCTTCTTGAAGCCTTTCAGTACATAAAGGAGCTGTTAGAACACGGAGAGAGACTTTTTACCAGGTCCTGTATCAACAGGACAAGGGGCAACCGTTTTAAACCGCAACAAAATTTTGATTGGATATAAGAAATTTTTTATGATGAGGTTGGTAAGACCCTGGTCCAGGCTGCCCAGTGCAGGTGTGACTGCCCCATCCCTGGAAGTGTTCAAGGCCAGGTTGGATGGGGCTTGGAGCATCCTGGTCTGGTGGGAGGTGTCCCTGCACACGAAGGGAGACTGGAACTACCTTTAAGGGTCTTTTCCTACCCAAACCATTCTGTGATTCATTCTGTAATGCAAAATAGGAAAACCAAGCACAAAATTAAATAGATTTGATCTCCTGGGTTGTACATACTGAGTAACCTTCCCTCTCCACGTGCATTTCCTTAGGACATGGGGCATGGAGGAACCCCTGTCTTGCCTGGCGCCTGGAGGCCCTGCTGCGACACAAACAAAATAAGTGACAATCCTGACAGGAAATACCACAGTAATTCCCTTCGTTTCTGGAATAATTCCTTCCCCGAGATACTCGTACCGGCATTTCCTCCAGCCCTGCTAACAAATGGTATTTTACTCTTTCTTGCCATCTGCCTCAGAAAGGAAAAAGCAAAGCCACCACAGTGGCCACAAACCCATCGACATCTTTCCAGGCTTTCCTTGAGGTATTTTTAGCTCCTTCCTCAAGACTTCTCATTTCACAAAAAGACCTCAACTGCTGAGCTCCAGAGGGAAGTACTGACAGGAATGGGGGCAAAGGGAGGAAAAGGGGCAACCACTTCTGTCCATGAAGTGCTTGGCTGGGGACCATGGGCCACGCACCATGGTGGGCTTGGTCAAGTTCGGCCCCTGGAGCTGGAGCAAGCAGCCCTGAGTGCTGGTTTAGATTAAGGAAAATGTTGGGGAAAAAAAAATGGAAAAAGTGTTTCCAAACGAGGTGAATCATAATCTTATACAGAGATCCCTGAAGAGCTGACTGCTGTTTGTAATAAAAGCAGACATGGAGAGCAGGAAAACATGTGGTTGGGTCTAAAATGGAAGCAGCTTTGAAGGAACAGGAGGTGCTGAGCACTCATGGCTGCTGAACACCCACAAGGTTGATCAGACTGGGGGCACCAGCCCAAGCTGACATTGGTGGTGGAGAAGGGTGACCAATGGCACAGGGACACCCACCCTCACTGTATCACCCCAATGCCACCAACTTCCAGCCAGGACCTCCATATCTACCCATATGCTACTGTGGCAGCAAGAGCTGAAGCACCTAAAATTACCATACTGCAAAAGCCCAGACAAGCACCAAGTTCAAAGACTTCTCCCATCGTGTCCCCTCCCAAATTCAGCCACCATCTGAAACTGCATTCTGGTTGGACCCCACCTCTGTGGCTTGATTTTTGACTTTGCTCTTGCCAAACCTAACCAGAGTACAGCTTTGCCAATGCTGAGACACAACAGGGATAGGACCTTTGGATCACGCCTTCTACCCAAATCTATATTTTCCTCACAAACCACCTAGAACAAAGCCCCTGAGCCCAGTACTAACCCATCAGAGGTCCAGAAAGGCAAAAAAAAAAAATTTTAAATCATCATTAGGGGCCTCCCCTTCCCTTCAGCACTGCACCAAGAGAGGCTTATTCCTGCTTTGCTCTTAACCATCCACAAGACCTTGGGTATTTACTTTGCCTCAGTTTCCCCACTGATCAAAACAGGGGCAAAGAAGAAGACCTATTATTGCATGCAGGGGGATTATTTTCACTCCTTACATTTTCCACTTTTTGGATGAGGATAGAATGAAAAAAAACCCCTCCGGGCGGTGCAGCATCCAAGCATTAGCACTCTATTACTCCTTTAAACAAAGCGGTGGGGCTTCTCCTCAATTTACAGCTTCAAAAACAAGAGGAATCAGCCCCAAGGGGACTTCTACACCTCCTCGACATGCACGTTGTTTGCATTTGTCCTGTGCTCACCCCTTTTAGCAAGGGGATGTTGGTTGGGAGGCAGACAGCTGGAGCGGGTCCCGGAACCGCAATAGGAGATGAGTAATCCACGGCATTAGGAATGATCTGCACAGAACCCCCACACACTTTGGGTTATTCAGCCATCAGACAGAAAGGGGTTTGTCTGGGATTGCCCCCTTCTCCTTTCGGAGGGAGGAAGGGGTGGAAGAATCTCTCATAGATAATTCTGGTCCTCCTCCTGGATCCTTACAGATCTTTTCCTCTGAAAAAGCGAGCCCGGCATGTGAGCAGATAGGAGGTCAGTGGAAAGATGATATTTAGAGTGTTTACTGCTCCTTGTTATAGCTTTGGTTTATACAGCAGCAGAAATCACAGGCTTCAAAACATTTAACCAAAACCACCTACCTGGCAAGGAATAGCTTTTTTTTTCCAGCTGGATTTCTCATTGGTATTACCCTCTTAGCACCCAAGTCGTCTCCACTCACATACAAGGAAAAGCCTCTTTCCCAAATCCTTGGGACTCCACTCCCTTTTCCATCTCCAGACAAATGCTTCCCAACCAGTGCTGCTGCCCTCTTGGTCCCTTGCTTCTGCCCCAGGGTGGTGCAACCCCTGCAGGTCTCCTTAAAGAGACTCTCATCTTCAAGGTTATATTTCTGGACCACCATTATATTCCTCAAAGGTAAAACAGAAAATCATAACGCCAAACTCCTGTTAGGCTGCTTGAAGACCTACAGAGAGCCCTAGACCATCAGCTATATTTTATTCTAGTTATGAGTAAGCCTTACCCTGCACCCAACTTGCCAAAGAAAAGAGAATCCAGAGGTAATTTACTACAAGAACAACATTTAGGTCAGTCTGACATTTGTTGTGCATGGGAAAATGTTCCTTGCAAGTATTGGACTTTATTGCTGTGGAAGAACTTGCAATCAAAATTAATGTGGCAAAGGAATAGCTCAGCTGTCATCAGCTGTGACAGAGACCACATCAATACCTTGCTATTAGACCCAAGAGCAGCACCAACAACCAACTTCATACTGTGAGTTGCCAGCACTATTTAAATAAATGTAAGTGCACATATCTAGACAGATGCAAAATAAATGTTAATATAATTGCTCTTCTCTCCTCCATGCTTTTGTTTGGGATTTCTAATTCTTTGTGGTTTCCCCTCTTCTACCACTCATCTTTCTCCTGAGTGACCACAATGCAGATCTTTATTCTGCTGTTATCCTCCTTCCCCTCTTCAGAGCCACTGTTCTAAATGAACTCCTTTGTCTCTTCACTCCAGCAGACTGCCTGAAAGGACTTCTTCCAGCGATGCCAGAGAAGGCAAGAGGAATAACAGAGTGATAAAAGGATTAATGGAGGAATAAGGGTGCAGAGGATGCACTAAGAACGATGTCAGGATGATCCCACTCTTCCCCAAGATTCTGTTCCCTTTTAAAGATTATGACTTAAATGGTGAAGGAAAAAGGTGTCCTTCTCTACCCTGTTTTCTCAGAAGGCAGAAAGGCAGTGAAGGCAACGTAGTGTAGTGGCTGCCACACCTGACCAGGACTCAGGAGCCACCACACCTGCTGCCTGGGCAGTCTAAGGGAGGAAACTCATCTGCACGAGGCAGCAAGTATTGCTGTTCTCATTTCCAGCTTGTTCTACAATGAGGCATGAGACATCCAGAAACTCAGCCCTACTCCTAAATTTGTTTGCAAGGAAAGCGAACAAAGAAAAGGAAGATTTTTTTATTTTTTTTTAACACAATTTGCCAATGGGTAAGTTCATTTCATAACATGATCTGAGGCAAAACTGACAATATTTTTGGGAAGAAATACTGTGTAGGATGCACCACCACAGACTGCATTCTTGTGTGGCCCAGGCCTACTAGGAATACTCTCTGGCAGGCTCCAAATTTCATCTTCTGTCAAGAGACCACTAAAGAACCCCTCCAGGAGTCAGAGATGAGATAGCACTTTGGTTGAATTTCTTTGTGGACCAAAAACTGCTGCAAGCCACAAAGGGACGGGCTAGTTAGACAACACATTGTTTTTTAAAGTGTTTTTTCAGTGGAAATTTGGAACACTCACTGAAGGATTCCCATGCCTCAAATAAGCATTTTTCCACAGGGGGGAAAAAAAAAAAGTATTCTTTTTAATCTCAGAACTGAATACCCAGACCCAAGTATTTTGACGTGATCATGTTGCTGCAAGGCCTCATAAGAGACCCCTACAATGATACTCAAAAGAAAAATTTAGCATTTGAATTCCAGTGCCCCACACCTCACTCTTCCTCTCCACGAGAGACTGTGCAGTGTATCCTTCAGCCCAACCAGCCAACCTGACCACAGGGAAAAAAAGGGAACACCAAGTACCAAAGGAACAACAAATCACAGACATGACAACAGCATTTCCAAAGCAATCTTCCCTCCCCCCCCCCCCCACACACACATTGATTTCTGTGCTAAAAACCAAGGAAAAAACCTAAAAGCCACCCAAACAAGTTGATTAAAAGCTTCTGAGCTGCAAACATGAACCAAGTCCCCACTAATTCCACCTACTTTGGCCACTCCCCACCTCACAGACTAGACTCCCATCATCCTGTGAGCCAGACTTGTTCCAGCTTGTCCAATTTAGTGAAGCAACAATTCAACATACTCCAACGCCCTTCATCTCGTGGGGCTTGTTGGTCTGAACCCTCAGCCCCGGATGCGTGAGGAGAGCAGGATGCTGACTCTTTGTGCCTCCTCCATCAGAGAGGTCTGAGTAACTCTGAGCACACAGCTACGCCTGGGCTGCTTATAGATAAAAAAGAAAAATCATGAAGGAGACAATCTTTTTCCAAGCGCCAGCGTTGTAATTGAGACGAACAGTTTGATTCCTCATAAAATCAAATTAAATGCAGGTGGCAGCCAACAACTGTAAAGCCAACACTAGAGCACAACATAATTCTACTGGAATACAAATAACGAAGATACAGAGTGGATGGACCAGGGATACAAATTTGACTTTAAGACTTTGATTTTATGAAACTTTTGTAGATAAGAATTCAGCCAACGAAAACTATTATTTTTCTTATTTTTTACTAACTATCTGCATTCACTGTGCTAACTGCAGCATTTACAGTTTTTTTTTTAAATGACAGCAGAGATTTTCTCCCATTGTGAGAAAACAAATATGTTATTTAAGAGAAGTCTGGAAAGCTGTGCTGTCCTGAAAGCATCCCGAGATGGCTTGGAACGGTCCCCACCCATCAACTCGCAGAAAACGCTACCCTCGGAGCCATCCAAAGCTCTGCTGGATCGTCTGCTTTGCCTGCAGCTGCAGAGAGCCAGCTCTGAATTTCTCTGGTCCGTTTTGTAAACATCTTGGACTTATTTCAGCATGAGCTGAACACAAAATCCAGTGATTCAACTTGGACAGCTGCTACCGCCAGGACACCCTTTAAAACAGACATGCAATGTGCGCACGTGTTTTCGTCTGCATGTGTCTAGGAAGTCTGGAGGGATTCGGGAAAGGATTTTTTCCTTTCTGCATCCAGTCTCCTTTGTTAGCAGCACAAGTGCCATTAAAATATGCATGACGACAGTAAATGACAATTTGGGTTTTTTCTTGCTAGGCATTCAGCTGATTGCAAATTTACTCTAAGCCGTAGCGCTCAAAGCAGAATTCGAAGTGGATTTGCTCGCATGCTTCTCCCGGTTCTCTTCATTATTTTTCCCTTTCTTTTTTTCTTGAATTCTTTCTTCACAACTTTCGTGTTCATGTAATATTTGTTCCATATGCAAACAGACTATTAAATCCACTTTAGCTATTATATCAGTGTCAGCAAATAACTTCTGCTGTTGCTCAAGGGACAATGTTTTTGCTCACCAAATCGACTGTGAATGCGCAACGAGGTCAAAAGGTTTGGGTTTAGGAGCATAAAGATAAACAGCAGTAATTAAACACTTTATATAAGAATGACATTATTCCTCCCATGAGATCCTGGGTGTCTACAGCTCAAAGCTGGCAGTCTGTCTTTCAAATATCTGAAGTAAAATGTGCACGATAAATATTGTTTTTCATCAGCGCTGTCAATCGAAAACATTTGACTAACCCAAATCTTAAAGCTACATAGCCTCCAGCAAGTTCTACAACTTCCAGTTCTAAAGCAAGAGAAAGAAGTGCCCTGGAGTGAGATTTGAGATTTTAAATCAGTTTTGGGCTCTAATGCTGCATTTATGAATAACTGGAGGAATCACTTTTCTGCACCTCCATTGCTCCTCTGTATACAGGGATGCCTGTAGCTTCTTTTCAGCTCTTCAGAAAGAGCTTCTAAAGCTTATACCTCTGTAAAATTAATTTATTTCTCATCTGCTGATGTCCTACAGCACTCATTAACTTCAGGTCTAAAATATAAACTCAGTTCTCCCAGTATGGTGACAACCATTCCCCACCTCTTCGCTCTACTGGAGTTTGGGGTGGACTCAAGCCTTACCTGCTTGCTGGAGTGGACACTGTTTTTATTTCTGTTGTTGTCCAGCAGCCCCCCACATTTGCCCAGCGCTGCCAAATCCTTCATAATAGAGTTCAGAGCTTCTTCTTCATCTGCAAAAGAAGGAGAGACAACTGAAGTGTCACAGGGCAACCTCACCCCTGGAGCGCTGAGTAAAAAATACAGTATCACAAATACAATTTTTCAGGCCAAATAGGTCAAAAGACACAACGTCCACCTTTCCTGTGAGGAGAAGCATTCCAAGACCCTACAGTCCCTCACAGCCCAGTGTCTCTTGGAAACACAAGTTCCTTCATCATAGGTGAGACAGATCCTCAACAAGCCAGCAGCAAAATGTGAGTGGCCACTGCTCCATCAGTTCCTTCAGTTCACAGCCCATGTCTGCTGCCCATGGGGACCTTTGCAGAGGGACCCATAGACCAAATGTGCTTTCCAGGGGACTGGATACAGCTTATGAGGTGAAAAATGATGCTCTTTCAAGGCTCACAAAGCTCATGGAGTTCTTCATCTCCTGCTTTCCTCCCTCTTCATTCAAGATGCTCAAGAGCCACAATTGATTTGCAAAACTCAGAACCAGAGCCCATGAGAAACCAATGCAGAGAGCAAGAAAACTGCTAGAAGAGGCAATGGGCTCAACTATCTGGGCTAAAAGAGAGAAATGCACTGACAATTCACACAGTATTTCTGATTCCTGCAGCAAGACCTCTGAGTGACCTATTTGGTTACAAAACTCTGGTTACAAAACTGTTAATAACATCAACTAATAAAAACTATTTCATTGAGAAATACCAACCATTGGCACTAAAGGCCCTGAAGGGACAGCACTGCATACCCCTTTTGGAGGGTATGAAAACCTGTTGCATGCTGCCACGTTCATGATGCAGTCAAGACACACAGCTACTCCTGTAAAAATAAAAATATAGCTGCTGCCTTTTGTGTAAGAGTGGCTGTAGGGCTAGAGCCACCCCTGCCCCAAGCCAGCCTGCAGATTTAACTCCAAGCCTGCAAAGATGGGAAAGATGCCAAAAAACCTATGGAATCACAGGGGACTGGGATCAAACAAGGTTCTTTCCCTAAGGAGGTATATGCCCTGGATTTTCACATACAGCATCACCTCCTCTTTTCCTGCTTCTCCTGCTGGGCTGTATCAGGACTGAAGCAAAGATTCCCCATACAGGCTGTGTACCCAGAACTATCTCAAAGAAATAAGGGAAAAAATGGGGGAAAATGTTTAAAATCCAGCATCACTTTTATCTTAGAGTTCAGAAATGAGATCTAATGCCAAATCAGGTATTGGGAAAATGCCTACATTTTCCTGTAGGCTATGGGTGTGTGTATGTATATATATATATATATTAAGAATGTAATATAAATTTTTATATATATATATATATATGGAGATTAAATATATAATTAATAAAATTCACATCAAGTCCATAAAACTGCAGTTCCTCTCCCCTTCCATGTTTTCTCACCCAATAAAACCGTATTTTAAGGCTTTTCTAGAGGGATGCCAGGAAGCATAACCTGAAATGCTCCAAGAAAACACTCAAGAAAATTAAGACTTTCATTTCTATCTGAGGAGAAAACCAAAAGAGCTAGATTTTTCCCCTAGGTTGTTTTTTTGTTTTGTTTCTCTTTTGGTTTTTTGCTGTTGTTAAGAGAGACCTCTGGGCACCAGACAGATTTTGTAGTAGGAATAATAAAAGCCAAGACAAAAAAAGAAAAATTTCTTTTTTGAAGGGGGAAGGGAAAGGGACAAGTTTAAATAAAAAAAACACAAAAACCAAACCACACACTGCCCTCTAGGAATTTTCCATCAAAGCAATAATCTCTAAAATGCCCTTCACCCCTTCCTTTTTTCCAGCATGAGTGACAACAAAAGTTTCCTCCACTTGCTCACAACAGAACACAGTGCATAATATCATGGAGAAACAGAGCTCCAACAAGCAGTGGCAGAGCTGGGCTTTTGCTAGCAAAACCACCGGGTTCATCATCTCTCTCCCACATCCAAACTTCTCTGGACATGGAACATCTGCAAGGAGATGCATCTCTGGTTAACCCACTAGTGCCCTGCAAGGATATTCCAGTGTTGGTAAGAGTCAGCACAGCCTGTCCCAAGGAGGGACAGAAGAGTTTGCTGGAGGCCAAAATAATTTTTAAAAAATAAAATTATTTATGGAAATATTAAATAATTAAAATTGTTTATTATGAAAAATAATTTTAAAATAACAAACAGGGGACAGAGTAACTTCAAAGTTTTCTGGTGTGACTGTCAACTGTTCCCTATGTTCACCCTAAGAGAAAGACCTGGCAGCCAAGACCTGGCCACATCCCAGACAGCTCCCACCACATCCCGTGGGTACCCACAAGGACTGGCCACGCAGTCGAGAGCAATAGCATGAGCCACACCTCTGCTGGGATGCCTGACAGGCAAATTTTGCACAGAATTCTGGTTTTTTTCCTTCAACACCAAAGGGTTTCCAAAGTCCAGGCAAGATTAAGTTCCTATTAGTTGCCCTCAAAACAATAAGAGGGTCTCTCTCTTCTACCCTACCTGCCCATCAATTTTGTCCAAGCTTTTTGCAATGCAGTCTTCTGTGCCCACCAAACGTTGTTTCAAAATTCCTGCTGCTGCATCTTCACCTGCATGAGAGCTGCATTTCCTTAGAAACTCAAGCTACACACCTGTCAGCAGCTTTCCTTCTGCATCTCTCCCAACAAAGCAAAGCAAAAAGCACCCACTCACTTCCAGTAAGTGCTTAAATTTAACCCGTTTTTTTCAGAAATATCCAACAATCAACTGAATCAGCCTCAAATCAATGCTGCAAAACTGAGTCCTTCCAGCTGTCCTGAATCAGGTACTAGAAAGAAAAAAAGTGAAAAAAAAAGAAAAAAAAGAAAAGATATTCCTAGTGTTTAGGCTGTCAATTCAGCCCCTTTGTTCCTCCCTCCACCTACTAGAAAGCCAATGACAAAGAACATTCTGAAGAGATTGAGAATATTTTATTATAAAACATGAGGTTCGTTATCAAAAATACAGAATACAAACCCATCACTGCTACAAAATAAGAAAATGTCTTCATAGATGAGCAGAAAAGGTTTTCTGCTGCTGGAGCTTTAAAGAGCACAAGAAGAAACATTATTTCTTTCAACTGATGTATTTCTATATTTCTAAGTAGCTTTTAAACTTCTTTTAACAGTGTTTTTAGCTCAAGAGAACTGCAGTTCTGAAGCCTCAAGTGTTCAAAACAAGGCAAAAAAACCCCAAAACCCTACAGGAGCAGAATTTGCATCTTTGGTTGCAAAACTGACACTTCCCAGTCCTCTCCATGACAGCTTTGCACAGGAACTGATGCTTTCCAGACTGAGCCTCTTGCCCACCCTAATTACTGCTCCTGGGGTCTCCGAGCTGACTCCCAAGAAGGGTGGAGAACTTTGTTCCATGGAAATAAGCAGCCAGCTCAGCCAGTTCAGTCAAAATTCAAACAAGCACTGAAACTCACTGGATAATTAAATCCAAATGCCACTCCCAAGTCTCTCCAGTAAAAGGGACATCACAAGCTGCTCGCTCTCAGTTTGGCTTGGTTTGAGCAAGCAAAGAGTGCAGGATGGTTGGCTTCCCCCAGGGAAAAATTCCAGGGAATGGAGAGGAACCCCAATGTCCAAGGGAAATGCAAGATGAGGTTCTTCTGATGTAGCACTGGCAGGAGCCAAATATCCTTCGGCCTTGGGAGAAGGCAGCATGGGGACAACACAGCAAACATCTTCCCAGGCTTTGCCACAGCTCTGGAGCAAACCAGCTGTGAGTTGCACAACACCAGGGAAGCATCCACAGAGCTCAGATGGGCTCAGGGACTCATGGAAACCACTGACTTTGTGCAAGACTTGTAGGGTCTTGCTCCTGAACCAGCTTCTGGCCCAGCTTTACTCTTGCACTGCTTTGTACAAATTCACTGAAGGTGTCGTAGGTTGACAGGTTGTGGTTTGTACCACAAAGCCTGCTCTCTCCCCAGTGTGACAGGTAAACAGGAATATTTCTGCAATGGTAGACCAGGAGAGAGAAAAGCTGATTACACAGGCAGCAAAAATGAAATGTGAAAATCAATTCTGTTTAGCACTGTTCCTTTTTCCCCAGTGTCTCTTCTTCCATCCTCAGCTCTTTCTTTATTTTCAGCTATTTCCCTTAGTAGGAAACTCATTTCTCTCTCCCCTACTTCCCACCAACACCCCAATCTGGTGCTTTTTCAATCAGCTTCCCAGCACACAGCTCATTCGATCACACTACCAGGCCATCTCAGCAAGGAAAAACTTCAAACCAAATATAACAAAGATCTTAAAGATATTAATTACCAAAAAGTTTGGGGGCTGGGGGGAAACATCCATAACCACACAGAGGACAGGCACAAAGAAGCAGTCAGCCAAGAGCCCTCTCCAGGAAGCAATGAACTACAGTGGACACGGGAAGGTTGGTTCCCAATAGAAGTTCACTGATCCACTGTCAGTATCTTATAAATAAACAGAGTAACTTTTGCTGATTAAATCTTTCCATTCCATAAGACCTTAAGACTTGCAGGTCACAGGCCCTATCAATGTGAATCTAGGGCATTTGGCACTTCGTAGAATCAACTGCAAAGTGAAATCACAAAGCCACCACAAGATGCCATCTCTCTGTCCTTCAGACACACGTTCCCAGCACTGCTAGAAGGCTTGGGTCTCATCCTGAAACTCCAGAGGAACCTGGAGTTTCAATCTTACTCCAGCAAGCTGACAGCTGAACAAGGAAAAAAAAAATATCAAGGGAGAAATAGCAAGCCTGAAGGTCAACATGGACCACCCAAAACAATTCAACAGTCAAGAGAGAAAGCAAATGAAGAAGGGACAAAGGAATAATTTAGCTGTGTTCAGATGGTCTAGACAGTGCTGTTATTGTTGGCATCACTAATAGGTCATTACTAAGAGGCAGCTTACGGTAGTTCCATGAAGTTACTTCCATCAACACTGAAGAAAAAAAAAATTAAAAAAGCAAGAAAATAAAGAGCACCATCTGGATGAAGCACACAGAAAAGGCTGCAGAAGTAAAACAAGAGTTTTGTAAAATATGGCAAGTTCTGATTTCAGCCTCTCTCACACACCGGGCAGAGCTGGGGCTGGGAAAAGTTGGGGAAAAATCCTGGGTGTTGCAGAAGGGGAGAAGATTGTCCTCTAAGTCACTACTGAGCAAGGTCACAGCACAAAGCTACAGGGCAGAAAGCTGTCACAAATGCTTCTGCTTAAAGCCAGTGTAAAACCACAGATGTGACCACTTGTGGTCACTGAAGATCCCACTGTGCTTTTCACAGCCGTGATGCTGATAGTCTGGTTCAGTTGTTGTGTCTGTGTAAATTCCAGCAGCACCCTCCATCACTAGCAGCCACCTCTGTAGAAGGTGATGCAAAGGCTGGGGACATCCCTGGGGTGGAGAGAAAAGTTCTGTGGAGGCTAAGAGGGGATGAGGAGAGGATGGGAAGCCTCACAGAAACTTTGTTGCCTTTCAAACCCTTTCAAAAGGCAAGACTTTGAACATAAAAGGATACTAAAATATAATAAAACAGTGAGAAGAAATATGGAATCACATGACTGTGATACTAACAAGCCTAATTTTGGTCTACAAGGGAGACTGGCCTTTTATATTCTCTAGTTTTGGAAAACATACATTTATTTAACTAACTGGCATACAACATCTAACACTTACGAAAGAGAACCTCAAGTGAAAGCCATGAACTACTACCTCAGCATCTCTCAGTACCTGCAAAGGGCAATCCCTGTCCTGATGGACTTTCAGCTGAACTGCCAGATGGCAAAAAAGATGAGCTGTTTTTTCTGTCTCATTTAATGTACAACCTGAGAGAGACAAAAGTCTTGATCAAGTCTTAAATTCAGCCAGAGCTAATTTATTAACAGAGCTCAAAATCAAAAAGTACCTAACTTGACCTAGCCCTCCTGGCTGTATACAAGGGCCACAGAAACTCATTTAGCAGTCTCTGCATCATGACCTTAACCTGGAATCATGCAAGAAAGTGCCTTTCAGAAAGCTACCTAGGAAGTCTCAGTTTGAAAATCTCACATATTTATTATGGTAACCTCCCTGTTACAAGTTTTTCTCTAAATCCCAGTTTGAGTATAGCTCACTTCATATTCCACACATTAGAACTTGATATCCCTGCCTCTTCCAGGGACCCCAGGAATACCCCTCCTTCCCCATCTTCCACACACCACAATCTCATCCCCTTTCAATCCTTGTTCCTTCCACTAAACGGAGACACAGTTTCTTACTTTAGAGTAACAATTAATTCCTAGTCCTTTCCAGCTGCTTTTTTTTTTTTAATGAGCACAGCAAACATCAGATATGAGGATATGATATTAAATGGCCTCAACACCTTTTCATTTCTGTTTGCAGTGTGAGAATGGGGTAACAGCAAAGCTGGCCCATGCATTAGTGAAGCTGCCCATCTCCAGGACCCACAGCAACCTGACCTCATCAGGAGCTCAATGCTGGACCAGTCCTCACTTTGCTTTCCTGGTCCAAGGAACCAGACAACATGAACCTATGCAAAAGCAGGTGTCAAAGAACTTGCTTGTGGAGACAAATTCTCCCTTTTCTCCAAAAGTCAGAGGGGGAAAAAAAGCTTGGAAAGGAATTGAGAAACTCAGGATTTTGGGGTTTCTTCAGTTCCTGCAAACACCATCAGCAGCCATACAGTGCCACCAGGATTCAGGCCATGAATAAAATCTCAGTGGCAGAGGCACCAAGATAGCATGGACTCTATGATCTTAAAGGTCTCTCGTAACCTAAAGAATTCTGACTCTAAATAGCAGAAAGGATCAATTGCTAAGTAAACACTGCCACAGTGACTGGCCCAGTCATCACTAGGAAGGAGAAGAGAGAGCTAGAAGCTCAAGAGCCTGACTTGAACCATAATAAAAGCCCCTAAGCAAGTAAAGAAGGGACCCAGACATGCTCACAGGCAGGTACAAATACTGGTTTGCAACTCATCCCCCTTAGAAGGGCTGTCTGTGAATGACCCCTGGCAAAACAGATTGCTGCATGCATCCATCTTGTGAGAGAGATGCAGATAAACCTCCATGTAAATCAAACCCACGTGCATAACTCATTTTGCCAATGTCTGGAGGAGTGCACTGTATCTGATAAAAGACAAAAATTATCCAGTTACCCTCCCCTGGTCCAGACCACTGGGTGCTGCAGCAGACACACCACTGGAGCACGTTCCCTTTGCAAGTCAGCAAAGGTTTGTGGGCAGCTGGATCCTGCTGTCCTTCACCCTCCTGCAACCCCACCCAAAGGATGGCAGGGTCACCCCTCTGTGTGACTCCAGGGCAGGGCACAGCCCAGCAGGTCGAGCAGAGCAATTATACTGGAGGAAGTGAGGAAAGACTCTCCTGATACGCAGGATTTCTTGGCAGAAGTTTGCTCCCTGAAATCTTGAGCTTCAGACACACAAACTCACATAGATAAGGTAAGGCTGTGAGGTGCTGGGGTTTCCTGAAAGCATGTTTCTCCTTACCAAGAAATGATGATGCTAAAGGGTGCACCACCTAGTAGATACTGATTATTATTAACACTTCACCTGACAAACTGGTGGTAAATGTTTGCTCTCCATCAATGATGTCGTTTGGGATTTTGAATTTTGCTTTTGCAGCACAACCAGTAACTGCTTGGGGAAAAGATAGAAAACCAAAACCATCAGTGGCTTTTGACAGCTACAGATATGCATCACACAAAATGCCCAATAGAACATCTGTGGTTTTAGTGTGCAGTTATACTAACTCACAGACCCATTTTGCAGAGAAAAGATCATTTTGAGAGATCCTGCCTCCTGTTCCTCCCTACCCTGTATTATCCCTCAGGTGACCCATACAGCTATTGGTAACAGTGAACAGATAACAAAATCTGTTCAGATCAAAAAAACCCTTTGCCTTTACATCCTCTTTCAGAGGGGGACAGAAATTAGTACTCTGGAATGGGCTTGGGGGGAAGGTAAGAATCTGCCTTTAAAAAGCTAAACCAAGAAATTTAAAAATAATAACTAGTAAAACTGTATATCACATCTATAACTAATTCTGATCATCACAATGACAGGACCCAACCAGTCCCCAAAATAACTCATGTACAACAATAAACAAACACCTCCTATGTAATATAAGTGACTGGGCTCTTAACACATGCTGGAAGAGCATTGAGAAAACAGCAAAAGATAACAAACTGACAAAAAACCCCAATTATGCTATGCCATAATGTATTTTGAGATCTGAGGTGTGAGAGAATGAAGAACTTCAGCTGCCCTCTGGATATCCCCAGGGAAAACCAGAAGCTAAGGTAAGCACTACTGGACTGCAAAATTCTGTGACCAGTACCATGCCAACACCAAAACCAGAACCTTGCACTGAACAGCAAGTTTTATCACTTCTGTGAAAGTTTCAGTGCCTAAGCCACAAATCATACAAAAAAATTTTCTCTTGGCAAACGTGAGGGCTGTGGCACAACACAGACACAGCCTCACCCCAGAAAGTTACCAGGGATTTTGGCCATGGAAAAGGATTCAGGATCCCAAAAGTGTTTGGTTTAGCTCAGCAGGGAGGGAAAGCAGAGTTATGTGTGCTGCTCACCTTTTGTTCCCCAAATACCCATCCTGCTGACACTGCCACATGCAGTAAAATTCCACGGGATCGGAGCTGCCGGCAGAGCTTTTCCATGCTCTGCAAGGTGCCACCCTCCCACCTGGCCCTGTCCCCATACCCATTTGTCATCACACATCCCCTGTACATTCCCAAACACGTGGAGGCTGCAGCAGCCCAGCTGAGAAGCCATTTCCCCAACACCCCTCAGGTACAGCTCATGCAGCATCCCAAAAGCCAGATTTAGGGCAAGGCAACTCGGGCACGGAAACTCTCTGGTGTGACAGGATGAGGAGAGCTGCTTGGAAGCTGCACTGTGGTGGAAATCCAAGCTGGGTAGCTTGGAAATATGTAAAAATCTTTGCTCTTGTGGCTTGCAGATAAAGGGCACAAAACCCAGCCTCCTCCCTCCTCACATATCCCCCTTACCAGCAGCACGGTGACAACCTGTGGGGATCCAGCCATGGCACCCACATCCTTCAGCCCTCCTTAGCTAACAGGGCAACCATCTGGGCGAAAACTGGGTGATAGCTGGGGGTGGGAGAGATGATTTGCTGAAGAGAGCAGAGTTTGGGAAAAGAGGTGCTTCCCTTCAGGCAGGGACTTGGGCTTCTGGAGCAGGAGGCTTGATTCAATAATAGAAAACACACCCGTTTTCAGGGATATAAAGGGTTTTGGTGCTTCCCTGGCACTTGCTGTCTGACCCTGCACCTTGCCACCACAATGGGGCTCAGCCCAGACCCAGTTGCTATGGGTCCAGAAGCCCAGCCACATCCCCAGGCCATGGGGGACAGGACAGGACCCTGGTGTGACAGTCACATCCATTAGCTCTCCAAGAAGTCAAACTCTTCTCCAGCTCCCCACAGGCATCACTTTGCTGCTAAAAAGTATGAAGCCCAGTCCTGAATCAGCCCCCAACATGGAGAACACCACAAAGGGATGGGACCACAAGAGGAGCTCAGCAATCCTTAAATTTTTTTTTATTTTTATTCAACTAGACAAGATCAGCACTGACCTCCCAGAGCTCATAACCCATTTAAGTCGTGGAGGCAACAAGAGAGCCACTCAGTTCCTGCTACTGAAACTTCACAAAGAAATCTGAAGTGCAGCAAAGATTAAAGAAGCAAATCTGTTAGCCAGAGAGCAAACATTTACCCCAGAAAACACCACAGAGAAACTTAACCCAGCCTTGACCATTCCAGCTGCAAAAGAATTTCCAGCCCTGAACTGTCTCCTGCACTGGGTGACTCCCATGTGCAGCCCAGGAGATGACAGGAGAGAGAGGCAGGAATATGGCAGTGAGGACTTTCTTTAAAAAGCACAGAGTGCTGTGAGATAAGCTGTGCTAAATCTCTGCCTCTTGGACAAACCTGTAGCTTCTCATTTGTTTTTGCAGATTAGTTAGTCTAGGAGAGCTGCAAGCAGGGGACAGGTCCTTAAAAAAAGCAAAACCAACCACATTTAAAAGAATTTTGTATGCCCACGGCTCCCCTGAGCATTAAAAAAAAAAAAAATTTAAAAAAAAAATACATGGGCTGTTTGGTTTTAGGGCACGATGCATTTTGTCCCACAGCATCTGCCTGCAGAACTCCTCACCACTTCAAAGGCACCAAGTACTGCTTTCTTTCTCACCCCACAACAAACATTGACAGCTTTTTTGCTGACCTTGCCCTTTGCTCCACAGACACTAGCTACCTTTTCCTTTAATGGATTACCACAATTAAATTAAACCTGGGGCAATTTTTTCCAGTCTGTTTTCCTGTGAAGATTAAAATTTGCTCCTTCTGAAGAAGGGCTTATGTGCCTAAAAGGCAGCCTGGTTTTTTCCACCCCTATCAGTTTAGTCTAATAAAAGATATTACCTCTCTCCACAACCTGTGCCTCTCTTGAGCACACTTGAAAGGAGAAAACTGTTTACCCAGTGAGAAACATAGCTGGCAAGTTATTTCCCCTGACTACCTCTGATATCTTTGAAGGTTATTTGCGGGCTCATAAAGACCTCTTTCTCCCTCTCACTCCAGCTCAAAGGCTTCCAGTGCTCAAAGACAGCCCAGAGCCCATGAACTCCTCATCTGTTTCTCCAGCAATGGCTGCAACATCCCAAATACAGTGGTGTAGCTCTGGTCCCACATTCCCCAGGTGCCCAAAGTGCCTGGCATGACACAAAACAGGAGCCCTGGGCACCATGGGCATGGCACTGCCTGAAGGAGACACAGACACCCCTTGAAAAAACAGAGCTAGGAAGCTTGATGTGTCTTAGGGTAAGATGAACTGTTGCAATTCGATATGATTTTTTTTTTTTTTAAAGCTCTGAGCATACAAAGAGCAAAGGCACTATTTTAGATAGAGGAAAACAAGGAGAGCTGAGGCATCAGTGCCTGCATGCCTGGTGATAGGGAGAGTAAGTCTGTTCTCCCCCCACCATCTGAGGTAGTTCTCAGTCTCAGCTGTTCCCCAAAAACACAGAACTGGGTTTTTCAAATGGCCAGAGCATGGCTATGCAAATAGATCCTCTCCTCCATCAGCAAGCTGCTGTGCCTTCTGCCAGCCCAGGTTGCAGTCATCTTGTCCAAACACACTCAACTCTGTCAAGGCAACGCCGTAAAAAAGCATCATTTTCCCATATTCCATACCTCAGATTATCTTTCTGCTGAAGCAGGAGTCCCATTCACTCCTGAAAAGTCCTCAAGACCAAAGGATCTACATCTTTGAGTTATACATACATACACTGAACAGCACAGATAAGCATTGCTGGGGTTTTTATCATCAGAAACACACACACAGCATTTCATAACTAGCATTAAGACTACTCAAATCATTGTAAAAGAAAAACTCAGGTAAATAAACATGGTGGTGCCTTTTATACCAACTTCTGCAGGTTTTTTTAATAATACCTTTACCATGATTTTGTGTTTAAACAAAGCAATTCTTAACCACCAACAACCATGGTCCTTTCACTGTATCATATTGGGGGTGATGTGGAATCTTTAGAAGTGTCACATGTACCCCCTGGTCCACAGTTACATTTGTATGAGACTGTAAGAAGGTCTTGGACCCTCATGGAGAGGTGCCAGATGGAAATGGACTGAGAGTTGGAGGAACTGGTGTGTGCCAGGAGTGAGAGGCAGGACATCCTGCTTCAGAGTACACAAATGTCTCCACTTAAATTTTTCTCTTTTTCATTATCAAGGCTGGGAAAACCCAGAGGAGAGGCATACATCACCTGGACTCTTTGAGGCCTGAGAAGAATGGCAACTCAAAAGCCATGTTAAAATGAGTAAATCATTCTTCCAACCCTCAGGAACTACAGTACCAGCCTGACAGCAGATGACCACTTCAATGGCACCATTTTGGGTACTCAGTGTCCAGCAAGGTGCCCTGGGGACCAGCAGCTTTCCTGAAGATGCCTCTCTAAGATGTGTGCTCAGCCATCCCACTTCATTTCCAATCCTAAGACCTGATCACCCAGGAAATGTGCCTCTGAAGCAGTGACTGGACATCACCACATCCTTCCAAAGAAGTTTCCAGCATCCAAGGACCAACACAGGCTGGCCCCAAGTTGGCACATACAGAGATACTGTCTTGGACCAGCAACAGCAGAGCATCCTCCCTGCAGTGCTGGGATGCCACAGCTGCAGGAGGGCAATCCAAGGACCACACAGCACTGGATGGCACAACCAAGCTGCTGTGTCAAAGGTGCAGCCCACAGAGACACTAGAATTCCCCACTTCCCATCCTGTGGTTTCCATAAGAGGTCATGGAGCTTCCCTAGAACACAGCTGGGAGTGAACAGTCCTGTGCTGAACTCTGAGACACTGAACAGACTACAAACAGGACCTTAGGAAGACAGGCAGACCTGGAATGGACCTTCAGAGATCACTTCATCCAACACACCCCCCTCTGTAGTCTGCCAGAAGAGAATCAATGACATGACTGCAAATTCCCTGCTCTTCCCTTGAAAATGTTTCCCCATCCCAATGTGCAGAAGAAACAAACACACATACAAAAGGAGGGAGGGTTGTGAAATTAATAGAATGCTAAAACTCAGTTTAATTTCCTGTGCATCAGCAAAGCACTGCAGTGATCATGTAACTAACAAGCACCACTTGGTAACACTGATTAACACACACATCACTTCATCCATCTCTCCCCCCCCAAAAAAAATCAAGCCAGAGAGCAGACTCTGGTTCCCAACATGACCCTTTCTGAATTCAGCCTGGCAGATCTACCCCATCCTCACCCAGGCATTGATGCTGTGTTAGTGATGAGCTACAGCAATGCTCCAGTGGGGAAGGGAACATGAACAGCACCTTCCACACACACACACAGGTTTAAGCAGAACTGCAAACCTGCAAACAGGCTCCTACCAATTCAGCTCACCTTAAAAAAAAATTAAAAATAATTAAAAAAAAGCCACAGTGCCTTGCAAAAGGATACTCTCTCCAATACAGCATTCCTGTCATTACTGCTTTCCATAAAACATTTACAAATGACAGTTTGAAGGCACCTTCAGCAGTTTGCACCAACCACATTCTCTGTAAAAGAAGTTATCAAAGTGACTATCCTGAGAACTGGCCTGGTAGTCAAGCAGCTCCTTCCCTATTGGTGCCCAGAGCAAGTCAGGACTATCCTTCTTTAAAAAAAAAAAAAATATTGCATTGACAAAGGAGTGTCATTCACCTACAAAGGCTAAAAATGTCTATTAAAAACTTTGGGGTTTTTCACCAGGGATTTTAAAGTGCAGTTTGTCATTCTTCCTATTCAAGACGCAGGTCTGGACTTTCTCATCCTTTTTTTATTTTTTTTTTAAGTTTGGCTTTAAATTAGTCCTTTCCCTACAAAAATCTCATTCTAGGTAACAGAGAAAGAACAAAAATAAGGGAAGTAAAGCCAGGATGGGTTTTCTCCTGCTTTTCTCCTGCCTCTATGGAGGAGGACAAACAGTTTAAGTGTGGCAGTGGCTTCATTTTTTTAATTCAAACCATTACCAGACTCCAAATTGCTTTTATACCAGGTTTGCAAGGGCAGTCCCTAGGGCTACTGGCATTTCTCTCCACCTCCTTTTTGTTTGTTGTTTGGGGGTTTTTGTGTGTGTGGTTTTTTTGGTGGTGGTGGTTTGCTAGGTTTTTTTTAATCACCATTTCAACTAACCATGAAAAGTTTTGGGTGAACTTGTCCAAGTGCTGTACATGTAAAAGTGAAGTGCTGGGCTGCAGCCAAGATTTGTTCTCCTTTTCTTGGGTCACCAGGTCAGGAAGCCATTCCTGGGGATGAATTCAGGCTCCTATGTAACTGGGCTCTTCTGGGGAGGGCAGTAGGACAACCCAAGCTCAATTTGTTCCACACTTTAATCACCATCCATGTGAAGTACAACCTGGTTTTGTTCCTCAATCTCCTGAGTTTTCTCTTTTCAGGAGCAGAAACCCCTACCATTCCTGGAACTGCTACTGGCTGGCAGAACAGCTTGTAAACCAATTTGCAATTATTTTTTGTGGTCACTGTTCGTTCTGCAAAAAGCTCTCTCATACTTTGCCATGCTCATAAACGCATGAAAGGCTTGGCTGAACCTCAAACCCAGCAGTGCTGCTGTCAGTAAGGTCTGTGCCTCTTGCAAAGCCTTCCAGCAGAGAGAGGAAGACACCAGACAAACCCTACAAGTGTCTTCTCACCTGTGCAATAGGTTACAGGCACAGTAGCAGCACATGGACATTTTCCTGCAAGTCAGGTATGATTTTGCAAGAATAATGTGTTAAGTTTGATGGTCAATGGCACGAGAAGTTGAAGGGTGAGACACTGCCTTATGTGAGACAACACCACTGATCTAATCACTCAACATGCTAAAATGGAGAGTCCAGCACTTCCAAGTGGTCTCAATTTCTGACATAATGAACTTTCTTTAGCAGTAGAGTCAAGCTCATTATGTACCTCCAGAACTATAATTACCACTTTAAAAAAAAAGTCTCCCTTAGCACCGCAGAGCACACGATACAAACGTCTTCCTGCAGAAGAGGGAGAAGATGCAACTAATCCAGGTCACCAACCAGAAAAGCAATATTCTCAGGCTCTGCTTGAAACAGAAGCTTCCTTGTGAGAAGAGATTGGTGGAATGAAGATGCTCTGCCTTTGGGCAGACTTGGGAAGAGGCAACATCTAGAACGTGACCCACCAGATCACAGTAAGAAGATCATTTGTCCAATTTTGGCACCACTAAAAGTCAAAAAAAACAAACCTAGAAAGCAATGTAATATTCAGCCAGACCATCTTGACAATGCCTCCCACTCTGTTGTAGCCCCTACCACAATTAGCAGGCTGCAAAAGAATTGCTTCAGGGGAATCCAGTTCTTACCCATCTTTCCATCTACATCAGGCCTCCATTCCACTGGTCCCAGACACTTGAACCTTATCCACCACTCTCAAGCATCCACCCTGTAATAACAAACATACACAGAGTTTACAGATTAATTTTGACATATCAGTGGGGACAGAGACTGAAAAGGACCACAAAGCATTTCCTGACCATCATTTGGGCTGAAGGAAAGAAGAAAATCATTAAGTTAGGAATTAAGACCAGGGGTCTGCCTTTCTCCTCCACATGCCCCAAAGGTAACACACTACAAACCTGGAAGCTTTATGGTTTTAAAGCTTCTGCCACAGGTCTCCTTTTTTAAGAGCAGACCATCTTTAATACATTACACCTTCAATGGATTTTTTTACATTACTTAATGGAACCTTAAATCAATTCCATCTTTAATGCATTACATTCTGCAGCATCCCTATGGGATAGCACTCGCTGAGAGAACAGACTGACAGCAGGACATGGAAAGTCAGAGCAGAAACCTAAATTTAGGCCTTCCAAATTACAGCCAAGGTTTCTCAAAGCTGGACCATCTTTTCTCTGAGTGCATGGGAAAAAACCTGAGTCTGAGCAGCCCTCAGCAGTAAGATGCTCTCTGCATCCCTCATGGCAAGCACATCCCTGACAGCCCTTCCAGAGTCCCTGTCCCTTGCCAAGTGCTACTCATGGCTAGCAAGCCCAAAACTGATGCAGAATTGGGTCCAGCCACCTAGCATGCTGCATTTAGCTCTGTGCTCAGGAAGGGGTTGAGGTTTTGTTAGGTCATCAAAAAACTTAAGGGTGTGAACTGGAGCCCTGGAGTCAGTGAAAAACCTCATTTTTGACTGAATGAAGGCTTAACCCACAGGGTAGTGTGAAAGAAGCCATCAGCAAAGACCAGTCCACTGTAGCTGATAAGCACAGAGATTTCTTGGTGGTAAACCTGTGTAATAGCACAAGCAAATGGAGAGACATCTTTAAGTACTTCATCAGATTTGCCTGGAGAGAGTAAGACATTCTTGTCCTCCAGTCACTGCAAACAATATTGCCCCAAAGTCAACGAGAGGTGTTTGTGCCAGGACACAGACATGGACTGGGGAGTGTGGGGTACCATGCATTGGGGCAGAAGCAGTAGAAAATGGCACTTTGAAAATCTTCCAGCTCCATCAAATCAATTTTAACACAATAACACAGCTGAAGTGAACCAGGAACGATCACAAAATTATTTTCTGCAACTCTGAAGCCTTGCTGCTGGCAAGCAGGAGGATATTTATCCATCCTATTTTGAGAGAGAAGAGCAGGAAGGGAAAGCGATAAGAAAGCAGCAGAGGCAGAGCTGTACATGTGCCCGTAGTGTGTTGTTCCTTTTGCTGCTGCTTCCTCTCAGGACAGCACCATTGAAGCTTGAGAGCCCATGGCCACTGGGGACTCTGTCCATTTTCAAGACAAAGGAGGAGGCAAAGAAGTAACTAACAAACTTGGAAAGCTTAAAAATCCTGCCTTGAGAAGCAAGCGGTCCATCTGTGCAATATGGAATCAAGGGAGAACAGAAAATCACCCAGAAAGCCATGAAAAAATTCTGTCTGATTATAACACAAGCAGGAAATGGCACAAATCTTCACTGCTTTTGCTTTCAAAGTCAATGCAACACTTCCAGCAATTAAGCTGTGTGCAGAGTTTGCACCAAGGGCCACATGCAGATAGCCTGGATTAACCTTAAATTCCTGGGACAGCCCAAGTTAACTCTTCTATCAGTGTAACAGACTTTTCTAATGGCTTTCTGGAGACCTTCCAGACCTTTACAATCCCTATCTAGTTACAAAAGCATGCCCCTACAGGAACAGTGCAAATGAACTCTGGAAAAAACAGGTGACCTTCCCATCAGGAGAGCCCTGCCCTGGGCACTTCTGCACCATCCCTGCCATAGCAAGCTCCAGGATCCCACTGCCCAGCTCCCATCAGCAAAGCAGCCCCTACACATAGGGCAGGAAACCCCCACGGATCCATGAGAGAAAAAAAGGTTTTCTATTTTGGCAGATCTCTTCAATCCTGAGGGAGGCCAGCCTTCAAACTGGACTGCAAACACTGGTGATTTCCGTGGCTTCCCAAAAATACATACCAGCAGCTTCCTGTTACAGAAGGACAAATTCCTGTTTCTCGTACAAATTGTGCCCTTTTATTATCTCCCTTAAAAAAAAAAACACAACAAAAACCAAAAAACAAAGCAGAGGGGGAAAAGGAAAAAAAAGAAGAGGGGGGGAAAAAAAAGGAAAAACCCTTTTTCCTACTCCAATGCATTTCAAAGCAGCAAACCCATTCTCATCCCACTAAACTTCCTCATCAGAGCCTTTAAGCTCTGACAAACTACCCAACACCTCAAACAGGGCTCCCACTTTGCACTGCACTGCTCCCACAGCTGGCAGAACCATCCTCCCCTCTCCAACTCCTGAAATTCTCCATCAGCAATTCCAACTTACTGCCCTGGTAACCTCACTCTTCACCAGCATCTCCTACCAAGCAATGGAAGTAAGAGCTCAGCAGAGTGTCAGCTCCCAGGGATGCTGGGATGATGCAGTACTCATATTCCAGCTCTGCTTGGTGCACACAAGAGACTTCAGCTGCTTCTGTCTGCTCAGGAAGATGCTGCAGGTCACTTAACCTGCAGGGAACCTCAGCTAAAATAAAAGCAGCTTTCATCTGAACTCAATTCTGCAGCTGATGGGGCCTCAGTTTCATTACGGCTACAAAAGTGGAGAGCAGGAGCATCCACACCAGGAATGTGTGTTAGGTTATTAATCCACTTTAAATATTAACCCCAGTTCTTCCCTTTTCTCCCCACACTCCTGACTGGGAAAGGATTAAACAAGGCTAAGCTCAAGGGAGACAACAGCAAAGTTCTATCCAGATAGACAGGACTCCAGCCTCTGTGCATTTAAGTTGTGGAAAGCAAAGCAGGGGAGGGAGAGGATAGAGAGAAGCAATTATTTTTTTCCTCTTGGATTTGAAGGAAAACACAAAAATTACTAGAAAAGACCTACAGGGAGGAAGGATACAGGGCAGGGGTTAGGAAAGCAGGAAGAGTATAGTCCAACATTGAGAGTTAGAGTCATCAGTGGCCTACCGTTGACTTGAAATGCATTTACAGTACCACCCAAACCAAAAAGAGCTGCTCTTACCCCCCAGAAGCTCAGAGTCCAAAGCTGGCCTCCAAGTCAGGATGTCTTGCAAGTACTTGTGACCCAACCAAATGGCATCTTCTTCCTCTGCCATCTATCATCCCCAAGCTTCCAGGGAAAGCAGCACCTACTTATCCCTGCCTGAACACCACTTAACACTTTGGTTTGAAGGTGTGGGGACACACCACTGTACAAAAATAATAATAAGCCACAGTTGCTCCTGAAATATGGCTCAGCTGGAAAGCTACTCAAATGAGCATTGCTAAAATTGGGACTTTCCTTGTTTTTTCAAGCAGCAGGGAACATGTTGGGCTCAGAGCGTTTAACAAGCAAGAGTCAAGTGGAAAAAATCTCTCCTTTTTAAGAGTTGACCACATTAACTTTCAGCAAGTTTCCGGGAGTCCTGCCAGGGCGCTGGAGTTTTGTATACTACGGAACTGTTAAAAATATTATTGTAAATGTTTTTTTTCAAAAAGCTTCAGAGGCCAGGGCTGGGGTAGTGTTAAAAACAACAGCAAAGCAAATGAGATTGTTTTAATGGTGAGAATACAAACGTATGCATGCTGATAGCTCAGTCAAACAGCCTCCAGGCTTGGCAAAGATGGACTCAAATGCAAAGAGAGGGAAGTTGAAGTATTACAGCTTTCCTCAGATCATCACAGACTCATCCGTATACTTTTGTCTAGGCATTGGAGAAAATTCCACCCTGCACACATAGAACTGCCCTGTAAATAGGATCTGTATTTTGGGGCTACACAAAAGAATAGCTCAATTTGGGTGACACTTCATACACCTAAGACTCTATTGCCATGGCATTTTCCACTCAGGTTATCCAAAGGATGCACTACACAGGGCCAGTCAAAAAGGAGCCTTTTAAGACCATGTATTTTTGTAGATGTGGCACTTAGGGACATGGCTTAGTGGTGGACTTTTCAGTGTAAGGTTTACAGTGGGACTTGATGATCTTAAAGGTCTCTTCCGACCTAAATGATTGTATGATTCCACGTTTATCAGCATGCAGCTGGGATGGACTTTTTGCAAACACATGTATAACCAGGGCAGGTTTGCAGGTGTATCTCCCAAGTGTACTCAGGGGACAAACTTCATGAGCCAAGATGAGGAGGAAAAGAAAAAAAAAATCCACCTTTTCTGAGCAGGCCCTGATGAGGCTGCTAAGGAAGAAGTGTCATACATGGACCATCCCAGGAGCAAGCCAGTGCTCTGGGGACTACAGTACATAAAACCCAACAAGCAATTCTCTATGAATACTCATCAATTGAGGTTCCCCTCCCCATTTTTGGGTGCAGCACCCCAAAACAGCTTAAGAATCTTTCTCACAACATATGTTGCTGGGAGAAGAGATCTGTGCTTGAGAGCCATTATGCATGATGGAGGATGCCATTAGTCAGTGACCCAACCAGTGCAGCTGGATGTAACAACTGGTTTTAAGAAAAATCTCCTGAGCCATCCTGCTGAAGGCTCATGTACTTAGAATAAAAGCTTTTAAACACACATGGCTCCCACTGTTAACTTCTACTACAGCCAATCCTTTAAAATAGCCATTGAGATCTTAAACCCTCTCAATCCTCGAATTTCTCACAATTGTCTTTATAAATAAAATCATGCAGACAGCATGCTCCAGCAAGTTTGTTAGGGGTTTTTTTTCAGTTTTCTTGCTTTACATTAATAAATTCAGTGAAATAATCAGCAATTTATACTGACATATAAAATACCTCATTTTGCATACAGATCTCAAACTTTGGGGAACCCATAAGACAAGGAAGCAAATCAAAGTTATAAGAAAGGACTCCTCTGTCAGCAAATGTCAGACAACACAGCCCTATCAGGTTGGGGTTAATGTGTATTTCCATATCTGTAACAGGCAAGTCAAGCAAAGCAAATTTCCAGGGAGCACACATGGTCCCCACCTGTCTGGTTTTTCGCCTGCATCAAGGTCTGCACAGCTCAGAGCTGCATCTCTGCCAAATTTGCACCTGTTACAGAGGGACTGCCTCCTACAGCAACTGCTGGAGCTGAACCACTTTGCAGACACCCTGTTTACACCTCACCCATGCCCTCTGCCTAAATGCAAATTGTTTAATCAGGCACTGAAGTAACAAAGTCTAAAGGATCCTCATCTCCTGCAACCCACTACCTTCATCTCCCCAGAAGCCGGCTGAGCCAGAATTATTTTAACACACCCCTGCCTGCTGAGGATGAAGGGCTGCAGCTAGAGGGGAGCACAGTTCTGCATCATTTCCCCTTTTACAGAGAAAAATCCCATCTTCAGATGGCTATCTGTGCACTCACAGATCAGAGGAAAATCCTGATGCAAGTTATACCAACAGAAATCCCCCGATTCCAATGAACATACCCCCTTAAGTAGGCACAGCAAATATAAAAGCCAACACAGAGGTGTCATAATTTCTTCCTCCTGCAGGTTTGTGTGTGTGTGTGTTTGGTTTCTTTTTCAATGGCTGAAGACTTTGTTGGGGGAAATTGAAATGAGAAAGAGCCAAAAAAACCCCAAAGTGTATCTGGAAAAGTGAGGCTTCAGGCCTCCTTCTTTTATGTTCCTAGGAAAAAAGCAAAAAGAAGGAGGAGAAATCAAAGAGGAATAGATACTACAGCCTTCAGATTAAATGTTCCCTACAAAAAGCATTTGTATCAGAGCAAAATCCTTCCTGGCAAAGGGAAGGAAGAGCTCTGGGAGAAAAGCATCTGCACAACACCAATGCAATGGAGAACCTGGCCTGAGTTGGCATCTGCACCAGGGACTGGAACATCCAGTTCTCCCTGAGGATAATGGTAGGCAGAAATCAACCCCATCTCTGCAGCTTTGACCTCTGAGAGGCTCAGAAAGCATTACAGATTTTATACTGGTCCAATATGCTCTAAAGGGGTAGACAACACCAAGTGACCAAGCCTTGGGCTGGGAAGGAGAGCAGTCCCTTGAGTGGGCAGCAAGATCTGATGGCAGTATCGGGGCTTTCAAGCCACTGTGCCATCTTCCAGGCTCATCCCACCTTCTAGCTGACCCACTTAATTTCACTTGCAACACCCTGCTGACAGCATACAGGATAACACTTGGATGTCCTACAAGTTGTCCTACCAGCCTTGATGTACTTACAACTTCTTACCCTCAGGTGGCTGCGATCGATAGCCCCTCTCGTAGCCATCCCACCACACAGCTTCCTCTTTAATGAGCCACAACCTCACCCCTGCAGCCCATCTAGATTTGATTGATCCTAGCATGACTTTCCAATCGATTGCAAAGCCAAGGGCCAAGGATTAATTGACCACCTTCTGCTCCCCTCAGCAGTCATCCTTCCTTGCCAAGGAAGCGTGAGCTCCACCGCACGTGTGGAGACCAAGACCTGATCAGCCCCCAAGTGGCACCAGAGAACTTGCCAGGTCTTTTCTCAATGCAATTCTGGATTGAGATGAGACCAGGAGGAGGAAGCTGAGCTCAGCAAGTGAAGATTAAAAGATCTCATGTTCTGGGGCAGAAGAACCACGTATCTGCATAGCCCCAGGACACTGCTGCCTCCACAAGATGCTGTGTGTGCCACCAGTGGGGTGGTGATGGGGTTATGAAACAGAAACAGCTGTGGGTCAGATTTCACAGAGGTTTTGTTCTTTGTGTCCACTTGACTTGAAGCATCACATGAACTGAAGCACCCTTGCCTTTGTGTGTGAATAAACACAGTAAGAAGTGGGCCACCAACAGTGCAGGAACCAGACTGGGCAACACACAGCCACATGCTCCCACAACGTATCAGGTTTGTAGAGCACATGTATTGATCAAAGCTCAAAGCCCTCCTCAGAGCCTCCTGGGTCTGCCCTACCCCTTCTGCCAGCCCTTCACCACCCAGTTTTCACATGGTTGTAGCTCTGCAGAGCTCACAGCCAGGTTGCTGATGGTATCAGCACACAAGAGGCAGCTTCTTTTAGAGAAGGAGAAACAACCTCAAGTTATCATAGAATCAGAGTGGCTTGGGTTGGAAGGGATCTTAAGGTCCATCTAGTTCCAACCCCTTCCTGCCATGGCCAGGGATACCTTTCCAGTAGGAAAAGGCTCCCCAACCTGTGCTACCTGCAGATCACAGCTGCTGCACTGGCTCTGGTTCATTCCCCAGCCACAGTGGAGGGAAGAAAAAATGAGGAAACTAAGGAAGAAGCAGATATTGCCTCTAAATCCAGCTCAGGGCATTGCAGAATGTAAGGCTGAGCCGTGACAGCTCACCAAGGCCAAGAGCAGTCTGCAAAGGAGGCAGTGATGAGTAATTTCCTTTCCTCTGCAGTCTGCCCTGGTGCAGTGCAATGGAAAGTCACAGGCAGCAGAAGGCTGTGAGCCTCCTCGACCACCTCAGAGGAAGTCTGGCCTGAAAACCTTCAGAAGACAGAAGTCCATCACCCTCATGAGATGGTGGATGAGCCTGGAATTGTCAGTCACACAACACCTCTGCACTGGAAGACCAGTTGCTCAGCTGCTCCAAAACCAGGTCACTTATTAGGCACAGTGGGGAAGCAGTCAGCTACTTTTAGAAGAAAGCTCTAAAGAAATACAGTTCAACTCAATATTGATTCCCACGGTCCTGTTACAGACAGACAGAATTAATTTCCAGGATGGAAAGAAACATACGCCTGCATATCAAAACTAAACACAGAAGCTTTCCAGTTCTTCAGCTGCATTTCAATGGAAACCAGAAGGCTGTCACAATGGAAAAACTTCAGGTTTCTAATTCATCCTCCCTGCTGAGCATTTAGTGCTGCTAATTGATGAGAAGAGGTGGTGTCCAGACAGCATTTGCAATTGCTTTTTATATCTTTTAGACCAAGTTTTCTCTAAATTAAATAATAATAAGACAGATTTGCTCCCTGCATGCACCGTGCCCTGCTCCAACTACCTCCTCCCTAGATGTCTGGTTGAGGGAAGGGAGGAGAAGCCCATCTCAAGAGCTCGTTTACAAGTGTTGGAAGTTTTCCTGGAAAACGTCATCTGCAATACTGTCACTTCCATGGAACATGCCAAGAGAAAGACCATTGGTGCCAGGGACATGGTCTGTACCATGAACCACCCAGCCCCTACCCTCCACAGATCTAGGGGATAGCTCCTTCTCCTGATACAACAGAGGAACTGCTTACCCAAGAAATGTCCTCTAACACCTCCAGAAAACTTCACAAAATGCACCATTGCCTCAGGGAACAGATCAGCAGCAGCCCAAAGCACAGCCCTAGGGGCCCACCACAGTCCCACCATCAGCAAAAATATCTTGATGCTGGCAGAGCAGGCTTGGTTGCTCACCTACACCACAGAACAGCCCTGATCTCTGCTCCTAAATATTGATCTCACTCTGGTGTTAACCAGGAGATGCCTTTGGAGCAAGCAGAGTGATCCTAAATGCAAAAGCTGACAGTCTCAACATGAGATGGTAGCTCAGCACATGCCTAGATAAGAAATTTCTGCTCCATCCCCTACCTGTGTTAGGCATATGCTCCAGTTGCTCCCTAAATTAATTCACAAGATAATCTGTCCCTTTAGACTCAACACTCAGAAATCTCACTCTGGGAGATCCAAAAGGCTCTGAGATGTAAACTAAATCAAGGAGCATGAAATAAAAAATTAAAAAAAAAAAAATATATATATATACACATACACGTGCATGAGGCCATGCTATGGTTACCAAGGAGTAATAAATAAAGCAGTGTTGATGGTCCCAAGTCCTGGCCTGAAATTCCAGCACTGATTTGTTTGTCATAGCAATAGCATCACCACCTGCACCTTTCTGACGTCTCCTCCGGGAGCCTTCACACACCAGTCATACATCAGGGCCAACAGAGCCCTGGCCAGCTCTGCAGATGTCTAGCTGGCTGACCTCTCCTTACCAAAAGGCTTCTAAGTTGTTTTTTTTTTCCCTATTATTAGCTTTCAGACCACCTACTCCATCAGTAATATTAAGTAAAACTAGCTTACTCCTAGAACGTTAGAAAAAGACAAGCTGATGCCTGCACAAACTGGGACCCAGCAAGCCATGGGGAAGAGTCCAAGCATGCAAAGAATGTCAAATTCAGAGGTTTTGGCCCTTTTAATACAAAATCCTATTGCTGTAAGCAACTTGTACACATGCAAGTCGAGCCCCTCACCTGCACAGGCTGGCTGCTATGCTTCCATAGCACCCTGAGTAAACTCCTCCTGTCTGCTCAACAGCCTATTAATAAACATGCAACAGGGAGAAAAATTGCATGCCAGCAGGGAGGTGGACAAGATGATCTAATAGGACCTTTTCCATCTCTTAACTTTTATGCTTAGTCACAGGATAAATATCTCCCACGTTGTAAAGAAACACGCTGGCTTTGCTTGCCTGCTGATGTTGGGAGAGTGTTGTCCTCTGAAGACATTTTGTTTTCTGACTGTTATTTCACTCACACTCACAGGACTTACCCAAGGAGAGTTATGCAGAGGAGAACTTGCACTTTCAGCTTCAGTGAGCTCTGAGGAATCCAAGCAAGTCCCCTAATTCCTGCCCCAGCAGCCTCAAGCAGTGCAGGAGCCTCATTTCTGCATCACAAGAGGTACCAGGTTAGATGGGGCTCTGGGCAGCCTGACCTAGCTGGAGATATCCCTGCTCACTGCCAGGGGGACTGGAACTAATGACCCTTAGAGGTTTCTACCAACTCTAATTCTATGAGGGTACTTGTGAGTCTCTGAGAACTCAGGCCTGATCCTGTCCATCACAGAGAAGCAATAAATTTACTTTTGCAGAAAGCAGGTTGGAAAGGGAACAGACAGCATCCCTCCAACACCCAGACAGGTCAAGCCTTCTGCAGCAGACTGTCAGAAAAAAGCTCAAAAAACCCCAACCCCGACCACCCCAGTAAGGGAAATACAAGGAACCAAGGGGCTTGGGGAGAGGGGAATCCAATGCACCTTAGGGAGTACAGAACAAAATAGTATAGTTTGGTTTAAGAGGGACCTTTAGAGATCACCTAATCCAACCCATCCTGCAGTGAGCAGGGACATCTTCAACCAGGTCAACTGGTCCCTGTCCAACCTGACTTTGAATGTTTCCAGGAATGGGGCATCTACCACCTCTCAGTGTTTCACCACCCTCACTCTAATTTTTTTTTTTTTCCTTATATCATCCAGTCAGAATCTCCTCTCTTTCAGTTTAAACCCATTAGCCCTTGCCCCATTGCCCCACTGCAAGAGGACCTACTAAAGAAATCCATCCCCATCTTTCTCAGAAGTCCCCTGAAGTACTGAAGGCTCCCACTGCAATTTGCCCTGGCACTGATTCATGCCACTAGCAGCAGCAAGGCCCATTCCTTGTTTTAAATTGCAAAAGAAGTGCAGTCACCCTGAGAAACCTCCACCATCCCCAAAGTGTGTTCAAACAAAGCATCCACCATTGTGCAAGGTTTCTACAGGTGACCATCCTCACATCCAAAGAGTAACTGAGAGCCTCAGGATCACACACCTGCAAATTTCACCACCTAAGGAAGAAAACCTTTTACTATACAAATTATAAGGAAAAAAACCCCACACCACAAAAAAGCCCAGAAGGTCCACAATCTAGATCCCTAGCAAGATGACAGATACCAAGGGACAAGGAAAAAATGCCAGAAAGGGAGTCACGAGTAGGTGGTTTTGCTTCATTTTCCAGTTCAGCTGCTGGACCACAGGATGCCCATGAGCACTGCTAATTCTCCTAGGATGCAGTGTTCTTACTTAGTACCCAGTTCCTGAAGTTACATGATTACATCAGAATCCACACTTCCTTTTTTTTATTAGAAAGAACTATCCCTTTTTTGGAGGAAAGAACCTGACCCAGGACTCTTTTCCCCCAGTCTATACACTGTTAGACCTTAGATTGGGCAGGGAATGACTCAGTTTGAGGGGGGAGTTCAACATCCCAATCTGTAAGTTACAGATGAGAAAATACAGATTTCATAGCAACACCTGCCTAAAAACTTGGAATCTTCTTTGAGGTGCCCAAATGCTAGTTAAAAGACCATTAGGTATTGGGGGACAATACAAAGGCACAAAAAAATTTAAAAAAAAAAAAATTAATTAAAAAAAAAAAAAAAAGTAATAATGGAGCAGAAGAGCTTTCCAAATTTTGCTTCCACTTATTTTATCCAATGCCAAGCAGGGTAAAACCCTGGGAGTCAGCTCTGCCAGCTCATCTGCTGGAATCTTCTGCTCACCAAAACTACTGGATTTACAACCACTGGTGGGTCTTGCCCACCAGAAATATCTTATGGTAATAACTAGTCTGTCAATAAGGACTTGACCTTCTGAAAAAGCCTTTGTTGGCTCTTAGGGAGCTCACCCCATGCACACTGGGCTAGCCACCAGGGCACTACAGGCAAGTGGGCTGCAGGTAGCCACCACTCCAGAGCAAGGAACTTTGGCCCCATGTTCAAATATCCACAAGCATCACAAAAAAGAGAAGACTGCAGGTCACTTGGGGTTTTTTAGGTTTTGGTTTTTTGCTTTGGTGGGGGTTTTTTGGTTGGTTGGTTTTGGTTTTTTGGTGGTTTTTGTTCTTCCGTTTTTTTTGTCTGGTTGTTTTGGGTTGGTTGGTTGGGTTTTTTTTTTTGCATGGAATAAATTTTAAGATCTAGAATACCTGGATCTGGTGTGTGCTACAGCCATGCAATGAATACTTTATATCCATGGAAAAAAGGGATAAGGACCAAGCTTCTGATTAAACCTGTGGTCTTCACCCCCTCTGCCCAAAGCCAACTGAGATGCAGAGAAATTCCGAGGAAGGGGAGGAGAGGAAGGATGTGAGAACTGGCAGCAGGCAGAGCAGTTTGGGGTGCTGGGTGTTTGCAAAGGCAGCAACCCAACCCCAGGGGTGAGCTCAGCTGTGCCACTGGTCAAAGCTTGGACTGGATGATCTTGGAGGTCTCTCCCAACCAAAGACATTCAGTGATTGTGATTCCTCGAGCGAGGAGGATTTGCTTTTCAGCAGCTGAGCTGTTCCTGCCTCCCAGGACACCCCCAGGAAGCCTCTGGCAAACTTCTCCGGGTTTCTGTATTATCTCAGCTTTGAGATTAGGAGGAAGTGAGCACAAACCTGTTGGGTCACATTGTTCCCACTCACCCCTGGCCAACAGCCGGGCCATTCCACTGCTGGGTTCCTGCTGATCCCAGGGCAGAGCTGCTGCCCCTCTGCAATCCATGGGCAGCTCTGACCCATTCCCGGACACTGGGAATCACTCTGCCTGCTCCAGCTGTGGAATTTAACCACAGCCAAGCACTGGCAGAGGCCATGCACAGCACAAGAGGTCAGTTCACATCTATTCCATTCCTGAGCTCAGCTAATATTGCTGCATGTGCTGTTTCACAAGCAGAAACCTCACTCCTTCCACCACCTGCAAAGCACAGGCACATTAAGTCCACCACCACACGTATTTCCCTATTCAAACAATTACCTTCTGGCTACCCAGGATTTCCCCTCCCTTCTCTCTGCTCGACCTCAGATGTTTGTGAAGGGTCACTAAACTTGGAGAATATACTGCAGAGGCTGCTGCAACCTGGTTGCAGGGGTGGCAGCAGATTTGGGGACCTCCTGCTACCCAAAGTTATCACGCAGGCATCATCACTCTGATCCTCCTCTGGTTAACACTTATCTTGCAGGGCTTGGTTCTCAGGGATGTGAGTGCTTCTGCCTTTAGACTGAGCAGACAAAACTAGAAAGTGAACCACAGACCTACAAATAAATAAGTAAATATTCAAAGAAAAAAAATTAGACTGTCAAACACTAAAAGACCTCTTGCTAGCACTTTGCCTTGCTGCATCACTACAGAATGAGCAAAACATTGGGCAAACATTTTCAACAACAACAAAAAATGTATGATGCAATTATGGTTTTGTTTGCAGAATTTTCTCTGCACCTCCTTCTCCTTCCCCAGAATGATTTGCTTGAGAAGAAAAATGCCATCCACAATATTTCTATGCTTGCTTATTTAAGAGGAAAAATACAGCATGCAGATGTGTAATGTTGTTTGTAGCTTTAATCTTTTTACAGCAAAACACAACTAATAAGACATGGTTCAAAAACTGAACAGATATGGAAGTTAAGAGTTCTTTTTTTTTATCCCTCCCCCTTTTTTTCAAAAGGGTAAGTATTTTATTAGTCGAGCTCAAAAATCCAGATCACACATACAAAGAAACAAGTTTGGAAATCCCCCTTCCTCCACCCCCACTGCTATTTTCTAAGGAAACCAGATGCCCAAACCCAGCCAAAAAATGATCTCAGCCATTCTTAAGAGAGCCCACAGTGCATTTTCATGAGTCATGGAAAGCAACAACTCGTTGCTTTGGTAATGCTAGGTAAGCAAGTGGTCATCCATCCACAACCAGACTTTCAGCAGTAAGTCAAAGAGCAGACCATTTCTTGACAGATTACGTCAGAAACGGCCCCAAAATAGAGCTTCATGGCAAGGTTACCTTGCAGGTTTTAAGACATGCCACACAGCATGTCCTATAAATGCAGTTAGCACTGAGCAGCCAGGTGGGTCAGGATCAGGGTGGTCCTGATCCCTTCATGTCATCCCCATCAGGGATCCCTGATCCCTGCATGTCTTCCCCATCAGGGAATGTAGAAAATGACACAGTTGTCCTTTGGTCAGAGCCACCCATAACTCAAAGGTCAGCATCCAGAAGCACTTTGTATTCCTCAGGCAGCACTCCTGAAGCAAATCCTTCCAGCCAGTAAACCTGGGGTAAGTCAAGGATGGGGAGCAGGAGAGCACACTGGGTTGTGTGGTCACACATCCAGGCAGCTCTGACAGTCCCCTCCCAGCTTCAACACCCAGAAGGCTGCAACAGGAGAGACCTCAGGAAGGTCTTCCCCGGGCTGCCCCCATCAGAAGAGCAACTCCTGGGACTCCAGAGGAGCCAAGTGCAGAGCTTTCCAGTGAAAACTCAGGAAAGAAGCATGACAGGATATGCCTCACCATGCTTCTTCCAAGGCACTGCAATCATCTTCCTGTGGCTGCTGTTCAGAAGGAAAACACACCGAGAGCACTAACCCAAAACCTTTCCTGACCCTTTTCCCTCTGGCAAATCACAGCACAGCTCGGATGCACCCGGCTGCTGGGCTGATCCCAGGAAGCAGCAACGTTCGGCGCCGGACCTTGAACCATAAAACCAGTGATGCAATAAGTTAAGCACAGCTCAATACAGTCTCTATTTGTCTCTTCTATTTGCCACCAGCATCATCCAAAGAGAAATAACTGAAATATCTTGCATATTTCTCTAATGACTCTTGATAATCTGTCCGAACCAGCACTGAGGGACTAAGACCAAAGAGCAGCAAACACATTCCACCAGTTTGTTAACCATTCTACCATTTTATTAACCAGGTGTTCAGGTTTCCCAAAAGCCACTCTCCAAGCAGGGAGCCAGCAGAAGGACTGCAGCAGAGGGATCAGTGCTTTATTTCTGTGCTGAAAGGCAAACAGAAGGCATTGAGATGACAGTGTGAGCACCTTGCATCCACAATGAAAGCTTTCCAGGAGCTTGGCCCAGCCTGGCATCTTTACAGAAGGATGCTTCCTCAGTTCAGCAAAACAAGCCCCACATGAGATGAGATGAATTTGTTGACCAGCCTCAACAGAAGCTCAAATCTCTGATCTCTGCTTTCCAGGCAATGGTTATGCATCATTTACACACCCCCAGACTGCTCTGCCCCACTCTCCCAGTCTTCACACCTCCTTCCAGCCACCCACTTCCACAGTGACCACATTACTTTTACTGCATGAGTTGAGTTATCAACCCACCAGCATTGCCACCACCCTTTGCGATGACCCAACCTGCAAAAAGGAGACAGTCCCTCCCAGGGAACCCCTAGGTAGTGGCAGAGAGGACAAAATGAGAGGTGGAAATGGAGAGGGTATTTAAAACAGGGTTTTTGTTCATGCACACACAAACCTTTCCTTGAGCTCACCTTCACAGCAGCTATAACAGACAGAGCTCACCCTATACTTTCACCCCATACCCCTTTCCCTGGCCAAGCTTCCCTTAGCACAGCACTCAGCTTCCCCACTCAGTGGTTGTCTCAACCATTTAACCCATATCAGAGGTGAGATTTTGCTGTTACTGAAAAATGTGGTCACCACTGTGTTCACTACCCATCTGCAGGGTCCTGGTACCTCAGGATCCTGCATCACTGATGGCACCTTGCAGAGCAAAAGGTGCAAACAGAGTACTATGAAGAAATTAAATCTCTACTCTGTTTTTTACCACAGAGGGCACTGAACTACTTCCAGTTCAGAAATGACAACAATCTGACCTCTGCTCAACCACAAACCCAGAGAGGTTGTAGTGTAAAAGCACCAAGCCATCCAGATAATGCACTGTTCTCATCATGATGGACTTCCCTGTACAAGGACAGATCTCAACAGATACCCTTAAAGTCTTAGAAAGCATGGAATTGTTTTGGTTGGAAAAAACCTTTAAGAGCTTTGTCTTCCTCCCAAATCTCTGCATCAAGACCAGCAGCAACACAACCCATAGCACAGTACAAGGTTCATTTTTGCACACGATGTTTGGGCTAACAACTGTTACATGGAAAAATTTTCAACAGTTTGGGGACTTGTGGGCACTTGGAAACCACTGTTCAAGAAAACCCTTCACGTGGATAAGATAAACACAATCACTCCAGCACAACCCCAGCAGTGCAGGAGCACTCAAAGTATTGCAGAGGCCATAAAAATCCTTTGGCAGTGTAGGATCTCGTCTCCTTCACAAAGACTTCTCCTCCCAAAGCAACTGGATGGAGTCCCTTTTCCCCTGAACCATCCAGCTATCCATCAGATGACTGTTATTTAGCATGCAAGCTCCTGGACACAGAAGGTTTGTAAAGCACCTCTAACCCACCCACCTAGGGATAATTTTTCAAGCAATTTGGTGCTTAATCACTACCTGAACTCAACTCATCCTCCCACCCTCCCTGAGGACCTGGCTCACACATATGCTGTTTACACAGCAGCTTGGCTGGATCCTTCCAGGATCTGGCCCCTGCTCCTGGGCATGGCATGCAGCACGCACTGCTGCAGGACTTTGTCCTGTGCACCTTCTGTGGTGCTGAGCCAAACCCTGGCTCAGCTCCACCCTGGGTTTCACTGCTGTTGTGGCTTGTACTGCCCAGGCTGCCCCAGATCATCTTGTGGAGTGAAGAGTAAAAAAAAATCTGAGGAGCTCCCATCAAAGTGACAACTAGTTCTGCATAAAATGGTGGCCGAGTTGGGTTTTAACTCAGGAGAGAAGAACAAGCTCCAGCCTACTACAGATTCTCATTAAACTGAGAATCCCTTGGTTTCCACTAACATTCATATTTTCCAGAGTAGGAAATAGTGTTTGGGGAATGATATGGGATCTGGATCTCCCTCTTTTGGGGAGGGGGGGTTTGCAGATATACCTTTCATTTCTAAAGGCCTCAGAAAGTCCAGGTCAAAGCCCCTCTGCAGCCTTCACAGACATTCCAAGCACTCTGGAAACAAAAGCTGGCACCAGAGACCAGATACAGCTATGACATGCATGTCCCCAGCCTGGGTGACAGAGATGGGGGAGTGGGGGGTCAGAGCTGCAAGAAGCCACAGGACTGAGCCCCAGCTCGATGAACCTTTCTTCAGCACAACCACCATGGCACCAGTGAGCCAGGTTTGGGTCAAACTCCTCCACAGGTCCCCAGCCCTAGACACATGGATGCTGCATCATCCACCAACCCGGGCTCAGCTGGGCCCCAAGCTCCAGGGAAAGCTCCTGGAGCAACAGCTCCAGGGCTGAAACCAAGGAGGGAGCTGTGTACCTCCAGCCTGCAGCCCCAAAACTCTCTCCTGGCCCTGCTATAGCATTCTTCATAGCATTCTTCTCTATTTTCTTCTTTTTTTCTTCTCATTCTTCTCCTTTTCCATGTAATCAGTCTTCTGCAAGGAACAGCTTCCCAGTGGCTTTGAAGAGTTTCTGTTTTAAAGGAGATCTTTGCTTTTTTCTTTCTTGCATCATTAGTGATGAGCTAGGACAGACTGATTGGGTTGGACACCGGTGCCATTTCAGTGACTAATGGGAAGATTACTTGGCCAGATCAGAACTGCAGGGACAGACAGAAAGCAAACAAAAACGTTCACATACCCAGGCTCAAACACACTCACCCATGCCTTCACAGACAGAAAACCACTCGTCTTGTCTGTCTGATGCTCAGACCAACACTCACACTGCACAGAGTGCAGGGCAAGCCTGCAAAGACAGCGAGTTTCAGGCACAAGGGAGACAACATTCACCAGTTCTGCATCTCGCATCACATCCAGCAAAGGCAGAAAAGGTGCCAGGTTGAAAGATGGTCCTGAGCCAGTGTGCACAGCTCCACGTGGGGACAGGGAACTGCTCCCCAGAGGGACTCACTGAATATGCCATGACCCATTTCCCCTTGGAGGGCTTGAAAAGGAAAATAAAGTCTGGGGATTGAGGATGAACCCACCAGTTTTAGGATCAGCAGACCATTTATAGGTTTTCATAAAAAGTGGCTGACGAAATTAAAGTTGAGTTCCATATTCCCCTTCTTATGGCTCCATAATGCATTTTCCATCTCCCCAGAGCACAGCTGACATTCTGCACATTTCTGTGCACATTGTGCTTGGCCTGTACTGCCTGCAGAGAAGGGAGTGGAGGTGCTTGAGCCCAGCAGCCTCCTGATGCTGTCAGGCATCAGCAAGTGATCATCAAATCACCATGATGGGTGCTGGCCCCATCACCTACAGCTCCCCTTTTTGGGGCCAGGTTGCAAAGGGCTCAGCCACCCCCTGAGAAAGGCTGGGATGTGGGATGCATGTCCCTCTCCTGTGCTGGATGTCAGGATCTAAAAGGGTGCATAGATTTGTAGAAAGGGAAAAACCATTTACTGTGCCAAGATGACCTGTACAGGCTGAACTGTAGGTGAGTATCTCTTTCTCCCTTTTCTTTCAGTCACCTCCTCAATTAGAAGAGCCAGAGCAATCACTTCCTCCTAATTCTCAGCTCTGAGGTTTGCTGCTTCTACGTGTAGACAGGCTTGTACATGCCAAAGCCAGCCTGTGCTCACTGAGCAGTCTAATAAAAGATATCCCTTCTAACAGCAAACCCTGACTCAATTCCCTCTAGCACAGCTCCGAGAGCAGGGCCAGGTCAACCAGTACAAAAAAACCCTGCCACACTGGTCCCTGTGTCCAGCTGGGGAGAGCAGGGCTGGAAGCACATCACCTTCCATGCCCTGGCACACGCTGCATCCCATTCCTCTGCTAAGGAGACAGACACACTGTGTCATCCCTGCCAGCATCTTCCCAACAGGAAAACTGAGAAATCTCATCAAGTCCAAGCTGCATGCTAACGCCACAAAGCATCATCAAGCAACAGAAACATTCCAGAGGTGATGAAGAAAGGACTGTGGTCCTCTGGTTGCTATAATCACCAGATCTTCACCATGCAGTTGTCTCCATCCTGGATGAAAACTCCAGCCCTGCATCCCTTTACATGAACACATCTCCATCGTGGGCTCTAGTGGCCTCCAAAAAAAGAAACGCATTGCTTCCCAGCACACACTGACAGGGCAGAACTGTGGCTTTCTGATGGAGATTTAAGACCCACGGAAAAAAACTGCAGTACCGAAACTTGTTTAGAGAAGGAAGGTATAAAAGAGCCTTTAAATCCACATCCCACCAGGCTGGCAGCCCATCCAGCCTCGCATCCTGCCGCCAACAGAGGAGCTTTTACAAGCTGCAAAACCTTCCTAAAGCAAAGGCTGTGCCCAGCTGCAGAGGTATGCCCTGAATCTGCAGGATTATAACCCCTACTTTTAACTAATGTCAAATTAAAGGTTCTGAAAACTGGACCATCCCTTGCAGGTATCACAAGACATAGGTAGTCACGGGCAAGCCCCCACATGCAGCAATCTCCTACAAGCCTAAGGAACAGCTTCCAAGAGCTGTAAATCCCACCCGGAGCTACATCAAATCACACATTGCAGGACTGGAGATAAATTCACATGGTGCCACGGAAGGAAATTCCCTCAAAATGCTCCCACTCACTAAAGTGAGAGAGCTTGACCCTGGAAATCCCTGTGACCAGTTAAACTCCACACAAATCCCAAACCTCCAAATCCCAAGCAATCCCCGCGTTTTTCATCCCTGCCCCTGCAACGCGGGCAGAACCTGCACGGAACCAGGAGCGGTTCTACTTCCAAAAACCACTGGATTGCAAGATCGGAATTGAAGGGGAGGAGAAAAGCAGCAGCCGAGGAGGAACCGCTCTCCCAGCAGGGCCAGCAAGGGACACGCTTGTCCACCGTGCCGGACCCGGTGAGCCACCAGGCACAGGGCACCGGGATCCCACCTCCGCACCCCTCCGCTCCTCTCCGCGCCCGGGGTTTGCTGCCGGCAGAACAAATCCTCCCGGAGCATCATCGGTGGCACAGCTCCCCGTGCCTCGCTGGATCCAAGTGGAAATCCAGCTTCCCAGCTCCGTTGTCCAGCACTGTCACTGACACCATGTGGGTACCACACACAGAACCTTCATCCCCACAAGCCCACCTCATCCTCACTGCTCGGGACAGACTGTGGCAAGGGGAGGACTTTGCTGACGGTGAGGATGGGGAGGGAGGGCTGAATGGGCAATCCCGCAGCTCCAGGACATGGACACGATGCTTTCCACCCGCTGGCTCCATAGTTTCAAGGGACCACCGAAACGAGACCGTCTGTATCAGGGTCTCATCCTGACTGTCAGGACCGCTGCAGCTGGAACAGGTTTCCAGGCTGACTCACGGCACCAGGCAATAACCTGGGAAAAATAGTTACGGAGCCGAAACCCAACCGAAACCCACGCGGCCAGGGCTGTGCCGGAGGAGGTAAACCCCCAAAGGGGAGGAAGGTCCCCCCCGTGTCCCATGGTCCCCCTACATCCCTCCTGGGGAGCCGCTCCAAGCTCCTGCTCGCTCCCCACGGATTCCCAAACTTGCCCGGAACGACAAGCTCCCACTTCCATGACTAGAAGGGGAAGGGAAAAAACTAAATAAACCAAAAAACAACCCAAAACTAACCCCGGCTGCAAAACTCTCAGTCCCCGCTTGCCAAATAGGTTTAAAAAAAAAAAAAAAAAAAAAANGGGGAAGGGGGGAGGGTGGAAGAACAGGGACGGGGCGGCCCCACCGGTACCGACGGAGCGAGCGGACCCAACGGAGGTGCCGCGCAGCGCCGCTAGGGGGCGCCCTCCCAGAGGGGGCACCGAGGTTCGGCCGGGGACGGAACCGCAGCCCCGTCGGTCCCGGTGGGGCAAATGCAGCCCCGATCGGTCCCGGTGGGGGAACCGCAGGCCCGATCGGTCCCGGTGGGGCAAATACAGCCCCGATCGGTGTCGGTGGGGGAACCGCAGCCGCGTCGGTTCCGATGAGGCAAATACAACCCCATCGGTCCCGGTGGGGGAACCGCAGCCCCGATCGGTCCCGGTGAGGCAAATACAGCCCCGTCGGTTCAGGGGGGGGAACCGCAGAACCGATCGGTTCTGGTGTTTCAAATGCAGCCCCGTCGGTCCCGGTGGAGGAACCGCAGCCCCGATTGTCCTCGGTGGGGGAACCGCAGCCCTGATCCATCCCGGCGGGGCTTCCCGGGTTCCGCTTGGCCCCGGTGGAGCTCTGCCGGCCCCACAACTCGGATCAGCCCGGTTTGGATCCCTCGCCTTTGGCTTCGAGAAGTTGGGGAGTGGAGGTTTGGGAACTTTTCAAGGAAGATGGAAGTTGAGCTTCTGTGCTCCAGCGGAGGGTTTCTGGGACCTTCAGAAACAATTGGGTTGGACCAAACTGTCCCACTTCGGGTTAACTTGAAAAACCAGGAGATGATGGAAAGCAGAGTTGAGGTCTCCTGACTCCAGGAACTGGGGCTTCATGAGCTGAAGCACTGGAGCAGCTGGTGAAGCACTGGGGTGTTGGGTTAATGGCAGTGCTGGGTTAATGGTGGGACAAGATCTTAAAGGTTTTTTCCAACCCAAAAGATTCTGTGATTCTATGATTCTTCCTGCAGCACCCAGATCCCTCCGAGCAGCACAGACTTCAAGATGGGGTGAAGGGATTGTTCTCTGATCATTTGGTTTGGTTTTGCATCTTTTGGGGGGGAGCTGAAGCAAAAGCAAGACAGTTAAGACTAAAGTGTTCGTGGGAGGCTCTCAGATGTCCCCAGGCTCTGACCCATTGACACAGCTTGTCCCCAACAACAGCTCAGGGCTCCTTGGGCAGCTCCCCACAGGAGCTGGTGTCTGATTTACACCCACCTGCCCTCAGCCCTTTGGAATTGACTCTTCAAGAGAGCTGACCATAGTGTAAAGGCAAAATTCACCCCTGAGCAAAGGGTCAACACAAGTCTTGTGCCTGAAGGACTCCTGGAAGTGGGACCTGAATTTTCTGAATTTTGTACCAGAGATCGCTCAGACTGGTGGGAAGGAGAGAAAATTCATTCAGACAGTGGAAAAAAGTAGACAAGAATTTTTTTTTTTCTGATTATTTCCTTGTTTCCCCATTTAGTAAATGTGTTGTGAAGAGGAAGAGGAACAAAGTCAGTTCAGTATTTTTTTGGGGGGGAGAGAAAAAAATGACTTGGATCCTAAACCCAGACCCCTTCCCCTCAAGTTTTTAAGAACTTGCTGCTGCAAAAAAGTTGGAGCCATTGCCTATACAGGCAACAGAAACCCCAACTAGGGACCCCTCCTGAGAGATTCAGATCTCACATCCTCATATACAATCGCGTGACCTATTAATAAAATCCATAGAAACCGATTCTGTATATACCAAATAACAGCAGATGGCTCCAGCCCAAACCGCTCCGGGTTCCCTCACTCCATAAATGATTTTACTAGGGCCAGTCGAGATCTTGATGTAATTGAATAGGTTTCACTCTTTTCTCTCTCTCTCCCCCTGCCCAGAATATTTGTGCAGCTTACAGAGAGATATCCAGAGGGATTGAGCTGTTGCTGGAAGGAACCTCTGACTCCAGCTTGCCTCATCCGTTTGGGAAGCAGCGTAAGTCTACCCTAAGCCACCTGGCTTTGGGAAGGAGGTTGCCTTTCTCTGCACCTTCCCTCAAATTCTTACAGCTTTTAATAGCATTCTGGTAACTTGGCACATTTGAAATGCTTTGGCTCCTGCCCACTGGGGATGTATGTAATGCATTCTTGTGCTGCAGATGCCTTTCTGAAATAAATCACACGTGTTCACCTTGGGAACCAGGCTCAGGACCCCAGGGTTTCAGGTTCAAGTATTATAAGGCAGTAGGTGATAAGTAGCTCTTCTAAAACCTCCTGCAAGCACCAGTTACTGATGACAACTCCTTCCAAGCAGCTTCTCTTTTTCCTAATTTGTTTGCTGCCCCAGGAATCCTGCTATGGGGATTTCAGTTCTAGGGTGTTCCTGAACAATGTGAGGATCATCGTGTGTGTAAAGCCTGTTTCTATTGATGTCAACAGCTCTCTGCTGATGGGCGTGCTAAGGATCTGCCCCCAGATTCTGCCTCCTCAAGTTGCTGTTGAAAACATTTATGAAGCCTGGCAGAGGACTCGATGGAGGTGCGTGGCTCTGTGCACTGATTTATGTGTTGTACAAATGCCAGCTGACAGCCTTCTCCCCATTTCTGAGTGAAAACCTGGTAGAGAGTACACCGTGCAGAGCTTGGGTAAAACCAGTGTGTTGCAGACAATCATAGAATCATAGCAGGTTAGATTGGAGGGGCCTCAAGGATCATCTGGTCCAACCCTTCTTATTGTTTATGGGAGACGTCTCAGCACCAGACTGATCTGAGACTTAAAATTTTCCAGAGCTGGGTAATCCACCACTTCCCCTGAGAGACCATTCCAGTGTCTGACTGTCCTCATGGTGAAAAGTTTTCCTCTTGTGTCCTATGGGAATCTTGCCAGGAGCAACTTGTGCCCACTGCCCCTCATCTTGTCCATGTGACTCCTTGTAAACAAGGAATTTCCATCTTCTTTGTAGCCGTCCCTTAAGTACTGGAATATTGTAATAAGGTCTCCCCTAAGCCTTCTCTTCTCAAGGCTGAATAGACCCAGTTTTCTCAGCCTCTTCTCATATGGCAGGTGCTCCAGTCCTCTGACCATCCTCGTGGCTCTTCTCTGGACCCTTTCCAGCCTGTCTGCATCCTTTTTGTACAATGGGAACCAAAACTGTTTGCAATACTCCAGGTGCAGTCTGGCAAGCGGGATGTAGGAGCAGAGCAGGACGATGACTTCTTCATCTCTGCTTCTTTATCTCTGACAACAGTTGTAGTGGCCCTATAAGGGGAAATAAAATAAATGTGGAGCTATTTTCTGTCGCTGAGGACAAAAGGCATAGTATAGCTTGTGTCCATAGAGCCAAACCCTTCCTTCTTTTCCAAAACAAGTCTCCAAACTGCCACTGGGAAACGTTCTTTGGAGTGTGCCATCCCACACTGTGCTGGTGTATGTGCCAGCTGGTGAGATGGAAACCATGCCACACCTAAAACTTATAGATGGGTGCTCTGGTTCTTCTTTATTGACTGGTGTACATGTTGGGGTACATGAAGGACTACATCATCCAGATAATATCTTTAACAAAAAGTTTCATAGCACAAGTGGGTAATAGCCAACTATAAGGAAAGCTGATGGTTCATCAGACCAAGAACTTTACAAATCACAGCCCCAGGCTGTTCTATTTATTCTTCTCCTTTAATGACATAAGCATTAGTATTTGCTGTAGGGAAAAAAAGAAAAGATATTTTGGCTTTTACCTAACTGCTACTATTTTGGGATCTGTTAGAGTTCCTGCAGGAAGTGAACACAGGTCCCAGAGTGCTGACCCAATTCTTCTGTGACTAAGTGTGCCCCATCTAACCTGAAATTCTCCCATGCCTTCAGTTTGATATAATATCCTTTCTTGCTTCCTGTTCTAAGCTGCAGCATAAAGCTGTTGTGTGCTGTGAGGTGTCTGTCAGGATTTCTCTCCCATCGAGGTCTCTGTGTATCTGACAGTGGGTGAAATAATTCCTATGCTTAGTTTGCAAACTGCAAAGGAAAGAAGCTGTCCAAGTGTAAAGAAAAGAAAGCAGTTACTCACTCAGAAAATGTGTGCTGCTTCACAGCAGAAGGCTGAAGCTGGTGATGGGCTTGGGTGGGATTTCAGCTTGTAGACAAAAGTCTGTGATGCTGAAATTTCTGCATGGCAGTGCCTGGGCTTGGGAGACCTGTGCTGGCTGCAGCTCTTCCTCAACCAAGGCTGGTCATGGGTTTGCTCTTTGCTGTGGAATAGAAGGTGGGAAAAAAGGAGCTAGGGCTATCTTATGTCCCTCTTGGTGAATCTTGGTGATTGGTGCAGATGCCATATTTATCATTCATTCACTCATGGCTTGGCTTATGTTCCCCCATTAAATGATCCCCCATTTCCCACATGTTCTGACTACTGACCTGGGGACTACCTGGTAGATAAACCTGGTTAGGACTCACAGACCACACGTGTTTGGGGGCTGTTTGTGTTCTTCCCAGAACACACCTGAACTTATGCAGGGTTTTGCTAGGGACAGCCTTTGTGGGAACACATTTCATAGCTATATATGCTTCAGTTTTACAAGAACCCTTGTGTGGAGCAAATGAGAAAGGTGAGAGTCAGGTTCAGACCCCCACTGCTGGGGGGCTGCAGGTTTCCCAGCTGCCTTGCTCTTCCTCTCCTGATATATGAAATGTCCCCTGGCTGATGTGACCATATACACTGAAGGATGGGCACCAAGATCTGTATGAAAAGCCCTCACAAACAGGCAAGAGCAACAAGTGGAAGCTTTCCTCTGCCATGGCAGAAAACCTTTTCTTGCAAGCAGCAAATAACTTCTCCTGCTTGCACAACAGATTAACCTGATGGGTTAGAGCTCCCTTGGGCTGAGGAAAAAAATCCTGAGCTCCTCCCCAGGCTCTATGTATGGGATACTTCTAGTATCCAGTCCAGTGTAAAAGGTAGGTGGCAGCATCAGCAGCTGTATTTGAAAAGGAAAGAGTGAGTCCTGCACTTGATAAACTTCACAGCCTTGTCCTAAAGGAAAGGGTTCAGAGCATGAAGACCTAAAAGCAGAGGTGCCCTCTCCATGTGTTGTTGCCCATTGGCAATTGTTGTCACTGGGAATACTGCAACATCCCATTTTGGGTAGTTAAAAAGTTGCTCTGTAAAAGGGTCAGAGCCAAAGGATGCTCCCAGCCCTCTCCGAGGCAGTATTTGTGTCCATCCACTGAGCTACATGCAGCTGACAAGAGAGATTTTTCAGAGTTTAAGAAACAAATGCTGAAGGCTAAGTGTGACATGCAGAGGAAGGCAGCAGCTTGCAGTGGCCAGCAGAGCTGATTAGCTAAAAGGAACAGGTTTTAACTCATATTTCTTCCTAGAGGGCTATTACTACTTGTGAGACTGAGTTGTGTAGATGATTTTTTTTTTTTTCTGGTAGTTGTCACATGTGCTGTCATTGCTGAATGTAGGTTTCCACACTGTCTCTCTTCTATGACTCACCTTCTCTGCACAGAGGGAAAAACATCTCCAAAAAGGACAAAGGGGAAGTGAAGAGAGTGTGATTTCTCTGTGGGGTGTTAAGAAAACATGGTTGTATTTCCCTGTGATGCTTTTTCACATGTGCATGGAGCTTGGAACAGGTGTCATCCTAGAAGTTTTTGCAAGGTGACTCTGTACATCACACTGGTGAAAGGTGTGGAGCTGAAGGACCCGGGGAGTTATGCTACCTGTCTGCAAAGTGACCCAGCTCAGACTTTCTCAGATAAGTTCTGAGCTATTCCAGAATATTTACAGGCTCATCTGGCACCTGAATATTGTGGAAAATAGCATAAGAAATACTGTCTTTGTGGTATTTGTGGCTGGAGGTGCAAGGAAACCAAAAATCCCAAGGGACACCCTGCATTTCCATCCCTCCTATCCATCCGGGAAGTTCAGAGGAACCTTCAGTACTTTTCTTGAAGAGAACAAGGTTCTCCACACTGCAACTGCCTCCTCTTGAGTAGGGTCTAAGGGATAAGAGGACTGAAAGAGCATGGTAGAGCCATGGGTTTCTGTATGTGTACCCAGGCTGTCCTGTTCTTTGACTCCACTAACTTCAGTACAATTTTGCTTCTTGAGAACATGAATTTCTTTCTCTAATCCCTCTCTTGATTTGAAAGGTAAGTGATCTGCTGGGGTGTAATCAAAACCACCCACTATAATCACTGGATTACTGCTGCTGTTTCCATTGGTATTCTGTACTCCTTACTGTATTTTGGATGAAGAAGTTCCTACCACAACCCTTCAGGCATATTTGTACTCCTACAGCTGAAAGTGAATCATGTATGAGCAGCCATTGAGCCTGAGTTTCTTTGTATTTCTTCCTATCCACCCACGTGGAGATGGATTTTAGCTGACAGAAATCAAGGGAAGCAGAGACTGATTTACTGCAACTGAAATCTCTCCCATTTGCCATGAGCTTATCTGCATGCATCAAGTGGAAACCTACAGTTTTTCCTTTACATCTGTCACGAGGGGGAAGAAATGACCAAAAGAATCAAAACCTGACTGTTTACACGTGTTTTGTTTTATTAATGGACTTGTATAGAAAGTTGCAGTCCTGTTGCACAGGCAGCTCACATAAATCTCTTATCACAAAAGCCATATGTCCTCATTTCCTCATCGGCGGTAACATACAAGCAGCAACGCTTCAATAATTAGGAAACTGGAGGTAAACCACTCACCATCCAGCTGTAGGAAAGCGTACACGGGTGAAGGTTACACAACACAAAAGAGAGCACTTTGGGTTTGAGTGGTGTCACTTGTCCATGCAGCTTTCCATGGCGTGAGTGTCGCTCGCGTGTTCGCTGGCTCGATCCTCCACAGGGAGGGCACACTGGAGGAGCTGGAAAGGTTTGCTCTGAGCTGGTGTTGTGGCCTTTGCTGAGCATTCATCCTTCCCTTGAAAATGACTTAAAATCAGTCTGCAAAATACAGTGAATTTACCGCTCCCATTTAAGTCTCTTTGAGATGATCTCCAGACATGTAGAGGAGGAGAAGAGCATCCGTGGATGGCCCTGTGGTGTGCCAGCTGATGGATCCCCTGTTCCCTGCAAGGGGCTCCTGGGGTTCCCCTGGGAAGAAGGAGCAAAAGGGTACCACAGGACCACTCAGACATGTTTCAACTGTTATCAAAAAGTTGAATGATTGTCACCTTACAGCCCTACTGCAGCACTGATAAGCCCAACCAGTGTGACTTGCTAACTTTGAACTCCACTCATGTTTCCGTAAAGCCACTCTGAGAAGGATCAAAATTATGGCTTGTCTGAGTCCTTCCAATCTTCTTTTTTTTCCAAAAGGAAGACTTTTACTACATTTTAGAGCAGCCAATGATGGTGAAATGCCCTTTTGCCCAGCTTGGTGTGCTTTGTGCAAGGGGTATTTATTTAATCCATCTGAAACTACATGAGAAAGGAGAGAAATATCCTGGCAGCCAGATAAGATGATTATCTTCCTGGCAAACAATAGGAACACGGTCAAAATTAAAAATAATGTGATTGCAAATAGGAAGCCTAGTAAAGCAGCAGGAGTAGAGGAAACATGACTAATTTTTTTTTTAGCTTGTCTGAACTCGCACAGCAGAGCTTTGCAAGAGCCATAACTTTGAAATATAGATCTGTAGAAAACCCATGGGGGGAGGATGGCAACAATCCAACTGCAATAGTACAATAGGGGCAAGTTATTGCAGCTGGTAGATCTGACCTAAATGGCTAAATAGCAACAGACAAAAAGCTATTTTAGGTATAATTTGGTGGGGGCTACAGTAAATATGACTTAGGGAGGAGTGGAGAAAGTGAAGGCTTTTTTCTCAACTATTTTTTCATTTTCATTTAATTGCAACATGTGGCCAACCCATGGTGCCATTGTCACCTGCAGGATCAGTAGCAGGCTCTATATGCTGAGCCTGCAGGCCAGTGCTTCCCATCCTTGGTCACTAGGTTCTTCCCATCTCCAGCAAGGAACTTTACTTTCTTCAGGAGGAGGTGGCTGCAGGACCATGATATCCTTGAGTTTTGGCTCCAAGAGAAAATTCTAAAACGTGAAACCTATACAGGGGCCCTTATAAAGGCATTTCCTTCTGATAATGACTACCCAGCCAAAGTGCTTTTGTGGTTCCCAGAAATACTACATACTAAACTTACTGCTTCCTTAAAACAAAACTCAGCATGAACCAATATCCGGTGGGGATGTGAAGAAGAAAATGCTGTACAGCACAGATGTTCCTCAGGATCCATGGCAGGACTCTGAGATCTTCCTCTGTCCCAGTCAGTGCTCCTGCCTGTAGACATCCTGGGACATTCTGTGGAGTTGGGTAGACACTGAGACTCACCCAGGCTGCCGTTCTTGTTGTCCTTGCAGCATGTCAGAAATGGCCTGGTGAATATTGATTTAATCCAGTGGATAGTTACATTTGGATCTGTCTTTTTCTAATGTCTAAAATTATTTGAATGCATCCTTCTATAAATATTGTTGTCTAGAATATTCTGTGCTTTTATTAGCATCTTTAGAGATGGGGTCTCTAATATGAAGACAGTCAATACTCACAATGTCCTGTGTGATAGGGAAGTGATGTTACATCCCTTTTACAGCAGAAGAAATTCTGCTGTTGATGGAGGGTTGAAATGATCTGTTCCAAGAACACAGGGAGAAGCATAGATCAGAACACAACAAAGATGTGATGCTCCTCAGTCTAGCTGTGACCACAAAACCACCACTTTTTTTTTTTTTCCAAAAGCCTTTTAAACTGTGTTTTTTGTCAACTGAGCTTCGAAGCAAACCCTTGGTTAGCTTCATTGAAGCCATGTTGAATTACATCAGCCAAGGATGTGAGTACATTTAACTGATAGTAAGCTACTTCACTTGCAGTTATGCATGTCTGATCCTTTAACTGGGTAGATTATTTTTTTTCTAGTATTTTGAAGACATACTCTAAGCCAGGTGAGAGTGTGTTGCAAACCCACATGACAGCCATAAGCAGTAGCTGACACTAGATGCTAAATGGCATTCAAGCCACTTGGCAAACCTCAGACAGGTCCAGCAATTGTAGGTGGATGAGAGCTTGCAGAGGGTCATTAGGTTCCTGATGGAGGAAACACCGCTGAAAGGCAGAAGGGGAAATGACAGATTTAGTGAATAGCGGTCACAAGCTGAACTACAAAGAGTAATCGGTCTGTATGTTTTCCTACAAGAACCATCACAGCAGAGCTGAGGCCAGATGGTCCCTGAGCAGTACCTGATGGCAAGACCCCTCCAAACCCAACCACATGACAAATGACACCAGGGGAAACTGAGCAGTAAGAAGAGTGTCTGCATTTCTGCAGACAGTGAACTGAACTCTCTGAGCAGAGCTCTGTCCTTCTGCTTCCACCACAAAGGACAAGTGCCAGGTCTTTTGCAGGCAAAGCATAAAAGCATTGTCTCTGGAATGGGCAGTCATGGCATTAAAGGCAGGTTGCCACTGTTACTAGTGGTTCAAAAAGCTCAAGCTAGAACTAGGTGGAGGACCAGATAAACATGAAAAGAAAGAGGTGTTGCATGCTGGTGGACAGGATTTAGTATGCCACTCAAGCTCAAGAAAATGAGATTGTACTTGTCATCATCAAAGAGAGATTACAGTGTATGCTTGGATGCAGCAGGACTGGTAACAATCACTGCAGTCTGTTTCTAAGCTGTGCTCTAGGTTGATCATGGAGGTTTTATTCTTTGATATAAACAGCTAATGATGATGTGATTAAGATTCTGTAAAGGCCTTGGAGTGAGACTCAGTCAAACATCAAGTAATGATGTCAAACTTTGCATGCATGACGAGCTAAACACAAACGTGTCATTCGCACAGAGATTTAAAAGAAGCAACAGCTGGGGTTTGATTTCACAATAAAAGAGGAAATTTTTCAGGACAGTTTGTTACTTTAGACATGTGAAACACTGTCTGAATGAAGATGGGCACAGAAGCTTTTTGACAAGTCAAAGACTGTAATCAATGGTGCAATGACACAGTAGTGCTGGAGGCAAACTGTCCAGTAGATGAGAGCTTTGTTGTCCTGAGGGAAGGCCATCAAGTGCAAGCCTTTAACATAATCATATGTCCTGGTTTGGGCCAGGATAAAGGTGATTTTCTGGTTTGTACTTTTGCTTTCAGCAAAGTTTCTTGTAAGTAGTTGCACTTGCTGAAATTAACAGCAAGTTTCTCAGACAGTGTCTGCTTCTAGGACTGATCACACTGGATGTTTATAGTTACTGCTAGAGATTGGTGTGCAAAGCCAAGGACACTGCTCAGCTCTGAGGAACATTTTACCCTGCAGAAGGAGTAAAGAGGTCCCACCTGAACCCCTCCTTTGGGGAGGCCCGAGACAAGATAGATGCCAGATGTGAGAGTTATTGGGGGAAAGGGGATCAATCTTTTCCAGTATATTTGTATATTTGTATATATTTAGTAATTTTTCCTATTTATCATTACTGTTTCATTAAAGTTGTGTAGTTTAGTTTCCAACCCATAAGTCTCTTTCCTTTATTCTCTCTCCTTTCCTTATCAGGGAGGAGAGGAGGATTAATAGAAAAATCTGTTATTCGGTTTAATTGCTGGGCCAGTGTTAAACCCTGACAGCATAACTTCTCAAAATAACACACAGGCAACATCTGATAGACACCTTCTACCTTATTGTCAAGAGGAGGCTGTCACTATTGAGGAAGACTTCTGCCTTCCCCTGCTTCAGTGCTTCATTGCAGCCTCTTCTGTCTAGGAAAATAAAAATGTTTGAAAGATGTTGAATGCCTAACACAGCAAGGCAGCTGCAGAAAGGGAGAGGAGAGGAAATGAGAGGAGAGGAGATGTTGGCTCACCTTGGGATGATTAGGGTTTGTTACCCAAGATGGGTACAACAGGTATTTCTGACTGTAACACTCAGCTCCTGGAATAAAAAAAAAGACAAAAAAACAGCCTAATGAGTAAAAAAGGACACGTGAAGCAGAAAGGGGAAGAATATTGCTAAATGATTATTGACTGGGAGTTGAGGTCTGTCCAAGGCCTGGTATTCCATGGTGGTGTTTCTGAGAAACAAAGGGATCCCATGCCTCTGTTCACATTGCAAGAAACAATTGCTAGATCCTGTCTGGCCTGGTCCCTGAGATTTCCCTAGGTCTGGGTAGCCCATAGCTATCCAATTCTTTTATCACATCCCCTGTGTAGGTTCATCAAAGATCCCAGATGTCCCACCATGTTCCATGAAATACCTAACAATTTCAGGGCTTCAGGAAGGAAGCTGTTCCTTGGAGAATACTTAAAAGAACACAAATAATGGTGGAAAGCTTGTTCCCCTCTGTACTGGCATAGAGACTGCTGGCATTGCCACACCTGTTGGCAAAGCTTCTCTGCTTCCCAAAGGGAGATTGGAAAGCTGGAAAGCTGGAACACCATCTTGGAGGGAGTAAAGAAACAGGTGTCAGTGGAAAAAAAAAAAAAAAAAAAAAAAGAAAAAAGAAAAAAAGAAAGCTTTTGTTCTCATTGACTGTGTTTGCCTGAATGGAAAATCCAGGCAAGGAGACTGGAGAGCCTGCAGTTCACAATGCCAGTTCTCCTGGTTGCTAATTTTGGAACAAAGTACTCCTCACCAGCGCTTTTCCTAAACACCTCCTTTACACGTATTTTCAGACAGTGATTTCACAAGGTCTCACAGAAGCAGAGACTGAGCAGACCTACATGCAGAACTGAAGGAGAAATAACTGTGCAAGTAAAAAACTATCACCTTTGATTGTCAGGGTAGACTGCAGAATGGGTGCAATCAGCACTCTTTTAGAAAGTGCTGGCTTGAGTGTGCAACAGGCATTGTACTCTCCTACTAGAGTGCAAGAGAAGTAAATTTGACCTTCAGTGATGTGACAGAAAGGTGTTGGGTGTAAGGAGGTCTGGAGTCTAGGCCTGAGCATAATATTCATCCTTTATATACGTTCTTCTTGCCCACTCATGCTGCCTAGAGCATCACATTTAACACCCGTGTCAAAGCTGAGTCTGTCCTGGTACTCCTGACACTACCACAGGACACCTTGAATCCATTATATCTGTACAATTAAAAGTTGGCAGAGACTCACTTGCTTTTAAACCCGCTTTTCTTTCCTCACTGGCATATAAAGAGTTTCATATCTTCTCTCTTCTCTTTATTTATGTTGCAGAGGTTTCTGTTTAGTGGAAACCAGCCTTCCTTGCCAGTGGGAAATAAACTCTTTTCAGGCAGTAGGACACCTCTCTTTTGCACACCCATTAAATAAGACTTCTGGAAATTGCAGTGCAAGTGGGTGGTTGTCTAGCAGCGATGAGTAAGCCACGAGAGGATATCATTATTGCCAGACTTGGCCCAGCTTAATGTCAACCAAGACATTGTGGGGGAAACCTGAGTAAAAACAAAAGCAAAGCCAACTGCACTGTTTGTCCTTGTCCAAATGAAGACAAAGGTAAACAGGGAAAATTTATAAACTGGATTTGTAAAATCTTTCTATTCCTAATATGATAAAGGCATATGCATCGCAAGCCAACAACAGTGTTTTCCTTGGGCTCAAGCCAAAGTTTTGGCTCGAGTTTTTTTTTGACCAAACATGAGACCTCTGGGATGAGTCACTGGTTCCTACAGCATCCACCGAGCCAGGAGAAGGAGCCCTTGTTGCACAGAAAAGGAATCAGGAGGTGATGTGTCATGTGGCTTACCCTGGGAATCACTTCCCACCCCATCCAATGCAGATTGCATACAGAGGACCTGCAGGCATGGAGGAGATGGAAATAAAGCCAGGACTCCCTGGAACCCACTGGGGTTTGGGCACCACATTTAATCTCTGGTGAGCATCTAAGAGTAAAACTCCACCTAGCAATTCAGGTACTCAAATGTGTTGCAGCACTTCATTTCTGTAAATCTGGATCCCAAATCTTCAGCAACTCCCATTCTCTCCCACCTCAAGGAGAACCCCTGGAGCTCCACAAGAGAACGTGGATGGAGACTTCTGCACTAAACAGGGTTTTATGTTTTGCAGTTCTTATTGTGAGAGCAGTCAAACAACAATAAAGGGACAATTCTGTAAGGGATACGTGATCACGGGCTCAATCTTACAGAAACTGTAAGATGAGGCAAGACTTTTCCTTTCTGCTGCTGTTGTCAGTGCTAGGACGTTCACTATTGCTCATCTACAGCTCGGATCAGCTTCTGTGAGCTACGAGGTGAGAGTGACACAAAAAGCTGCTTCGCACGGCAGCATCTTGGCATCCCTGATGATTCGGACTGATCCTTCCCGGGACTTGGGACGGAATCGGTCCCTCCCCCGAACCCGTAGCGAGGCGGTGAGGGCGGCCGCAGGGAGCCAGAGGCGGGACGGCTCCTCCCTGGCGGGGCGGGACAAGAGGGAGAGGGGCCGGCAGGCGGGAAATGGCGGAGGGGGCCGGGCCGGCATGAGGGGGCAATGATCCGGGCTGGGCTGAGGGGACCGGGCTGAGAGAGGACAGAACCGGGCCGGGCCGAGGGGGCCGAGCTGAGAGAGGACAGAACCGGGCCAGGCTGGGCTGAGGGGACCGGGCTGAGCGGTTCTGGTTGAGGAAAATTAGAGCCGGGTCGGGCTGAGGCAAAGCAGAACTCGGACTGGGCTGAGGGGACCAAGCTGAGGGGACCGGGCTGAGGGAAATCAGAACCGGGCCGGGGTGAAGGGACCGGGCTGAGCGGTTCGGGCTGAGGAAAATCAGAGAGTCAGAGCCGGGTCGGGCTGAGGGAAATCAGAACCGGGTCGGGCTGAGGGAAATCAGAACCGGGTCGGGTGAGGCGGGATGACGGCCATCTGCCTGCTGCGCTGTGACCTGCGTGCCCACGATAACCAGGTAGGGCCCGGCCGGTTCCCCCTCCGCGGGTGTTTCTTTAGCAATAAACCCGCTGCTTTTGGGCAGGCTGTGGAGGGATGTGTGCTGCCTGCTGCCCCCGGGAGCTGCCATGGCCTTCTTTGTGTTTCCAGGTGCTCCACTGGGCTCAGAGCAACGCGGATTTTGTGGTTCCCCTCTACTGCTTCGACCCGCGGCACTACCTGGGCACCCACTGCTACGGCTTCCCCAAAACAGGGCCCCATCGGCTCAGGTTTTTGCTGGAAAGTGTGAAGGATCTGAGAGAAACGCTGAAGAGGAAAGGAAGGTGGTTGGGAAAACGCCGTCGGGTTTTTGTTGTCTGTCCCTTTTTCTGTAGATGTTTGTGCTGTGAGTCGTGTCAGATCCTCTGGGCTCTGGTGGTGGCTGATTTGAGGGAGGCACTGCTCCTTCTGTTGGATACAAGATCCCCTACATAGCCCCTCTTCGGATGACCCCAAGGGAGCAAAAAGCCCCACAGCCTGTGTGACATTCAGGGTTTTGCTTTTTTGGACTCAGATACCACTGATGGGCATCACCCTTGAGCTCTTTGCCCAGAGTCCTGATGGCTGGAGACATGAGCAGCAGTCTTCCAAGATGACACCAACCCCTGTGGCATGTGTCCTTCCTTGTCCCTAGCAAGTTTTTCTTAGGAGTTGGCTTGAAAGAGACCAGCATGGATCCTGGGTTGTGGGACTGGAGAGTAAAGTTTGCTCATGTCCTGTCCTGCTACACCCAATCTCTTTGGTAGGCTAAACTATGGAAAGAGGATCTTCAGGGATTCCTCCTTCATTATATCCTCAGAAACCATAACTGGGGTAGACCAGGGCCTGCAGGTCGATATGCTGGAGAATCCCATTGCCAGGTAACATCTGACTTTGGTTAGCAGATGTGTCAGCCAGCCTGTCTTCTCCCAGAGCAGTTTAATAGTGGTGGTAGATGGAAGAGGAATGGCTCTGGGTTTGCTGTGCACTGTGGACTCTGCAGAAGGGTGAATGTTATGGGAGACTGAAAGAAGTGATCAGTGGGTATCTCTGCACCCACACCCTGCATCGACCAAATTCAGAGCTGCTTGGATGCTACTGTTCTCTTCCCAGTGGCTGGTAAGAGATTGGTGTTCAGCAGTGAGAGATGTGTGGTTGTGAAGAGCCATGCAGAGACCTAAGATCCATTTCCACAACCACAAAGTACCCTCGTAGTGTAATGGTGGGCACACATCTCCACATCCAGTCAGGTATTCCCTATGGGCAGCTTGGTCTCTGCTTTTCTGTGAGGTGTAAGGGGAACAGTTCTTTCAGCAGCACCCCTTGCTTCTGCCTTCTTCAGACCCAGACCCTGTCTTTGGAGAAAGTTTTCAGTTATGCTTTAAATTATTCTTGAAAAAACACTGCATTGCCCCTTCAAAAAATTCTTCTCCAGTACAAGAGAACTCTGCACTCACCACAGCTTCTCTTTTGGTCTGGTGTCCTGGGTACACAGCTGGGCAGTGAGGTGAGGTTGCAAGGTGGGAGGGAAGTTTTGTTCACTCATGAACACAGAGCATTCAGAGGAAAATATTCCTCTGACTATTCCCCATGAAAATGGAAAGGGGTCTGAAAGAGGAATCAAGTTTTTGAATCTCAGACTCCGTGTGTGAGGGTGAACAGATCTGACAGATTTACTTTTAGGTAACAGCCTGGCTTTCTGCCCAGTCATATTTTCTAAAGCTTCCGGGGTGGTAGGAATGTGTTTGACACAAGCTCAGCCCCAGAGGCTTATAGACTCTGTTCAGTGGGTCCTAAAAAATGTAAGCTAGTCAAATCCTGTCTGTCTGCCTCTAAGTGCTGTCTGTGCTCAGTAAAAAACGACTATATGGGTGCCTAAGCCAGGACTGGGGCTTTTTGTACATATAAATAATAATACCAAACCTAATTCAGACCACACTTTTGTGTTTGCAGTACCTTGGTTGTGAGGAAGGGGAAACCAGAAGATGTGGTCCATGATCTGATTACTCACTTGGGCTCTGTCAGTGCTGTGGCTTTCCATGAAGAGGTAAGGGAAATATTTGAGTGATGTTCTTGAAAGATTAAATTAGTTTGTGGAGGTTTCTTCTACAACAGCATGGGGATGCAGATCCTGTGTGCTCAGAGCCTTTCTTGTCTGTGGTATTGTTAATCTTGGGGAAACTGGCTGGCTCCTGGGATGGTGTAGGTTTCAGGTGGGGTTTCCTTGCTGCATGACAGCAGCTATTGGTGACTGAGCACTTCAAGAGCTTTGTCTTGAGGAATTTCCAACAACTGGCATTTTAGGCCAGCTGAGTCCATTTCTCCTTCCTTGTGCATCAAGCTGCTTTGTCCTGGTGCTTTCTTTGCTCTGGCAGCTGGATGCCAAGGGACATATTGTTTCTGGTGTCAGGAAGGCCCTGGGTGAGTTGACAGCACCTGTATTTAGGCAGTTGCCCATCAGTGTGTTGGAGATGAGTCCAGTTCAGAGTGCCAACAGGGCTGGCATGTCACTGACCTCTTTTCACTGAGCTGCCTGAGTGGTTTCATCCAGAACCTGCTGAATTCACACACACACACCCCACCCCACCCCCCAGCACTGCCTAATGCACAAATCACTCCAGGTGTTCCTGCTCTCAGGCTGAAGAATTTTGTAACTTGACAGCCTACACATCCCATAGTACTTTGTTCCATGCAGCACTACAGAGAACCACAGAGGATCAGCCAAAAGGCCTCACCTAACTCCCCAGCCTTTTTCCAGACCAATAACAGATGCCCAGAGAAGACCACAGGAGCAGGACAGTTCTGTAAAGATGTTTTTCCCCTGAATACTTTCCCAGCCTCCAAGAATCTGTGGATCAAGAACTTCTTGAAACAGGGATGCTCTCCTGATATTCAGTAACACTCAAGGAATTTCCTGTAGCTCCACAGACATGCAGCTATCTTAGTTACCTGTGCAGCTGGTTGTTTTAGTGGGTAAATAACTTATTTGGTTATTCACACAGAGCAAGTTTTTTTTCATATATACTTACATGCATCCATTGCTTGGTTATCAAATTCTCTTTGGTATTTATGGGCATGAATAATGGTTGGTTTGAGTTAATTAGTAAAAACTATTTGCCACTCATTCTTGAAATTTCTTAGAAACTGGTTTGGTTTTGCAGCTGGGGCACTAGACTGTGAACATTCTGATTAGAGTACTAAACTTGTTGCTTGTTTAAGTATAAAGTAGAAGAAAATCACATTCTTAACAACCTTCCTTTATAAAAGTTCCCAAGATTGGAAGGAAATGGGTCACTGGTGTTGTTAACATTATTGTTCACTGATGTGAAGAAATATATTTTTTCTATCTTATATAGCCAAAGTAACTAAATAGAAAAGCTCTTTTTCATTGGCACTTAACCATACTGTCTTCTATCAGTCATGCAACAAATACATTTGATATTTTTTCAAAAGGAATCAACAGAATCATATCACTAAACAATCCAACATTTAATGCTGTTTCATTCCTGGATGTGTCAGTGACCTGCTGCTTAGCCCTAGAGGTGTAGTTCATTTAGCCCATATACAATCTATTATACTGAGGCATTGGACTTTCAATAACATAATTTGGTTAAATGTTTATGCAACGTTGTGTTTTGATGTTACAAGACACATAAGAACATCTTGTACTTAATGGGAGGGCAAGCACCAAAATGTTAAGAAAGCTGTTTTCAATAATACTTTGCCAAATGTTAAAACTTAGATTTTCAGCTCTTTATAATTTTTTTTTTTTAATTTGGGATAATTAACTCTTTTACATATACCTGTCTGGTCACCTTTCCAGTCCACTCAGACTTAAAAGACCAGGAATGTCCTGCATTAAGGAGTTCCTTATTGTGGCATTGGCACTGCTAATGGAGAGTGAAACACTTGTTAGGTTTGGCAGGGGGAAGTACTCAGAGACTATCTGTGTTCCTCTCTTTGAAGGGTTGGAGCCAGATGTGGAGATGAGGGGGAAGGGCAAGGCCTGCTGTGGCTGAGGCCATGCAGCCAGGGTCTCAGTGCATTTTGTCCTCCCTAGGCCACACAGGAGGAGCTGGATGTGGAGAAGGGAGTCTGCCAGGTGTGCAAGCAGCACGGGGTGAAGACTCAGACATTTTGGGCAGCCACCCTTTATCATCGGGATGACCTTCCCTTCAGGCCTATTGTCAGGTGGGCTGCTCTGTGGTGTCACTCCTCCCACTGTCTCATTTCTTTCTTACACCAGTGAACTGCTCAGGAGGGGTCTTCCTCACCTGGTCCCATAGGGAAGGGACTCATAAATCCACCTGCATTTATGGAACAGTTCTGTCATGCTCATGGCCATCATAGGAAGGGGCACATTTGTACTAGTGGGATTTATGCACTGATATGCATGGGTTTGTTTGACCATTTATTGAGGAGCTGATTTCTTTTTGCCAGTTTAGATACTCAGTCTGCAGTGCTGTGTCCTTATTGGACTGGATTGCTCCATTACTCCATCTGGATAAATGCAGCTGCTTATGAACTCTTCCTGGCTCCCTCCATAGGCACTTGAGGAGCAGTTGATGGAGCTGAGTGATTCATGGAATCCCATAGAAGATGTATCAAATAGAGCAAGAGTCAGGCCATAAAAATGCCTGAAAAGGCAGCAGGAGGTTGCAGATTTTTTACACTGAGTCAGAAGTTGGGTGAGGTGAATCTGACCGTGGATTGCCCCATCAAGGCACACTTGAAATTGAAAAGGCACCATTTGCATCAGAAGCAGAAAGAAATTGGGTGAAGGGAGGAACTTCTGATGGCTGCTAGCCCCGGGGGCACCTCCCTTTGTTGTGCCAGGCTGTGTACAAACATGCATCACTAATGTGTGCTTTGCCCTCCGGAGGGAGCAGCTGGGCAAGCTCATCCTCCATCTTTGGGAAGCATTTGGTCATGTGTGGAAGGGACAGGGCAGCAAACTCTGGAGCTCTGACTGCCCTGTCATCCCTGCAGGTTGCCAGATGTCTACACCCAGTTCAGAAAAGTGGTGGAATCTCAGGTGAAGGTCCGGCCAACCCTGGAGATGGCAGATCAGCTAAAGCCTCTGCCTCCAGGGCTGGAAGAAGGGTGTATCCCTACAATGGAGGATTTGGGACAGAAGGGTAAGAAAACCTAATTTAGCCATAAAATCCCACTTAGAGATGTCTCTTACATCTCTTCTCTTAGAGAATCTTACACGGAGGCCCTTCAAACTGTGACTAAGCCTGTGTTCCCTCATACAGCAAGTAAAAGTGAAATCCCTGTGTGGAGCTGGGTAGAAAACATCCCCTAAACCAGCAGATTTTAATATGTCTGATGTGGCCCATGTTTCAAAGGCAGAAAGTCTTTTATTTGCCCAAAGCAGACATCCCTCCTGCTAAACATCCCTAAGTTTTAAGCTCCCTACCTTTGAGGTGCTTTCGAAAGGTAATGGTGTTTAAAAGTTTGTCAGGTTGTAAAACAAGGTGATGGTGTTTTATATGGCAGATCCTGTGACTGATCCACGAACAGCCTTCCCCTGCAGTGGAGGAGAGACCCAGGCTTTAATGAGACTGCAGTATTATTTTTGGGACACGGTAACTCTTACATTTCCTTGTCTGCATCCTCCCCCTTGTACATAGGGCTGGGCAAGTGGGTGAGGCTGCCACTTCACTTCCTAATAATATTTCCTTGGCTCCTGGATAGCACTTCACAAAGGAGGGACTTAGCATTATTTCAGTTTTTCAGACAGACAAAATAAATAAAAGTCATCCAAGAACCAGGAATGCAAGCCAAATAACTTAGGAACCTTGTTTAATGGCCATCCCTCTGAAGTCTTTTTTTTTTTTCCATCAACTTTTGGGACCTGGAACGATTTTTGGCTCCTTTACCTTGGTTTGCCCTTTCTACCATCCTGTCCCACATCATTAGCAGTGTAGTTTCTCCATTTGGGAATAGTGAGAAGTGGCCTGAAGGGCTGCAAGTGCAATTGGGATGAGGAGCAACTGACTAAAGCTGCTGCCCACAGTTAAAAATAGTAGAAAAGTTCCTAGTAGTCTGGTTTAAAAACTTGCAGTCAATAATTACAGTTATTTCTTCCTCCCTAGCTTTGGTGGAGTGAAGCTGCTGCTGTCTGCATTTTGCCTGTGCAGCCTGACCATTTTTTGAACCTTTTTCTGGTTTCATTTGCAAACCTGTGTGAATTCAGACAAACACTTGCTGACTTCCAACAGCATCACATCCCATACAGCTTTTTTGGATAAAGGGAGTAGCAGCTTCTCTCCACCTGAGATGGGTTAAGAAGTCTGCTGTGCCCAGGGCTCTTACTGGGACAGCCCCCAGGGAGCTATTTCCCAGTGCTACAGAAGTTCCTGTATTCCCTTGCTCTTCCTCTTGCTTCCTTCAGCTTAATGGTGCTGAGCATGATGTCACAGGGTATGGAATATCCCTGTGGTCAGTCGGGGTCATCTGTCCCAGCTGTGTTCCCTCCCAGCTTCTTGAGCACCTTCACCCTGCTCACTGGTGGGGTGAGGAGCAGAAAAGTCCTTGAGGCTGTGTGAGCGCTGCTCAGCAGTTACACAAACATCCCTCTGTTATTAACACTGTTTTCAGCCCAAACCCAAAAACACAGCCCCTGTGCAAGCCATGAGTTAACTCTATCCCAACCCAAAGAGGTACAAATATGCAAAGCTTTGTTCTTGTTGGGCAGTAGTACCATCACTGCTGAAAAACCTGTTTCTTGGTTTTTGTTATGCAAATGTCATCCCCCCCCCCTCCCCCATGAGCTAGAACAGCCCTTGAGCAGTTGTAACCTGGCAGTGAGGGGGATCAGAGGGTGATGGGGCTTCCTTACATCCTCTGCCTTGTCAGAGGAGTGCTCAGAACATGGGAAGGCTGCACCCTGCTGGGAATGTGGGCAGCCCAGAAAGAACCGTGATCAGGATTCCTGCATCTGAGTGCTCAGTTCTCTCAGATGCTGTGGTTCTCTGCAGCCACGTGGGTGAGGGAACCAGCACCAGTCCTGGTGCTTCTAAATGGGGTATTGACCCAGAGTCAGGTGGGCAGCAGCATGGCCAGGGTCGCAGTCCTTGTAGGAAGAAATGTGCTACAGGCTGTAGCAGGGAGCACGAGCTGTGACACACATCCCAGAGCTCTCATGAAAACTGCTGGCTCGATTAATTTCTGTGCACTGGAGGCAGTAATTAGGCAGCTCTGTAATCCTTGCAGGCAGCCATGAGAGGGAGCCTAGCCCTGCCAGATTGTCCTGGCTCCAGTATGAAATAAAACATGCATAGCAGGCTGCAAGTGAAGTATTGAAACCCTTTTTTCCTCTTGCTTTCACAGAACCTGGTTGCATCTTACAAGGAGACTCGGAATGGGCTGGTGGGAATGGATTACTCAACCAAATTTGCACCATGGTAAAGAGTTCTGTTGTGAGACTGGAAGCTCCATCTCTGCCCCCATCCCCAACTGATATCCTCCCTGTCTTCTGAGTGCTCACTGGGCATGGGTAGGGTCTAGGTGTGATTCCTTTTGCCTTTTTTGTTGGGGTACAGCAGCCTCAGAGCTGCTGTTTATTGCACTTCCAGACAGCAGTTCCCTGGGAACATTCATTCCTGCACTTTGGACTTGATGAAGTGTAGCAGTACTGTGCCACCAGCCCAGTGTGCTGGGAGCAGCAGCGTGGGCAGAGCAGAGAGGCCACACACCACTTGTCTTCAGCTTGGTGCTGTTCTGTGTGTCAGGGGTGGTTGAGAACAGCCAGGGGAGAAGCCAATTGCTTGGGCTGCAGCAGAACTGGATCCAGTCCTGGATTCCTGAGCACTGTGAGGGAAATCACCTCACTTCACTGCCAGTCAGTTTGTCTGTGGGGTGAAGAGGCACTTCTGATAATTCCTATTCCAAAAGCATCTTGTTTGGGTAAACATGATGACTTCTAATTTAGTCCCCAGTGCTGGAAGGGGCAGAGTTAATACTGAAACTGCAGCAGCAAAACCCAGTTCAGCCTAATGCTGAGAGCATCTGGAGCCTTTTCCCGACAGAATTACAATATGAAACGATTTTTTGAGGCTATTGCAGGTCAGGGTTTCTCTTCAACTGGCTTTGTGCTTTACTGGTTGCAGTGCATGGCTCCACCTGGTGGCACTTTGGGATCCCAAAGCGAGTGGTGCTGCAGAAACTGCTGCTGCCTCCACTCGTTTTTCCAAGCTGACCAGTTGCCCAGACCAGACAGCTCTGGTCTGCTTCCCTTTAAGTGTTCCTCGGTCAGGTAATGAAAATCAGACTGGTTCAGATTGCAGCCAGTCATTCACATCTCATACTGGCCATATCTAAGTGTTGAAGCTGTTCACAATTAAGGAAAAAAAAAATCTTCAGGCCCTTTCTTCCTGTTTTCCAAAATTCATCAGGACATCGTTTCCAGGAGTCCGAGTGGGAAATTGCAGTAAAATACATTTCTAGGAAAATCAAGGTAGAAGTTGTTCCTTATCACCCTTTGCCACGGGGCTGGAGTCTGCAGGCTCTTTCCTGTCTTGCACAGTGCTGATTTGGAACAAATGGAAGGAGGCCAGTGGGTTGGAAAGCCAGAGCTGGGTTTGAGTCCCTGGTTTTCCTACCCAGCAAGTCACTTACCCCCTGAGATGCCAAGGTACTGCAGGAAAAGGAGCCCATGGCATATGATAAATAGGTTTGTAGTGAAAAGAGGGCTGCTGAACAGCTGGGACAGTTGGGGTAGAAGTTGACATCTGAGATCCATTTCTGGATTTGTCAGTGCTGTGCTAAGTCACCAGCTGATCAAGTCTTTGAGGCAAAACTTGTCCCACTTGTGCAAAGTGATTTAGCTCAGTAGCTTGAAAACTCCTGTAACAGTCATATGTTGGGAGGGGGAGAATTTTAATTCTCAGATTGCAGAGTTGCAAAAAATTCACACAACTTGACTAAAGCTGTTTGGCAAGCCAGTGGCATAACTGCAAACCAGAAGTTTTTCAGACAGCAGCTCTAAACACAGAACTGCCCCTCCACACAGACATCAAGCTGTCAGTCCAGCATCACATTCAGGACATCATTCTTCTGCTTTCAGGCTGGCACTGGGCTGCATTTCTCCTCGGTACATCTATGAGCAGATCCAGACGTATGAAAAAGAGAGAACAGCAAATGAGAGCACATACTGGTATGACCTTGCACTATCAGCATGGATTGTTTTCTCTGAAAAGGAAACTGGTATCTCACGCACAGGAGAGGGTCATTTGTTACCCTTCTTAATGAATGTGGGGGTTTTTTTTCCTGCTCTTTGGTTCCTCTGGACTGCAGTGCAGTTTAGTCTGGATTTATTAGTCTGCCTTTGACATCCAGAGGCTTTAGGCACTTTGTAAGTAAAGATTATTGATACCAGCTGTCATTATTATTGATGGGAGATAGAGGCACGTGGTTTTTAAAACTGATTTCTGTAAATCACCCTCATACCTCTCTGTACTGTTATTATGGGCTAGATGAGAAGGAAGAAGAATGAAAGCCAAGGGGTTTCTCATGCCAAGGATCTGAACAGGGTTTGTGACACGTGGTGCCAGAAGGCCTCTGGCCACAGTCCAGCAAATGGCCCTGTGATTGCCCAGTGGCCTGGCCAAGACCACCACAGCAAAGGGGAGGAGGGGACTGGGAAGTGGGCTTAATGCATCCTGCCTGGTCACCTCTTCCTCACCTGCCTGCAGGCTGTCCTGAGGGTATCTGAGGGACAGCTGAGGTCAGTGAGTCCATCCCTGGGCTGATCTTGACCTTGCTCATGCAGTCTGAGCTGCCCAGATCTGTGAACTGGAGCCTGGTAGAGGCTCTGATGCAGGTTCATGGTAGAACCTGGCCTAACACTGGACCAGGATGGGAAAAAACCCAAACCACGAAGTTGGGGAAAATTCTAGGACTTTGTTTTTGTATTGGTTTGTTACATTTGCAGCATGTCAGTCAGTGCAGTGGATGGTGAAGAACAGGCAGAACATGGCCAACAAATCTGTCCAAAATACTCAATTTCATTAAAATTTAAATGTCAGATAAAATACTGACCTTTTGTTAGTTCAAGTGCATGCTTTTTTCTTTCTTCAAAGACAAGAGAGTAAGAATTCCAAGAAATTACCATACTCATGTCTTTTTGTCTAATAGTCAGCTAGCCTGCCTGCAGCTGGAGTGCCATGAGGATAAGAGCATTTTAAAGTGACAAATAATTATAAACAAGAAGATGTTGAGCTCCCAGGCACTGCAGTCCATTGTCCAGTGGAGCACAGTTTGTGATGGCTGCACATGAGGGACTGGCTGAGCCTCAGTACCATGACATTAGTTCTTAGCATTTGGACAGTGTCCTGGTTTGTGTAATCAGATTTTCCAGAAAGATCTTGTCAGCCTAAGCATCAGCTGAGCAGAATATTTCCAATATGCCAGAGATCTGAAGCAGGACTCAGAGGCTGAGGTACCATCTTTTCATAAAATGTGCATTTTATAAGAGAGTTTTTATAAATAAAATGTCTGTTTTCAGCAGGCTGAGCACCTGATCTCATGAGCTGGACCACTGCAAACTCAGTTTTGAAAGGTGCTTTTAAGCTCCTTAAAAAGGTTATTGCTTGAATTGATGCAGAGCTCTTAGGAATGTGCTGACATGTTTGCTCACATGGAAGTGTGAAGCTGAATCAGGTCCTCACCCTGCTCTTTGGAGGATTACATCCCAGCAGGGACAGTTGAGAAACAGGTTTCCTGAAATTCTGGAGTTAAGGAAATCTTCCCAAGTGATTGATGCAAAGTTTGCTTTCACTGTAGACATCCAGGTGCAAGCTGGGTAAGTAGGCTTGGGGCAAGAACTGGTATGATGGGAAGGTACATGGGATGATTGCTCCTTCTGAATTGTCAGGGTTTAACACTGGCCCCGCAATTAAACCGAATAACAGATTTTTATATTAATCCCCCTCTCCTCCCTGATAAGGAAAGGAGAGAGAATAAGGAAAAGAGACTTATGGGTTGGAAACTAAACTATACAACTTTAATGAAACAGTAATGATAAATAGGTGAAATTACTAAATATATACAAATATACAAATATACAAGAAAAGATTGATCCCACGTTCCTCCCCCCTCTCCCCCAGTAACTCTCACGTCACCCCCGAGGCTGCAGGGCAGCCCTGGGAAAGTTCAGGCTGGACCCTGGGGTCAGGAGCAGTCGGGAGCTGGAGGCAGGAACACACAGATTCAGGCTGGCACGGATCAGGAGCACAGGCAGAGGAATGGATGGAATCCTCCCAGGATGCCAAAGCACACAGGGAACCGGTGAAGGAAGGCAGGAAGGAGGGAAAGGAGCAGGAAAAGGGGAAAAGGTGTTTGACCCTCGTGATCCCTCAAATTTATACTGAGTATGAGGTGTATGGGATGGAATACTCTGTTTGGTCAGTTCTGGCATCTATCTTGTCTCGGGCCTCCCCAAAGGAGGGGTTCAGGTGGGACCTCTTTACTCCTTCTGCAGGGTAAAATGTTTTCCTCAGAAGCAACAGTGTCCTTGAGTCTGCATACCAATTTCTAGCAGTAACTATAAACATCAAGTGTTATCAGTCCCAGAAGCAGACACTGTCTGAGAAACTTCTGTTAATTTCAGCAAGTGCAGCTACTTACAAGAAACTTAGCTGAAAGCAAAAGTACAAACTAGAAAATCACCTTTATCCTGGCCCAAACCAGGACATGAATAAACCTCATGGTGTTAATGATGGGTGCTTGGGAAGCAATTGAGTACTTTTATCTGCCCCACAGTGCAATACAGAGATGGCTTTGTGTTTTAGGGTCCTGTTTGAGCTGCTGTGGAGGGATTACTTCCGATTTGTGGCCCTGAAGTATGGCAACAGGATTTTCTCATTGAGAGGTGTGTATGGGTGACTGTATTTGGAGAGGAAAAGCAGAGTATTACACCAGGGAAAGCCAGAGAAGAGGCTCTTGGCATTGTGTAGCACAAATGTTCTTCTCATGGCACTTGTGTCAACACCCAGGGATGCTGCTGGGGACTCAATGTCAGCACAGGAGTTCTCAGCACCACGGTGCTGGACACTGTGTAGGCACTGAGACTTTTTGCCCCACATCTGATTAGACACAGGAAGTGCCATTAACACGTGTCAGTGGGAAGCAGCAGCACAATATGAGTTCAGATGCTGTTTCCAGAGACACTCCACCTTTGGAGAGAATCCAGGCTTCAGGCTTGCCCAAGTTGACCAGGGAATCTGGGACAGAGCAGGCACCAGCCTAGCAGTTGGAATCTCAAGAAGCCACATGTGCCTAAACTAAGAAATCTGGAGACAGAGCTGAGTTATCCCTGCTGTCTCCATTCCACTGTCACAGACCCTTGCAAAGTCCCCCCACTCATCTGTTCCTGCCCTGCTGCAGGAGCAAAGTGTCACCAGGGGCTTCTGCCAGGTAATTCTCAGTTTAGTATCTGCTACAGAAACAGATTTCAGATAAACATTGTCCTGGAGTAAAACTGATAATTTTTTTAAGAAAATACTGTCTTGGACCAGAACACATCTCTGGCCACTTGTGAGGTCTGAGTAATTTTTAATTTAAAAAGAGCAAACACCAATAAAGCAAATAATCAAAATCCACTGGGGCTTGGGCATCCTCCCTGTGCTCAGGATACCCCTTTTGCAACACCTGGTGTAAGGAAGGGATAATTTCCAAACCTTTGCAGAATGTTTACCAACATGGCTTGTTTGGAATACCCCCAAGATGCAGCTTCTTCCTAACCCTTGGTGTCAACCAAGGTGCCTCAGGCTGTCATTATTTTATTAATAACTGCCTTCTCAGCATTTGTCTTCATTAGCAATTAATTTTTTTTTTCCTCAATAGGGCTTCAAAGTAAAGATATTCCCTGGAAGAAAGACCTTCAGCTCTTTGACTGTTGGAAAGGTCAGTAAAACCACAGGTTTGGCTAAGTGTGCTTTTGGTTTCCATGTGTCTGCATGCTAATGTGGGCCCTGACAGTCACTCAGGTTTAGGCAGGGGGAATGCCATGATCAGGCCCTGACTTTCCAACTGCTGCCACCAAACAAGAATCCAATCCCTGGGGTCAGTGTGAGTGGGGGATACTTGGCTGGAAGGAGCTGGGGCTGTTCAGCCTGGCGAAGAGGAGGTTGAGAGGAGACCTTATTGCCCTCTACAGCTCCCTGAAAGGAGGCTGTAGTGATGCTGGTGTTGGCCTCTTCTCAGTGACAAGTGACAGGACAAGAGGTAATGGGTTCAAGTTGCACCAGGGGAGGTTCAGATTGGATATTAGGAAAAATTTCATCACTGAAAGAGTGGTGAAGCACTGGAACATGTTACCCAGGGAGGTGGTGGAGTTGCCATCCCTGGAGGGATTCAAAGAATGGGTAGATGTGGTGCTTTGGGAGATGATTTAGTGGTTAAGGCAGTGTAGGACTGATGGTTGGACTGATGATGTGGGGATGTGGGGACACTGTCTCCCACAGCATTCTCCTGAAAAATCTGTCAGCCCACAGCTTGGACAGGAGCACCCTGTGCTGGGTTAGGAACTGGCTGGAGGGGCGGGCCCAGAGAGTGGTGCTGAACGGTGCTGATCCAGTTGGCGGCCGGTCACCAGTGGTGTCCCCCGGGGATCAGTGTTGGGCCCAGTTCTGTTTAATATCTTTATTGATGATTTAGATGAGGGGATTGAGTCCATTATCAGCAAATTTGCAGATGACACTAAGCTGGGGGGGAGTGTGGATCAGCTGGAAGGCAGGAGGGCTCTGCAGAGGGACCTGGACAGACTGGAGAGTTGGGCTGATTCCAATGGGATGAGGTTCAAAGTGCCGGGTCCTGCACTTTGGCCACAACAACCCCATGGGCTGGGGACAGAGTGGCTGGAGAGCAGCCAGACAGAGGGACCTGGGAGTCTGGATTGACAGGAAGCTGAACATGAGCCAGCAGTGTGCCCAGGTGGCCAAGAAGGCCAATGGCATCCTGGTCTGTATCAGGAACAGCGTGGCCAACAGGTCCAAGCAAGTGATTCTGCCCCTGTACTCAGCGCTGGTGAGGCCACACCTCGAGTACTGTGTCCAGTTCTGGGCCCCTCAGTTCAGGAAGGAGATTGAGGTGCTGGAGCAGGTCCAAAGGAGGGCAACCAGGCTGGTGAAGGGACTCGAGCACAGATCCTATGAGGAGAGGCTGAGGGAGCTGGGGCTGTTCAGCCTGGAGAAGAGGAGGCTCAGGGGAGACCTCATCACTCTCTACAACTCCCTGAAAGGAGGGTGTAGCCAGGGGGTTGGTCTCTTTTCCCAGGCAACTATCAGCAAGACAAGAGGGCATGGTCTTAAGTTGTGCCAGGGCAGGTTTAGGTTAGATATTAGAAAGAATTTCTTTACGGAGAAGGTGATCAGACATTGGAATGGGCTGTCCTGGGAAGTAGTGGATTCTCTGTCCCTGGAGATATTTAAAAAGAGACTGGATGTGGCACTCAGTGCCATGGTCTAGTAAATGCAGCGGCAGTGGATCAAGGGTTGGACTTGATGATCTCTGAGGTCCCTTCCAACCCAGCCAATTCTATGATTCTATGATTCTATGAGGTAGGGCTGTTATTAGCACAGATTAGTGGGGAGGAGAAATTAAATGTAATCTGAAGGCATTTAACCATGAGTGGAAAAACTGTGCAAAAGTTTAGAGCTGTACACAGAAGAAACCAGATTAGAGGGGTGGACCTATAGCTAACTTGTTTTACTAACCTTCCTGCTGATTTTTCTGTTGGAGAACAGCACGTTCTTTTTGATACAATTCCTGAAGCAACCTTGTGAGAGAGAACAGACAGGGTTTTTTTTGGCATAGCCACAACGTCTATGTTCTATAGCCTTAAGTTCAAATTGAAAAGTAATTGGAGAATTATTTACTTTGTCTGGTCAGAAACTATCTGACTTCAGTTTTCTCTGTGTTTGTTTAACTTGGGCTTTCTTTTTTATGGGGAACCCCCATCCCACCCACTCCATTTCAGTAGAAAAACACTTTTGTCTCAGATATATGTCTCTCAGGTATGACACTTTTCTCAGAGGACATAAATATATATATGGACGTTTTAAGGAAAATAGTGTACAGAACTGTGCAAAAAAAGGGCAATTCAATATCTTTCAGATATTCTTGAGACAAAAACCATGATAATTTGGGATGTTCTTTTTGCTATGTGTCAGTCTAAGAACAAAGGGCTCCTTTTTCAAAGTGTTTTGGTAGCCTGAATTGTTTTTCAGTCCAAGTGTTCCTGAAGTCTACTATCAAGCAAAGGGATTAGAAAATAAATATTTATTTGTGTTGTTACTGTTTGTTTACTTTGCATTTGACTAAACTTTGGATATTGACGATTTCATAGCAAATGACTAGCCACTGGCAGGAACAGGGAGCACAGATAGTAATGATTCCAGATGTCACAGTTCTTCTGGGAAGTTCTGGGATTATGAAATTGCTTTTTGCCCCTTTTTATTAACTGGGCCCTGCACATTACAAAGCCATTAGGAGTCTTGTCACTGGCTTCTATGGTTGCATGGGCAACTCTCCTCAGACCTCACTGAGAATATCTGCCCTACACTGGTGCCTCAGTGAAGAGCAACAGCAGGAAATGAAGATGGTAGGAGAAGCAAGGAGAAAAAAATCCTAAGGGCTCTCCTAGAAAAAAGGGTAACATCAGCACTATCTCTTTGTTTTCTCTTCTTTGAGGGGATTAGTAACGACTTTATTCCAACGCAGCAAAGCATTTTTCACACAAACTTGACTCTGGTTGCTGGCATAATTCAGTGAAAATCAGACTACTCATATAAGGGCACGCTTGTAGAAAACAGCTTAGAGATATCTTTGTGTCAGACCAAAGGCAGTCTTCTCTATCAGCCAAATCCTTTTTGGGATTTTCAAAGCTTTGTAGATGGTCACAATAAGAACTGCTCAAATTCCATTTAGTGTGGCACTAGGAAAGTAATAGTGCTGCTGTCTCAGAAACAAACAGGAAACAGGAGGTTTTCTAAATAAATTAAAAGTAGTAATAAATAACATCACTTTCTCGTATATTGCAAGGGCAAAGAGGGAGAATGAGTCACTTCCCATTTGCAAAAAATTATTCTGAGGNTGGTGATTCTGCCCCTGTACTCAGCCCTGGTGAGGCCACACCTCGAGTCCTGTGTCCAGTTCTGGGCCCCTCAGTTCAGGAAGGAGATTGAGGTGCTGGAGCAGGTCCAAAGGAGGGCAACCAGGCTGGTGAAGGGACTGGAGCACAGATCCTATGAGGAGAGGCTGAGAGAGTTGGGGTGTTCAGGCAGGAGAAGAGGAGGCTCAGGGGAGACCTCATCACTCTCTACAACTCCCTGAAAGGAGGTTGGAGCCAGGGGGGGGTTGGTCTCTTTTCCCAGGCAACTACCAGCAAGACAAGAGGGCATGGTCTTAAATTGTGCCAGGGGAGGTTTAGGTTGGATATTAGAAAGAATTTCTTTACGGAGAGGGTGATCAGGCATTGGAATGGGCTGCCCAGGGAAGTAGTGGATTCTCCATCCCTGGAGGTTTTTTAAAAAAAGAGACTGGATGTGGCACTCAGTGCCATGGGCTGGGAACCACAGCGGTAGTGGATCAAGGGTTGGACTTGATGATCCCTGAGGTCCCTTCCAACCCAGCCAATTCTATGATTCTATGATCTGGAAGGTCCTTTCCAACCATGATTCTGTGATTGCCTCCCAAGAGAGAGCACTACACAGGAGCAGGCCCAGGGAGTGTCATGGATGTCCAGACTCTGAGTGATACATCTTTGTGAGATGCACTGCAGTTGGATTTCCCTGTCCTGGTGGAAGTACTTACAACCTGTTGGTCCCTTCTGTTCAGTGCCACACAGGCTGACCAGCCCTTCTTGCCAAGTCTAAATTGTTCTTCCATCTGGTTTTGGTTAGAAGGTTAAAACAGCCTTACAATATTAATCACATCTTCCATTATGCCACAGCCTTTTAGTACCTTTGCTTTTCTTTAGATTTCATAACTTTGTTGTGACATCAGTAGCAAGCAGATCTCAAATTCAGACTTGGAGGGACTAACAGATTAAAGTAGCAGAATTGGTGAAACACACACCTCTGCCTTTCTTCACATTAATACCATCTGTGTCCATTTTCACACAAGTACAAACCATCTTTTCCTTAACAACAGACAAGGCTCTTTACTTTTCAGGTGCTGACCCTTGGGGTCTTGTCCAATGCCTCCCTCTGCTATTAATCACCTCTCAAGAATTTTTCTGTTCTTGGCCCATTAGTCTATGTCTGTTTTGCTCTGCAAAATTCCCTGCAATCCACCTGATTAGTTGTTGAGATTTTTTTCTGTGTTTTTTTTATTGCCCCCAAATCTCCTCATGTTAATTCCCAGTATAATTTCCCATTCAATTCCCAGTGGATCTCTGGAGCTTCCCACCTCACTGAAACCTCTCCCTGTCACTCTGCACTGCTTGAATGGCTCAGACTGCAGCACCACAGGTTGCTTTATCAGTGCCCCAAAATGTCACCACATCCCAACGCTGGCTTTTGTCTTTGCAGAGGGGAACACGGGGGTTCCTTTTGTCGATGCCAACATGAGAGAGCTCTCTGCGAGTGGCTTCATGTCCAACAGAGGGCGGCAGAATGTCGCCAGCTTCCTGACCAAGGATCTGGGTCTGGACTGGAGGCTGGGGGCAGAATGGTTCGAATACCTGCTGGTGAGACTTGAACCCTTTGTGTGTCTTCAATTTGTGCTCCCTGGCTGGAGTGGCAGAGAGGGGGAAAGGTATAGAAGATGATGAGTAATTTTCAGGCTGATCTAAGTGCATGCCTGTGCTGCTTGCATGGTGTGTCCTTCCCAAAGCTCAGGTATGAAAGTGGGAGTTATGATAACCACAGTGAAGCTGCCATCAATAGAGATGTAGCTAGGGAGTTTGCAATGATTTTTATCCAATGTGTAGGGTTTTATCCAGGTTTGTCACACTTGAGAAAACTTTCAAGAATAAATTGGCATTACCAGTGCTCTGATTTGCTCACCTCAGAGGCTGGGGAGGAGCAGAGCCCAGAAACAGAACATAAAAAGAAATACATTCTGACCACTGAGGCTGTTATTGGCACAGAATCTTTGCACTGATGGCTGTGGACAGGGAACTCATCCAGTCAAGAACAGTATGGACAGTAACTGGAGCAGCTTCCAGAGAGCTCCACCCTGGCTGGAGGCATCCTTCTTCATTGCAGTGAGTCACAGGCCTCCCTGCCAGCTGGGGCACCAATCCTTTTCTCACATGTCAATCAGCTGCCATCCAAGCTCAGTCAAATAGCTGGGTTACTCCTCTGTTCTGAGTCCCCACAGCTTTTCCCTAGGAAGGTTTGCCCAGGCTGGCAGTCCCCAGCTGCTCATCTCTGAGCATCCTTGCTTGGTTGTCATTATCTCTGGTGATGCTGATGGAGAGAGCATTGGTAGCACCATGCTGAGCAGTGAAAACTGAGGCTGAGGAGGTGAACTGGCATTTGTTCTTAACCAGACTGAGTGGTGCAGACTGAAAAAAACCAGACACTAGTATCAGCCTCACAGTAAACATCTTTTCTACTGGTAACCAGGAAACTTTCTACTCACTAGGATAGCTAGGGGTACAGAAAAACCCAGTCTTTTCATTATTAAATACAGTTAAATGAGAGGTTTTTTATCAATGTAATTTTTTTTATCCTCCTTGGAGCTGGGCTCTGACATGGCTTTGGCTGTAGAGATCTTCAGAAGATCTGAGTGCTGTTCCCTTTACTGTGTCTCACACCACTGCTTTGAGCAGTGATGGCTGACACAGTAACACCAGGCAGGATTTCTGCAGGATCTCTCAGCAAAGTGGTGTTGGTAGCTCCATGCAGTGATGCTTGTCCAGGTAAGAGCAAGAGCCACAAGCACCAGAGAACTTGTACTGGAAAAGTGGTGGTCTTACACTTTATACCCTGGGTGGAATTGGGATCAAAAATCTCACCTTGAGTGCATTTCCTTTGCTGTTTCAGTGGGCTGAACAAGGTAGCTGATACCCTGTGTGCCCTAAGCTTTGGAGCTGTGAATTTCCAAGCAGGGGCTGCATTCCAGTGTAGCCTGAATGCATTGTGTGTGGCACACAGGGGCCCTCCAGGAGAATTGTACAGCACACACAGGTGCACAGGGATATCTACATGTTCCTGCCTTGCAGAGAGTGAGCCACTAGGACTCTTTGGGATGTGTTGTAGCATCTGGGTTTTGATGGCATCTGTCAGTTCTGGCTTTCAGAGCAGTTACAAAGGTGACTTCATTACCCAGACAGTGCAGCCTGCTTCATGCATGGGCAAGCCTTGTACTCAGGGTCACAAGCTGATGGAAGATTTGGAAGAACTTCCTCAGACAGGAGCTTGATCCACTTTGCAGTCAGACCTTGCAGAGGACCATGGGAAATTCCAGGTCCTGTTCCCCAAGTGAGGAAGACCTGGAAAGTCTCACACTGGAAAGACACTCCCTGGGTTACTTCCCTTGATTCACGTGGCTGTTGCCAGCCTTGCTGCAAGCAGGATTTAGCACTCTGCACTAACCCTTTCACCTCAGCCCCAGATGCTGAGCACCACTCGTAGGCTGTGATGGCACAGGATGCTCCCTCTGCTCTTCTGTCCCTTCCTTTCAGCTTGTGTCACACAGAGCTCACCAGCTCTGGTTCTTCAACTTGGTGGCATCCCCAGAGTAACATCCTGAAGACATCAGTTTGATGGGGGAGAGGTGTCTATAGAATAGCAGGGGCCAGTGTGGAACAGAAACTGGTCTCACTTGCCTCCAAAAAGTGAAAGTGATGGATTTTCCACCTCTGATAATTCCTACAGTGTGGTTGTGTGTGCCTGTTTGTCATCCACACCAGATGGTTGAGGAGACTTCAGCCAAGCTCTCTGCAACTCTCAGAAGCCAAGGGAAAGGCCAGAGACCTCTGGTGTCCTGAACTGAGAATATCTCAGCTATGATTTCATTCACCAGGTCAGGCCCCAAGGAAAAAGGAGAAACAAAAAGAAGAGAATGCCAGGAAGGGGCAAGGCTGGGGGGGAAATGAGCCTGCCTCCTCCAGTCCCCCTTGGATTTGCCCTCACCTCCCACACATGCTTTCCTGCACGTTACTAGCACAATCAGGCCTTTGATGGCATCTTTCTTCCCCTCCTTATCTCACCCTCTGGAGGAAGTGCTGCTGGGAAGGGGAAGCTGGTGCTCAAGGAGCATAGCTGTCTGTCTGTCTGTCTGTCTGTCTGTCACCTTGACCCCAGCTCTCCCAGGCTTTGCAGAGAAAGAGGAAGGGGTCTTGTAGAGCCCCCTCCTCTCTGCCTTCTGCACTGGGGCACGTTGAGCTCCCCACTTGGAGTGGCTGAGATTTTGGGAACAGCACAGTGGTTGCTGCAGCTGCAGTGAAGGCAGATCAGCACTGAACCTGCTCAGGGAAGTGTTTTTGCTGCAGCTGCCAGTGCTGTGGTTTTGCAATGCTGGTTTAGCACCTGCTAAGGACACTCAGAGACCCCACACCCTATTTGCTGTCACTGCCACACCCCTCCTGCACTAGGTTTGAATTGTCCTACAACTGGAAAGCTCCTGAGACTGGATTTAACCCACCCTGCCAGGCTGAAGAGCACTCTGAACCATGCTCTGCTCTTATTTGTACCTGTTTCAGGAGACATTTTTCATAAACATCCTTGAGAGTGTCTTATTTGTTTAGATGTGGGACAACTGGATGATGTGGAGCCCACTGAGTAGATCACAAGAGCTCTCGTGTTCCCTGTAGTAAAGCAACTCTCCTCCCAAGTCCCTGTGAGTTGAGGTTTGTTGCCTGATGGGGGTTAAGTCTAGCAGGGAAACAGCTCCAGTGTTTGCACCCATTGCATCTTTGTGTGCTCTGTGTGGTCAGTCCATACAGCCTGAGTTGGGCTGTTCTCCCATCAGCCCAACAGGATCTCCAGAGATGAGTTTGTTGGTCTGTGGTTTCTGAGTAACAGGTTAGGAAGAATTTCTCTCTCATATTTGAAGTGTAGTGGATGCGGATTGGAATATGAACACTCAAAAGCTTGGGCTGGTTGTTCATGAAGTCAGCCAGATGATGGCAGAAAGAAAAAGATTTCTTTCAAAGAAAAGGAATTTGAAGGTTGGTCATCCTTTTGTGAGCCAGCTGGCTGTACCTGCTGGCTGTACCTGCACACTGGCTACCCCAGTGTGTCCAGATGGATTCCCATGCAGGGAATTTTCCCCTCGAGGTAAGAAGTGGATGGGGAGAAGATTCAACAAGGGGCAGCACAACTCTTCTCACTGTTTTCTCCCTTTCTGTTCCCAAGGTGGATTATGATGTTTGCAGCAATTATGGGAACTGGTTGTACAGTGCTGGTGTTGGCAACGACCCACGGGAGCACAGGAAGTTTAACATGGTTAAACAGGCCCTGGATTATGATGGCAAAGTAAGTCTGGTTTGGCTGTCTAACAATGAATGGTGCAGCAAAGCACAGGTGATAATTTCAGGGCACAGAGGAGATGAATCTGCTGTGTGGACACTGCTCCAAAAGCAATTCTGTGATCTCCATGCTAAAAAGGAAGCAGGTTCCTCGTTGCTGTACAGGAAGAGCTGATGTTTACAGGCTGCTGGTGCTCTGTGTGCCCTCCCTGCCCTGCCCCTTGCTCTGTGTGGTCAGTTTTTCATCACCATTTCTTCCGGGGAACAGCCACTCCCCAGCAATATCTCTCACAGCCTTTTCCTTCAGCACAGAGCAGCTTCTTGGAGAGACTTGAGCTCCTCACGTGGCACCTTGGGAGTTAAATTGCCCTTTCCACCTGATTAGTCAGTGTTCACATACCAGATTACCTCTTCCCACCCTGTTCCTTAGCTCTGTGGCAAGCTGGAGGTGTTGCCTTTCAGCACTGTAACTGGCACAGCCCTGCAAGGAGTTAAAAGTCAGTCCTAGCAGGAGAGACAGCAGTGGAGTTAATGGGAGATTCAAGGGCAGGGGGTTTCATCTTGTCAAACACAGAGGTGGGTGTGCAGCTGAGACAGTCACTCTAGTTTCCTTCACAGTCACTGGGAAGAGAAAAAGGGCTTCTTGGGAGTAACTCCATCTTATGGTGTCCTAAACAGAGGTGAACTGTACCAAAGAAACTCCCTCTTGTCTCCACCCCACTGCCTGCAGAGTGAGCCTGGGAGAGGAGCTCCAGTATCCATGTCTCTCTGCTTAGGCACTGATTCTCTGCAGAGGGTTTAACAAGAGGGGCTGAGGCCTTTTCTTTACCTGGAAATCAGGCTTCTTTCTTTCATGTTAAGAAAGACCCTTTCTGAGAAGCACTGAGTGGCTGCTCCTGAGCAGATCTCTTTCCTGTTGGTTCTGTTTGCAGGGGGATTACGTCCGGCTCTGGGTCCCAGAACTACAGAGCATAAAGGGAGCAGATATCCACACCCCTTGGGCACTGAACACTGCTGCTCTCTCCCAGGCAGGAGTAACTCTGGGTGAGACCTACCCACAGCCTGTTGTGACAGCTCCAGAGTGGAGCAGACACATCAGCCAGAGGCCTGTGAGTAACTGGGAAGGTTCAGATGGGGTGGGAGGGCTCTGGGCATTTGTGTGTCAGAGTGGCTGTGAATTCTGCTCTTCTTTCTCTGGGATAAGGGGAAAAAATGCTTTAATGCAAAGTCATGTTACCTGACAGCAGAGAGTGATCCAGTTCTACACAGGGACTGTGCAGCCTGGGTCATTTAATCATAGAATTTTCAGGGTTGGAAGGGACCTTTCAGATCATCCAGTCCCAACCCCCCTGCCGTGGGCAGGACACCTCCCACCAGCTCAGGTTGCTCAGAGCCCTGTCCAGCCTGGCCTTAAAAACTTCCAGGGATGGATGGGGCTTCCACCACCTCTCTGGGCAACCTGTGCCAGTGTCTCACCACCCTCATGGGGAAGAACTTCTTCCTAACTTCCAATCTAAATCTCCCCTCCTCTAGTTTGAATCCATTTGGCTGTGCCTGTCCTAAGCTTGGTCTGAGGCACAAGCCCAGGTGTTGATCTCCTGGCATCCAGACTGCTACATTGTTAGTGTATTTCCCAGTGGTATTTTTGCCAGGACCAAAAAGCACCTTCCAGAACCTTGTCCAAGCACCATTTGGGACTACACTGTCACAAAATACAGTCTTGACAAAGCCAGTTTACACATACAGACATAAACTGTGCCAGGCCAGTTGGCTTTAGGGCTGAAGAATGAACCCATGCATGTTTTGTTTACTATTTTATAGGTACCTCTTCTTGCTGAGGTTTTTTCCTTCTGGGTATACACAGTGCCAGACATGAGTGGAGGGATGGGGTGGCTCTGAAAGATTCCACTGGCCTCATCCTCACACAATGCAGACAGGCAGAAGGGAGCCAAGGTTGATGTTCCATTTCCATACTCTTGCTGAGATGGAACTCCTACCAGACTTGAGTGCATCCAAACTGGAGTCAGCAGTAAATACAGGGACTGGCCCTTGCACTTGGCTTTTTGGGAGCACCTGCCTTTTAGAATGGGGACAGATTGAGATGTGGGTCTTGTCAAGACTTGTATCCACTGAAGAATGAAGCTTGTCAGCATTTTGGGTCTTAATCCCAAGGTGCAGTATCACATTTCTCAGAACAGATTCCTTTGCCATGAGTGGGAAGTTTTGCAGAAGCAAAGTCTTCTGCTTCCAGCCATGCTGCTGAAGGCCCTGGATTATTACCCCTCTGTTAAGAGTGCATCTGAGATCAGAGGGATGAGTCTCTGCAGGGTTTGAGCCAGTGATGAAACCTGAACCCAAAAAGCTCCTCTGTCAGGCAGGAGTTCCTTTTTTGATCAACTTTCCAGCTTAGCTGGGGTTCTGTAGGCCTTCACTGCTGCATGGTGCTTGTGAAAGTAAATACATTGTTGGCCCAATGTTATTGAGGCCTGGAGAAGAACCTCTCCCCCCAGACTGAGTATCCAAATATCTTTGAAAATACAATCCCACATCTTACTGGAAATCCTGGTTTCCCAAATCCAAGCCTAACCCTAGGCTCCCCATCCTTCTGCAGACTTTGGGGGTACAGGTGCCACGTGCACATTTTTCTGGGTAATAATGCTGCATGTCAAGGCTGCTTTGTCATCAGCTTCTCCTTTCAGCATGGGTAAATATCTCACTGTTCACCTTTCCTTTGCAGCAGGGAAGAAGTCCCCATCCCAGGGGCAAGAGGGGACCTGCACACACACCAAGGCAGCACAGGGACAGAGGGATAGATTTTTACTTCTCTCACAAGAAAGATGTGTGATGGAGGCTGTTGGGGTGCAGGCTGGAGAAGTGCTCTCACTGCTGAAGATGCCAGGATAGTGGTTAATCTCCTTCAGTGAAGCCAACAATAGAAGTCTGGACACAGCAAAGTTAATTAGGGGCCTGCCTTGTCAGTCTTCCCAGGATGAGGAGGTGGATATTTGGAGGCTTTGTTTTAGCATGGATTGTGGTGATTGCATCCTTTGGTTTTACTTTGGTGCTTAGGGCTGGTGCTGTGAGCAGTTTGCTTATTGCTCTCCAGGAGTGGCTGCCTTCCAGTGCTGAGGGGCTGGCTCCCATGGAAAGTTTTATTACTCTCAACTCTGGAAAGTTCTTTGGTTGAAAGGGGTTGTCTTAATTTATAATTAATTAACCAAAATGCCATGGCCTTTCTGCTAGGAGGGGGTGTGGCTGGTTTCCCAGTGCCTCTTGCTTTCCACTGGTGCCTCCAGCTGTTACAGCTTCATTTCTGCCTCTCTTCACAAACCAGAGCAGATGGTTTATGTGGCAAGTGTGCAGTCAGAACTCTCTAGTGAACTTCCTCATGCTAATTTTTTGTGTTTTATTTTTATATGTTTTAATTTTTCATGCATTAAACAACCAATCATTGTGTAATTAAAAGTTTTGCTACTGAAATGTTTTCTCCTCATTTCCAGAGAGGTTCACAGATTGAGACTTCAGAGGACATTCTTTTACTGTGTCTTCTTCAGTACTTTGGAGAAGCAGCAAATTCCTCTAGAAAATGGCCCTGGAGTACTTGCAGCTCCCAGGTTATTTTTGGTACCAGTCTCAAAGCTGTAAACTTTTCAGTTCCAGGCTGAGAACTGTGAGAACTCAGCACCAAACCCCAGTCCAGAGCAGCTCCCTGACCATTTTAAACAGTTTAGCTCTATGCAGAATGTTGTACTTGCTGGAAGAGTTTGGAAATGTGGAGAAAGCCTTATTTGTGTTGTTGTGGAGCACTGTCACCTGCTGGAGAGCCCGGGTTTGAACTCCTCAATCCCTAAAGCAGGACATGGCTCTGGATTTATTACCACTAGGGATCCATTTGGGCCTCTGTTAAAGAGTGATATTATAATTATCTTAAATGTCTTTGTACAGTTACTTGGGTAGATAGGCTCAGGGCTGGACTGAGAAAAGAACTGACAGGGAACACAAAAGCAAGTTCTACCAAAAGCAGAAAAAATCAAGTGATTTTGAACACCACCCCCCCCTGTCTGGGCCATATTATTTTGTTGTATTAGAGGCTGGACAGGAATGCAGCCACCATGGGGCAATTTTTTTTTTTTTGGGGGGGGGGAGCAGAAGTGTCTCCCTTGACCCACACCACATCTGAAATCAAAATATATATATGTACATATGTAGAAACACAAAGCATACACAGACAGAACATTTGGATCCAGTGGAATTCATAGATAACCACACTGGGGAAGGCAAATGTGTGTGTTTGAACACAGAGGCAGGCAGAGAGATGGATGGAAGAGGCCAGTCTATAGTCCAAATTTCCCTCTTTGAGTGTGGGGTGGTTTTTAGGGTCCCAGATAACTGACTTTCATCAGGTACTTTCCCATTTCATCCCAGCCCAGAAGATGTCACATTCTGGTCCTTTCCACCAAGTGCACAGAATTTTTATAGATTTTGGAGTCCTGGTAAATCCTGGTGGCCTTTGGGCCATCACCCAAGTACAGCTGTATTTAGGCTGTCAGGAGATGATTGTCACTACTGTTCCCTGGTGATAAGGGGGGGACAGGACCCAGGTGTGCCACAATGTTCAGGGCAGCTGTTTATATCACAGAAACAGAGTATATCTTAGAATCACAGAACGATTTAAGTTGGAAGGGACCTTAAAGATCATCCATCCATCCATGGGCAGGAACACCTCCCACCAGACCAGGATGCTCCAAGCCCCATCCAACCTGGACTGGAACACTTCCAGGGATGGGGCAGCCACAACTTCCCTGGACAACCTGTGCCAGTGTCTCACCACCCTCAAATGAAGGAATTTCTTCCTCATGTCTAACCTAAAAGTCCCAAGTTGTAACCCATTTTCCTTTGTCCTCTCACTACCCCCCCGTGTCCAAAGCCCTCCCCCAGCTTTCTTGTAGCCCCTTCAGATATTGGAAGGTTGCTCTGAGGTCACCTCGGAGCCTCCTCTGCTCCAGGCTGAACCCCAATTTCTCTACCCTGAGCACAGGGAGGTGCTCAGCCCTCAGGATTTCTCTCTCCTCCGGACACATCCCAGGACCTCTGTGCCCTCCTTACACGGGGGACTCCAGCACAGGACACATCTCTTCGTTGTGCCCCAAGAACAGAAGGAGCAGCACCCTCATTGCTCCGCTGCCTTTCACAACCCATTCCCGCCTCGTCCCGGTTCGTAACCCGGGGAGGGGGTCAACGGCACCGAACCACCCCAGCACGCCCCAACCCACACCGCGGGGAAAGCCCCGGGGCCGGGCCGGGCAGGAGGCGGGGCGAGGCGGGAAGCGAAAGGGCCGCGGAGCCGCCGAAACGGGGAGGAGGAGGAGGAGGAGGAGGAGGGGGGTGAAAGTTGGGGAAGTTGCGACAGCGGGGCGGCCATGGAGGGCTCCGCTGCCACCCCCGTCCCCGTTTCGTCGCCGCCGGACCTGCACTCCGTGCCCATGGTAGCGCTGAACTATGGCGTGCGGCGCCGTCTCAGCCTCTACCTCAACCCCCGGGCGGCGGCGGCCTCGGACTGGACAGCGCTGGCGGAGGAGTTGGGCTGCGAGTACCTGGAGATCCGGAGGCTGGAGGCGCAGCCCGACCCCACCGCCGCCCTGCTGCAGGACTGGCAGCGCCGCTGCCCCGGCGGAGCCACCGTCGGCCGCCTCCTCGACCTCCTGCACCGCCTGGGCCGCCACGACGTGCTCCTCGACCTGGCCCACAGCGTGGGTGAGGCTTCGCTTCTCTTCCCTTCCCCTTTCCCTTCCTTCCGAGCGGCCGATGGGGCCCTGACGGCCCTGACCCGCTCCCCCCGTCCCTGGAGGCGGCGAGCCCGGCCTGAGGGCACCGGGAGGAGGGGGCGGCTGAGGCCAGGACGGAGCCAGGGCCGCTCATAGCCCCGAGGGGCCACTGGGGAGCGGGCCCGAGCCGGAGCTTCCCCGTCCCTCAGGGATCCTGCCCATTCCTCAGGGATCCTGCCCGTCCCTCAGGGATCCTGCCTGTCCCTCAGGATCCTGACCATCCCTTGGGATCCTGTCCTGCCCTCAGGGATCCTGCCCGTCCCTCAGGGATCCTGCCCGTCCCTCAGGGATACTGCCCATCCCTTAGGATCCTGCCCGTCCCTTAGGATCCTGCCCATCCCTCAGGATCCTGCCTGTCCCTCGGGGATCCTGCCCACCCCTTAGGATCCTGCCTGTCCCTCAGGATCCTGCCCATCCCTGGGGATCCTGCCTGTCCCTTAGGATCCTGCCCGACCCTCAGGATCCTGCCTGTCCCTCAGAGGTTGGACTTGATTATCTCAGAGGTCCTTTCCAACCTGGATGATTCTGTGAGACCCTCAGAGATCCTGCCCGTTCCTCAAGCATCCTGCCCGTCCCTCAGGATCCTGCCCATCCCTCAAGCATCCTGTCCATCCCTTAGGATCCTTCCTGTCCCTTAGGATCCTGCCCGTCCCTCGGGGATCCTGCCCATCCCTTAGGATCCTTCCTGTCCCTCTGGGCCCCATTTCCAGTTCCATAGAGTTGTGGTGAATGGAGTTAAGCCTGGTTGGACCCCAAGTGTTGTTTCCCAGGGGAAAAGAGTCCTCATCAATGTCAGTGATCTGGATGAGGGGATGGAGTCCACCCTCAGTAAGGCTGCAGGGGTGACACTGAGTTGCTCTGACTGAGGGTAGGAAGGCTCCAGAGGGACCTGGGACTGATGGGGCAACTGACCCGGTCAGGACTGGGTGCTGGGTCCTGCACTTGGGTTACAACAACCCCATGCAGCACCACAGGCTTGGGGAAGGGGGGATGGAAATTGCCTCATGGAAAAGGGACCTGGGCGTCAACAGCAGCTGAATATGAGCCAGCAGTGTGCCCAGGTGGCCAAGGAGGCCACCAGCATCCTGGCTTGTGTCAGCAACAGTGTGGCCAGCAGGAGCAGGGCAGGGATCACACCCCTGTTCTGAGCAGTGGTGAAGCTGCACTTCAAATCCTGGGGTCGGTTCTGGGACTCTCAGAACAAGAAGGACATGGAGGGGCTGGAGTGTGTCCAGAGAAGGGCAAAGGAGCTGGGGAAGGGGCTGGAGCAGACGTTTTATGAGGCAACTGGGGTTGGTAGGGAAAGGAGGCTCAGGGGAGACCTCACTCTCTACAACTCCCTGAAAGGAGGTTGGAGTGGGGTGGGGGATTGGTCTCTTCTCCCAAGTAACAAGTGGTAGAACAAGAGGAGATGGCCTTAGGTTTAGATTGTACATTAGGAAAAAGTTCATCACTCAGAGGGTTATCAAACACTGGAACAGCCTTCCCAGGGAAGTGGGCACCATCCCTGGAGGTGTTTAGAAGATGTGTAGGTGTACTGAGGGCCGTGGTTTAGCACTGGACTCTATCATAAAGGTCTTTTCCAACCAGAATGTGATTCTGTGGGCCAGGCTGGAGGGGCTGTGTCTATCAGTCAGGGCTGGGGTTTGGTTTCTCTTGGGCACACTGCCTGTGGTTTTTTGCCACCATCTGCAACAGAAGGGCCCAGCTGAGCTGGGGGCTTCCTTGATGCTTGGGAGGGAGGGGATGCTGCTTCTGTTGGTCTTTGCTGCTCTGTCTGGAGAGGTGGTGTTAAGAAAAAGTCCTATGCAAGCAGAAAAGCCCTTCCCAGGCTATGGAGTGGCCTCCTCAGTTTCTCAGTGTTTTCACAGGAGAAAAAACTGTTTTTACAGTGTTTTCCAGGAGGGAAAGCACACTTTTTCTGCTAACTCCAAGGCCTACAAAGTTATCTGGAGACCATGTTACCTGAAACCTTCAATAATAAAGTTTTGCTGTGTCAAAGGTGCTCTAGGCTAGGTCAGCCAGGAGACAGCTTGCATGGACATGAGACAGTGTAAAAATTATGGTGTGTGTGTCCAGTGTGACAGGAAGATATTTGCAGGGAGATGAGGGATGTGTGGAACTGGATAATGGAAGGGAATCTTGTAAACTGAGAAATTCATTGCTCAGATTTCCAAAGCCAGAGACTCCACTGAAGTCCTGTGTTGTGTTAGTGGTGAAGAAATAATAAATCTCATTTTCTGCTGCTCATGGAGATAAATGAGATGTAGGTAGACAGCATGACCAAGAAGCAATGGAAGACTTTCCCGTATTCCCATGGTTCTTCCTGCTTAGAGCACACACTGAAGACTCAGCTTTGGGAAAGAAAAAATTAATGAGAGGTTCATAACAGCTTCCAGTTGTGCAAGAGAGCTGTGGCTTTGAGCATCACTTAGGCTGCTCCTGGCCCTGAATTCAAGATCTGTCCCCCTGGAAGGGAATGTGGTGGAGGTCTTTGGCAGAACCTGAGCAGAATGAGTGAGAGGAACCTGAGTGTAACCAAAGTCACAAGTTTAGCCTCCTGGTGGGTCATGCTGATAAAAGGAGAAGCGTAAATTCTTGAAAGAAAAAGCCACTGAAGGATATTCAGCTCAAAAATACTGCCTGTGGCTCTGCAAATTGTCCAAAAGATACATTATAAAACCAAATTGTGGATTATACCTGAAAGATAGATTATTTTAGGAAAATACCACTGTACACTTAATCAGTTCTTAGGTTTTTCCCTAGGGATTCTGAGCACCCCTGGAGACAGGATGATAGAGGAGATGAACCCTCAGACTGACCCAGCATGGTCATTCCTCTCTTTTATTATTTTTGCCTGAGGGCTGAGGTTAGACCTTGTTTCCTGTTCTGGCACCCCCAGCTCTTGCAGCAGTCAGAGATCTTTACATCCATAAGAAGAAAGGCAATGGATTCTGCATGGCTCTCATGCACAGCATTTCCTGATGCCAAGGGCACCTCTGTGTACACAGTCAGGACTCCTGCAGTGGGATTCAGCACAGAAGGTATCAATGCTGAGGTTTCTGTGCTCTGTGCTGGCATTATGGGAGGTGCAGATTTGGGGCATGATTTATCTGCCTGCATGAAGGCATCTCAGGTCATTTGAGAGGTGACAGGAGGTCCCAGACAGCCCCTGCCTCCTGGTGGACACAGCTTGTTTCCAGGTCCAGTGTCACACCTGCTAGCCCATGGCAGATAAATATCTTGGACACCCTGGGATCTCTCAGGTGACACTTGATGCCTTTGTGTGGGCAAAGGAGCCAAGCTCCTTTGGGACACAGCATCCCCCTTGAAACACAACTCCTTGTAGCTCCAGAGAACACACTTGGTTTGGGGCTTCTGCTATAGAACCAGTTCCCTGTCTTTCCCACCACGTGCTCCATTCCTGGCATGCTTGGGTTGCTAAAAATTGGTGTCTCCTGCAGCCTCAAATAGTTCCACTTTTGGCTCCTCTGTGCAGTGGGGCTGTCTTTAAACAACAGCTCCCCTCTTACACAGGCTGGAGTACAGGCACTTGAAGGATGCAGCTTTTCCATCCCAGCAGATCCACTCTAAGCATGATGTTTCTCAGCAGCTTATTTTGTTTTACAGCCCCCTTTAGGGGTGTGAGGCTCTTTGCTTTGGTACATTTGTGCTACCCCCTTCCTGTGGAAACTTTGATTTTTAGTTCCTCCTGACTGTGCTGCTTTCCTGCTTGACAGTTACTGGGTCTGTTTCTCTTCTCATCATGCTAATGATTTTGTACTTTGGGTTTAATGTTTTTATTCTGCCTTTCTAATACCTCAGGCTTTTGTTTGACCTTTAAAGGAATGCAAAGCCTGCAGTGTATTTGTTGGGTGCAATGGGACAACTCAGCTTGGAGGAGTGTCTTGCTAGTTCTTTGCATTGGTTTGCACCTTTTTTCTTTATGGGCCTTCAAAGTGATCTGTAACCATCATTTGCTCTCCTTAACTTGTACAGTCAGGCACTGGTTCCAGTTCAGGACTAATCCATGCCAAATCAGTGAATGTCTTTCATCCTTTCAGGTTCATTGGATCCTTTGACAGAGCCCCCAGTTTGCACCTGTAATAAAACCACGAGGCTCTGGGGTTTTATTTCAAAAGCTTTGCCCAGCTCTCAGGTTTATCTTGTAGGGATAAGTGGGATTACAGCACAATGCCACCAAAACTGTGTGTGTGGGCTTGAGCAGGTGAATCAGGAGAATGCTCACATTTAGTGTGTGCTGGGTGTCAGGGGTGGGTGATGATGAGCTTTGGGCACCAATCTAGAAAAATGCAGCTCAGGCCAGCATAGGTGCCACTTCTGCAGCTGGGAGAAGACCTGGAGCAAATACACTTTGAAATGAACATTTCTGTGTTAAGCACTTGTCTTGGTATGCTTATAAATAATTGCCTGTTCTTGCCTACTCAGCAATATTTTGGGTTGTGAACCTGGCTACCTAGGGACCATGGCAGATGGAAGGTGCCAGCACCACTCCTTCCTGTAGATCAAGTCCAAGCAGTTTTGATGAGGATTTCAAACACACGGAGTTACCTGACACATGCACACCTCATGGCAACAGGCAGAGAGCTGGGACCCAGGCTGGTTCTTCCGTGAAGACCTGGAACCTGAACCTTCTGGCTAGTAAAGAATGTGGCTGATTGTTCTCTCTAGGGGAGGAGAGAGGCAGATTGGGAATACCTCAGCCTCAGGAGAAGTTTTGAGCCCATCTGACACATTATTAGCTTGGGGATAATCCAGTCCCGAGGTGCAAAACTCTGGGAAGCAGAGGATGGGGTGTTGGGATCCGGGCTTCCTGCAGAGCCTCTCCCTCCCGAGGAGGGCAGTGTTCCAGCAGAGCTCACTGGGATCCCACCCCATCCTGCACTGCCAGGAGATCCCCTGCTCGGCTGCTGCTACAGCTGGGACAGCCTCTGAGTGATCAGTACTTTTCTGATTGATTTTTTTAAAAATTTATTTAATCAAGTAAAGGAGAAGGCTCTAGGGAGTTTCTATCTTTCTGTTAATTCCTGGTTTCACATCTCCTTTTACTTTCAAGTTCTTCTATGATTACATATTGCAGAGTGGCAGAGGCTGCAGGGTTACTTGGCACTTCAGCAAAGATGTAACATTTAGATTTATCATTCATTTTCAAACAAAATCTGTTTGTAGATCCCATCACTGCCCTGTTCAGGAGGTTCACAGCAGTGGATGTGACAGTCCTGCCTGCCCTTCAGCTTTCCCACACACCCTTGCCTGAGATAACCAGGCTCTCCACCACCTGCTGCACAGTATCAAACCTGTTTCAGGAGCTCCCTAGGACATCACATGGTCCTCCTAGAAGTTGTGTTTGTACTCACCAGCAGTTCTGTACTCATCAGTTTGTACTCACCAGTTCTGGCTGACAGAGCCTGGTGATGTGAATCAGATAGTTTGTGTCTACATTTGTTAGTAAAAGATAATAGGGAGACTTCTAAGCAGGAATAACATCCTCCAAATTATTTTCTCATTTCAAGTACTCCAAAAAGGCTGATAGTGAGAGCAGGCAGTAGAGCTGAGACCTGTTGTGCACATGATGCATGCTGTTTAAAGTGTGCTGGGCTGTACTAGAACTAAGGCTAATAGGAGGAGATTGGTTTAAAACAAATAAAATACTTCTTTTCACAGCAAGAGGAATTGATTGCTAGAGGAGGATGGTGGAGGCAGCATCAAGAGGTTCAGGAAGGGGTGAGAGAGCTATTAGGTACTGAAAAAAGCAGGGAGGGGGTTTCCCTCTGATAGCCCTGATCCCTGAAATAGCTCTCCCTGCTTTGAAGAGCTCCAGCAGTGTGCAACCAGCCAGCCTCACCTACCAGTTCTGTGTTTCTGCAGAGGAGGACTGCAAGAAGTACTTGCAAAGGAAGCAGGAGGAGGCCAACCAACCGCTTCAAGTGCCAGCAGTGGACAGCAGCGTGCCGAAGACCTCAGAGCTGATGGGCATCACCACCAGGGATGATCCCTATGGTGAGCACCCATGGTCACATGGCTGGAATTGCCTTCAGTGTAGCAGTTGTCCCGTGCAGAAAATCTCTTTGTCATTACTTCCCATGGCTTTTCATATCTAGGCCAGAATGCTTTAGCTGGCAGCCTGCAGGTGTTTTCTTTTTTTTTCCTTTTCCCAGGGCAGAGAGGAAATGCAACCCCCAGGGGGAATGCCATACCCAGAAGCAGGCTGGCACGGAGCCCGCTGGGCACACAGGGGAGGAGAATTCCCAGAAATGTGTCCCTTAGCACAGCCTGGCACAGAGCAGCAGCTGCTGAAAGCACAGCAGGTTGGGGTCCAGGGGGAAGGGTGTCAGAGCTGATTGCCTTGGCTGTGCTGTGCTGTCTTCAGCAGCTTTACCCACTCAGAATAAAAGGGAACTGGGGTTTGATGTGCAGCTGGATGTGAAGCAGGGGGAGAGGGGAAACACTTCTCTGTGTGTGGGTGAAGTGGGGGGAGAAGAACCTTGACCAGCATGAGGTTCCCTCATGAAGTTCATTAAGGGCAAGTGCAAGGCTCTGCACAGGGGTCAGGGAAATCCCAGGCACAGAGAATGGATTGAGAACAATCCTGAGGAGAAGGACTTGGGGGTGTTGGGTGATGAGAAGCTCAGTCTGAGCTCACAGTGTGCTTTCACAGCCCAGAAAGCCACTGGGGGCTGCATGAAGAGCAGCATGGCCAGCAGGTCCAGGGAGGTGATTCTCCCCCTCTACTTCACTCTCTTGAGACCCCCCCTGAGGTGCTGTGTCCAGTTCTGGAGCTCCCAAGAGAAGGTCATGGAGCTGTTGGAGTAAGTCCAGAGGAGGCCCTCAGTTATGAGAAACATTGCACTTGGAGAATCACAGAATCAGCTGGGTTGGAAAGGACCTCTGAGATCACCAACTCCAACCCTTGATCCACTCCCACTGTGGTTCCCAGACCATGGCACTGAGTGCCACATCCAGTCTCTTTTTTTTAAAAACCTCCAGGGATGGAGAATCCACCCCCTCCCTGGGCAGCCCATTCCAATGCCTGATCACCCTCTCTGGAAAGAATTTTTTCCTCATCTCCAACCTAAACCTCCCCTGGCAGAGCTGAAGCCCATGGCCTCTTGTCTGACTGAGCTGCCTGGGAGCAGAGCCCGACCCCCACCCCACTCCAACCTCCTTTCAGGGAGTTGTAGAGAGTGATGAGGTCTCCCCTGAGCCTCCTCTTCTCCAGACTGAACACTCCCAGCTCCCTCAGCCCTTCCTCACAGGACTTGTGCTGGATCCCTTCACAGCCTCCTTGCTCTTCTCTGGACCTGCTCCAGCACCTCAATCTCCTTCGTGACCTGAGGGGCCCAGAACTGGACACAGGACTCGAGGTGTGGCCTCACCAGGGCTGAGTACAGGGGCAGAATCACCTCCTTGGACCTGCTGGCCACGCTGTTCCTGATCCAGCCCAGGATGCCATTGGCCTTCTTGGCCACCTGGGCACACTGCTGGCTCATGTTCAGCTTCCTGTCAATCCAAACCCCCAGGTCCCTCTTTGTCTGGCTGCTCTCCAGCCACTCTGTGCCCAGCCTGGAGCTCCCCATGGGGTTGTTGTGGCCAAAGTGCAGGACCCGGCACTTGGCCGTGTTGAACCTCATCCCGTTGGGATCAGCCCAACTCTCCAGTCTGTCCAGGTCCCTCTGCAGAGCCCTCCTGCCTTCCAGCTGATCCACACTCCCCCCCAGTTTAGTGTCATCTGTGAATTTGCTAATTGTGTAGTAGAATGTAGCACTTTAATATTTGGGCAAGTGCTAAATAAAGAACGAGCTGCCAGGCATTAACATCTTTGGGAAAGAGGATCATTTACTCAGGCTGTGATTTCAGGTACCCAAGTTTGACATCTTAGCCATTAAAATCAGTTTCCAAATTTCAAGACCTTTGCCTTGTAGCTCAGTGCAGAGCAGATGTCAGGGCTGTGCTGGAGGAAGGGCCTGCAGGAAGGTTTTGGGTTGAATCTCTGTGACCTGAATGGGAGAACTGGGACCCAGAGCCACAAGGATATTTTAGATATATAACTGCCAGTGAAATCCCAGAGCATGAGGGCACTCTCTGGTGTATTCTGCTCCCTCCACCTCTTCCCAGACTCTGCCTCTCCTTGATTCCCTGTGGCTGGATGTTGTTGCCTCTGCAGTTTTTTCATGTCTGCATCATGTCTCCCTTCCCTAACCACTCACTGCCAGCTAATGGGGGTTTCTGGGAAAAACCTGGACTGTGAAACAAAGTGGTGAAGTCACAGACATCTGTTACTTCCTGCCAGCCATAGTATGGACAGGAGTCTGGGCTGAAGGGTGGGTGACTGGGCTGCTAAAATTAGTTAAATTACCTTCACAGGTTTGTCCTGAGCTTGTCTGTCAAAGCTCCTGAGTCTGTGGGAGGTAGTGAAACTTCACTGCAGAAGTTAAGTTCATTTATAGTGGAAGATGACAGCTAAATTTTTAATGGTTTCAGGGAGTGGAACAGAGTTGTTTGATGCCTTCATCTGCTACTGTCAGAAGGACCTTGAATTTGTCCAGGAGATGATCAGGGAGCTGGAACAAACAGAGTTCAAACTGAAGCTCTGTGTGTTTGATCGGGATGTCTTGCCAGGATCCTGTGTATGGTCCATCAGTGGAGAACTTATAGAAAGGAGGTAAGTGACCTGTGGGTGTTTGGGTCAGCTGAGTAAAATGGAAGAGGATGGTCATTTCCTGCCTGTAGTCTGGTGCCAGAGAAGCAGTAAAAATCCACAAGAATGTCTTCGTGGGGATTGGTTTATGCCTTTGGCTCCAAAGGAAGACTTGAGCTTTCCCAAACGTGTTGCTTCTCTGTGTTTACAAGGAAGATGCCACTGCAGTGATGCTGCTGACATTTCCTCCCTTTTTTTTGGTGGCAGTATCTTGCAGTGGTATCCCTGGAGGTGATCTGGAAATGGATACAGCTCCAGGCTGGGTGAGCTCCACCCCACAGTGGGGGGTGTGAGGGGACAGCACTGGTGTTGGCTCTGGCACTGACTTCAAGGACCTTCAGACCTATGGTGGGAGGTGTGGGACATAAAACGAACTCCCAGGACAGGGAGTGAAAATTCCCCAGGCAGATATTTGGGTTTAAATATCAGCTTTTCAGAGGGAGGCAGCTCAGTGTTCATGGAGACCCTTGTAAGGCCTCACTGTCCTGGCTGGGGTGCAGCAAAGCTTTCCATAAAAACCAGGTCCCTCACATGAATGTAAGCAACAAAGTAGAGAGTAAAGCTCAAGTTAATGAAATCAGATATGTTCACAGGAATAGGAGTGCCATAAGGTTCTGTCCAGTTCATTTTGCTACCAAAAGGTACTTCTGATGCTTAGTCAATAAAGGGCAGTGTGTAAGCAGATAATTAAGATGGCCTTGTTTGTAATTAAGATGGCATATGTTGTGTAATATATAGACAGAGAATCAACTAAAGATAGCACAGACAATCTGGACTTGGCTGTTTCTTCTTTTTTAGTGTATGCCTGTGTATCTGTAAGGTTTTTGTGTGTAATGTAGCTGTCAGTAGTCCTTGTTCTGTAGTTAATTCCTGCTGGAAGACAGCTGGCAGGTTCATTTTTCCACCAGAGCAATCCAGAGGAACACATGCTTCTACCACTGAGAATAAGAAGCATTTCTGTTGACATTTTATTTTTTATTCCCCTGACTGCTTTGTCTTCAGGTGTCGGAGGATGGTGGTTGTCATTTCAGATGATTACCTGGAAAGTGATGAATGTGATTTTCAGACCAAATTTGCTCTCAGTCTTTCCCCAGGTAAGTTCTCACTACTACCTCCTTTTAAATTACAGGTTCACATTATAATTTTTATTACAGTAACACATCCAGCTGATATCTGTGCTGTACTACAGGGCACTGCAGGAATGCAGATGTGAGGGTTGGTCTCAGATGTGCTTAAAACAAATGAGGTAAATAGGGGTGGGAAAGGAGAAGACAAAGGAATGGGTCCAGAACTTGCAACTCCATCTCAGACCTGGCTTCTCACCACTGACCTACATTTCAGGTGTGTGAAGTCCACCCAGCAGAGGGCTTGCTTGCCCCAGGTGTAATGCCCTTCTCTGAGCAAACAGATTTATCACTATTAGAAGCAGCCAGGGAAACTAATGGTGGCTTTACAATGTGGCTGTGCAGGCAGGGACCTGGGCTTGGTTCCTTGCCCTGCCACTGACCTTCTGTGTGACCAGCAGCAAGAAGCTGAGCTCTCCATGCTTCAGTGCTCCAGATGTGAAGTGAGCTGATGCTGCCTGCTTCAGAGACACTGTAGCTGCATGGCTTCTGTAGTGCTTCACCAGCCATACAGGAAATACACTGCTGGAGAGAAAATACTGTAATAAATTCAAGGTTTGAGTAAATGTTGTGAGTAGGGTAGCAGTTAATGAATGTGCAGTTCTTTGCAGAGATCCCTGGATAGGCAAACAAAATGCAGAATGAATGTTCACCTAGGGCTGTAAAAAAGTGTGTTCTGTATTTTGTTCTGAATTGCAAAGCCATCAGTTTATTTCTGTCAAGTCTGTTCTGATTTCTTTTGTCTGACCACTTGTGTCTGCTGCTGGGGAGTTAGTGCAGCACAGCCTAACAGCACAGAGGGTATGAAATATCTGTAGGACTGTCTACATGTAAAATCTTTTTCCTAGATGAAGCATCCAACGTGGTTTTATAAGTCACATGCCAGAGGTTAAACTGGAAGCCAGTGGCAGAGCTAGGAATGAGCTCCATCTTCCTTCACACAATAACTGGATGGTTGTTAATCCATGGAACCCTTCTAGCATGTTGCATCAGCCCCTAGCCATCAGGATCTGCAGCAAAGCCCTTTTAATTCTTCATCACTTTTTGCTGGCATCACACTTCTCTTTAGAACAACAGGAAATTAAACACCCAGCTGTAATGAGCTGAGCACTCCCAGTAAAACCACGTGTGTACGTGCAGGCTTACAGAAATCAGAGGTGCTTGTTTGCATGGGGTAACTAATGCACAGAAAGGCTTGGTGGCAAGTTTTGGGAGCTCCACAGATTACTTAAGCATCTCCTGCAGTTACAAAATCTTGGTTTCTTGCCTCATCTAAGCCTCAGCATCATCACTTGGGCTGGGCAGCACAGTTTAGCTGATAGCAGGGAGGGATTCCTCGTTAGGAGAGCAGCCACGGGGAGAGTTGTGACATCCTGTACATGCCTCAGAAAAGCAGCTTATGGCAGCAGAGTGATTCCTTGCAGCCCCTTGCTTGGTAATGTTGGCAGCTTATCTAAATCAGGGTAGGAAGAAAAAGAACCAGAGACAACCCAGCAAAGCTGACCATCCAGCAGCAGCTTATGCTCTCCGTTTTTCTCGTCATACACCTGGAAGTAGAGAGGACCTGATGCCTGTTTGTGTTCCACAAGAAATGGTCCTCTGTTGTTTTATATCTGCAGCTTGTTAGGCCTTCAGGACTCCCATCAGTGCATGCTGGATGGGGCCCTGCTGAGCCTGGGAGTGGAATGTTCTCAGCAGAGGGCTTGGGATTCAGAAACTTGTGTCCAGGGTGAGAGATGGGTGTGCGGTAACGAGGGGGCACCGAATCAGGAGCAAACCTGGAGCTTGTGATGTGTGTGCTGCTGAGTGGGGTGAAAATGGGTGTAGAGGATGTGAGTGGGGCTCTGTGTGACCCCCTGCCTGTCTCACCTCTCTTTCAGGTGCTCGTCTCAAGCGTTTGATCCCAGTCAAGTGCAAAACCATGAAGAACGAATTCCCGAGCATCTTGCGGTTCATTACGATTTGTGATTACACCAATCCGTGCACCAAAAAATGGTTCTGGAAAAGACTGGCAAAATCCCTCATGCTGCCTTGATGCAAGGTCATGAGAGCAGGGTGTAATCTGTCCTGGCTGTGCCTGCAGACCCTGCTGTTGTTCACACTGCGACCACTTCAGAACCTGGATCCTTGCAATTGGTGTTCGGAGCCTGCGACTGGGAGCAAAGAATTTTCTTTAACACTTTTTTCTGATTTGGAAAGGGAAATAAAGCAACTGTTGATGTTCCAGCTTGAGTCAGTGAGTGAACAGCATCCAGCATTCTGAGCAGTGTCACTGGAAATATGGAAAATCCACTTTTAAAGACTGCCTAATACAAGAAGTCTCTATTCTAAGCATTTAATAGGACCTTAGAGCCTCAATCTCAAATTCTTAAGTATTTCCTATTATTTTAAAAGTTGTTCAGTGCCTTGGTGGGGTTTTTTGTTGTTTTTTTTTTTAATTTTAGTGAATTCCCATGGCCTGGTGATCTGCAGGAACCAAGGTTTCAGACTGTTCCTGCCTTGTGAATGGCCATTTTTGGCAGCTGTGTCAGAGGGTCCCAGCCTGCCCTGCCAGAGAGAGTGTCCCCTGATGTCCCCTGCCCTGAGCTGCAGCCCTGCTGCTGGGCAGCACTGAGGGACGTGTATGGGCCCTCCCTGGCCCACACTTGTTTTGAGATCAGAGAGTCTCCTTCAGTCTCTGTTTTGAGAAAAACAGAAGTTTATTTTAATTGTTAAAGCAAGGTTCTCCTGTTCTTAGTAATATCTGCAAAATGAGAACAATTATCCTTGTAGTTACAGCTGATGCAGAGTCACTGAGCTCAGTTTATTTTCTGTGGATGTTCTCTTAAGTTGTATCAAAACGTTCATTTACAGGGTGAATCCCTTGTCACTGGTATTTTCTGAGGCAGTCCCTCAGATTTGTGGTTATTTTGGGGCTTGTTGAAAGCAAGAAGTGTATGGTGAAGACACAGTCCTGTGCCTTGTCACTCATGTCTGTCTGTGTTCAGGCCACATTTGATTAAGTGCCCCTACACCAGCAATTTATATTCCCAGATCTTATTAAATATTTACAGTAGAGCCTTCCTTTAGCATTCATTCAGTTTCAAAATAGGTATTACCAGGGCAAGTCCTTACTACAAAAAATGCAGGATGCTGTTGCTCATTGACTTGACCAGGAACAAAGCTGTTGCACCTCCATGGGTTCAGGTCTTAAATGGTTTCACATTTAAGAGCTTCCCAAAACAACTCAGCTTTTGGGATGCCTTAAAGGTGCAGGGATAAATAAAGAGTGTGTTAAATTGTCAGTTGGGATGTTTAAATGCTAAAGTTACATTAATTACAAAGAGCATATTTTAATTGACCTCTGTGATCACTAATGTATTTCTGTGATTAGGAGCATCACTGATGCTGCTCTGCTTGTTAGACTCAGCCTTGGATCCTGCAGAATCACTCACTGATCTCAGTGGTTCTCAGTGCTCAGGGGTGGGAGGAAAGAGTTCTGCCCAAAGGAGCATTTCAGAGACACCTATTGGTGTATTAAGCAGCTTTTCAGTAAATATTTACTTTCTATAAATTGGGAAGTCAGGAATCTTGCTTATGGATCTATAGTTGCTTGACCTCTGCTACTTTGCTGATCACTTCAGCCACTGACTCGTGTTGATTTTACAGCTTAAAAGTTTCATTAGTTTACATTTTTAAAGTTGCATCTGTTTCTGGTTGGGTTTTTTTGTTGTTTTTTTGGTCTTTTTAAGGGAATTTCTATAAAGCATTACCAGGGCTGAGGTGCAGACAGAAATCTGTGCTCCTGCCTTTCCCTCACCCACAGTGGTTCCCTTTCCAGGGGCTGCAGCAATGTCCTGGTGCTGCTGGTTCCTCCTGGCTGAGAGTGGCCAAACCCTTGACCCCAAACACAGTGAAATCTTCTCCATGCTCTTAGTTTCAGGGCCCATTTTTGGCAAGGCCCATCACCTGGGTGGTTTTCAGTCCCTCCTACAGAGCTGCCAGGTGAGGTTTGCACCTTCTTGTCTTGCTGGAACAAGTGAGAAGTCTGTGGGCATGGGAGGAGAAACATTAAGCTGGTGAGAGAGGTTCCTGAATAGTTCATCTTCATGGTCCTGTTGCCCTCAGGCCTCTCTGCAGAAGCAGAGGCAGCTGCTTGCCTCGGGGGTTCTGCATCATCCTTAAATGTTAATGAGGCAAAGGTTCCCGAGGCTGCTTAATCACCGCTCCGGGGGACTCGGTGAATTCTCCTGCTCTGGGGTGTGTATAAACATTAATTATGGGTCATTCCTCGCAGGACCAAAGCAGATTCCTCTCGTTTAGAGAGCTGGAAGGACTCTGGTAGCTGATGAGGGAGGAGCACAGCGGCTGCAGACGCTAGAGGGAAGCAATGGTCTGTGCTGGCACCTGGCAAGAGATCCCTCTTGGAGTTTATTCCTCTTACACCTTCATCTAAGGAGCCTGTAGCAGAAATAATCAGAATTTTGGTAGTTTGAACCTCGTACGGGGTCATCTGTGCAAGTCCTGACGGGTGGATTTGGGCTTGGGGTGTTGCAAATGAGGGAAAAAAAAAAAAATATAATTGCAGCAAAAATAACCATAATGTTTGTAGCAGGTGATCTGGTGATCAGGGAAGGTGCTGATTGTGCAAGGGAAAGCACAAACGAGAGCTGAATTTCTAAATCTGACTTCCATGAAATAAGTCAAATATTCCATTTACTTGTGAAAAATAAATGGAATGGGTTTGTGCTATCCCTGCTCTCTGGGCCCTGACCTTTTTCTCTGCCTGCCTTGGGTGCTGGGCAACTGCTGCTAGCCTGTTGCTTTATTGAAAGCCCTAAGATGTGCTTTAAGTGGTTTAAGTTCCTTTTCTGTGTAAAAAATTGAATTTATGCATTTTTTGCATTTTCATAGAATCGTTAAGGTTGGAAGGGACCTTAAAGATCATCCAGTTCCAACCCCCCTGCCATGGGCAGGGACACCTCCCACCAGCTCAGGTTGCTCAGAGCTCTGTCCAGCCTGGCCTTGAAAACTCCCAGGGATGGGGCTGTTCCAGTGTCTCAGAACTTTTCCTAGTATCTAATTTGAACCTACCTAACAATAGTTTTAAACCATTCCCCCCAGTCCTACCACTACCCAAGATCCTAGAGTCCCTCATCAGCTTTCTTCTGGGCTGATACTGGGAGGTACTGGAAGGCCACAATAAGGTCTCCTCAGAGCCTTCTCCTCTCCCAAGCACCCCCCAAGCCCTTTTCTTCAGGGCTGCTCTCAAGGCAGTCACTGTTCAGCCTGGGATTGCCCTGACCCAGGTGCAGGATTTTCATCTCTGTCTTATCATGGTGACTTGATGCAGGGTGACATCTGTGAATGATCTAAAATCTACTCACTGTTAACACATTTCAGTGGTAATTGTGGTTTTCCTCCCCTCTTCCATGCTCAGTGGAAGATAAAAGCCTTGAACACCTTTAAAAAAGGGATTTAGAACATTGTGATGTTATATTTTTTTTTCCATTGTGTTCCTTTCCCTCACTGAAATCGTCTGAGTTGAATCTGCTAGTACCAAATATTTTATTTTTATATGTGAACATATATATTTATAATACTTTCTATCCTGGTACAAATATTTGGAAAAGCATATGTGTTTTACAGCCACTCTGAAAATAGTCAACAGTTCTGTGGGTTTTATCTTCCTCAAAATAACAAACTTTTGCTACTTTTAAATACACTTTAAAATAAAAAATTAAAACCCAGCAGGCTGAATCTCCTTCTTTGGGCACTGGAGAATAAATAATAGGTCTCAAAGTTAGAAATAATATGGGTTAGTTCTTATAGTTTTCTTGTTTTGCCTAAACAGCTTCCTCCATGAAGGCTTTTGGCCATGTCTGGAAGAGGGAAAGGTAGAACTGGGTCATGACAGGAGGAAAATTATAAAGGAATCATATTTCAGACACCTGTGGTTCCTCTCCAGGTCTCATTTTTGGCTTTGTGGTCCCTCTCCATTGCTGTCTCAGCCTTCCTTCAGCCCTGGCACCCAACAGGCTGGAGGGGATGGAGACAGCACTTCCTCATCATCAGGGAATTGTTTGGGCTGGAAGGGATCTTTAAAAATCATCCAGTTCCAACCTCCCTGCCATGGACATCTCCCACCAGACCAGGTTGCTCCAAGCCCCATCCAGCCTGGCCTTGAACACTTCCAGGAATGGAGCATCCATAACTTCTCTGGGCAACGTGTGCCAGTGTCTCACCACACTCACAGGAAAGAATTTATTTCTACCTAGTCTAAATCTGCCCTCTTTCACTTTAAAACCACCTCCCCCTGTCCTATGGCTACGTGTCCTTATAAAAATTCCCTCCCTGGCTTTCCTGGGGCACTGGAAGATTCTCTAAGGTGTCCCTGGAGCCTTCTCCAGGCTGAAAAACCCCAACTCTCTCAGCCTGGCTCCATAGCAGAGCTGATCCAGCCCTTGCAGCATCTCTGTGACCTCCTCTGGACTCACCCCAACATCTCCATGTCCTTCCTGTGTTGGGAGCCCCAGAACTGGACCCAGCACTGGGGGGCTGATGAGAGCAGGATAGAGAGGGAGAATCACTTCCCTGGACCTGCTGGCCATGCTGCTGGGGATGCAGCCCACTGCCATCTGCTGTCCCCCTCTGCTAGCAAGGATGCTGCTGGTTAACTCCTTCTTTCTCTCCATCCTTTCCAGAGGCTCTGGCAGGGAGAATATTGCTGTGCAGTCACTTGGAGGATTTTGCCAGCTTCATTTCCTTTGGCTCGGATTCAGTTGAAGCCAGGGAAATAACTTCCCAACCCAGCAGCTGTTGGGCCAAGGCTCTGCCACAGGAAAAGAAGAAGGATCACTGAATCATGGAAGCATTGGTTGGAAGGAATTCCTGGAGGCTAAGGAAGAGCTGCTCTTCACAGCAGAGGAGCCATACACCAAGCAGGAGAACATTCCCTATGGACCCCATGAAGTAATGTCTTTGCTGTGGCAGCCAACACATGGGCAGTGACATGGAAATCAGCCCTGAATATATTATTCTGGATAGAAATCACTGGCAAGAGCAGCCTGCCAGGAGAGGACTGGCTTCTCCTCACTTCAGTGTGGCTTTGCACCACTCCCCTGTTTGCATGGTTTGGGGCAGATCATGATTTTTGCCTCTCTGGCAGCAGCTGAGACTCAGGTGGGGTCAGGAGGGTCCCAGCTGTGGTAACTCTTCCTATTACACCTCTTTTGCCTGAAGAAATATTCCCAGTCCTTGCCTGAAGAAATATTCCCAGTCCTCTCTTTCATTTTGATGCAGGAACATCAGTTGCCAGTGACGGGAGGACAACGTTCACATGGTGAAATTCAGCAACCACTGCACAAAGCTCTGAGCTTCAGAGATGGAGGGTGAGAGACCCAGTGTTGCCCCGTGGCAGATTAAATTCTGTGCTTCATTATGCTGACATGAAGAGAGCTGCTCTATCATCAGCCAGGAACTGCTTGGTCCAGAGGGCACGTTTACAGTAAGGAAATTAGCATAGGGGAGAAAATGTAATTATGCATAAAAAAAGGCTGAGGAAATGCTGTTTGAGCATTCTGGAAACCTATTTTAACAAGGCAATAAAAAGAAACAAATTTACAAGGTTCACATTACTGGACAGCATGCTAATAGAGCTTATGAAAAAGCACCTCTGTCAGAGTTACTGTGGTTTTACCAGACGTACACTGTGTACAAATATTTCTCTGAAGGTAATTTTCTCTGGGTGCTGTGTTACAATCATTTTTGGTTCAGCTGATCCCCACCAGGATTTTGAGATGACTTAGGACCTGATACAACTTCTTGATAAGAACTATCAAGTCCCTCTGGGTGAAATTGTTGATTTTGTAGCAAAATCTGCAGTCAGGGGAATGGATATTGTTGTATCCACTGTGGAGCTGTGCTGCTCTGCAATGGTGTAGTTAATTGAAGGTGTGTTTTAAGTCTGAAGCTGTTGCAGAGCCTGATTTACAAACAATGCATGTTCTGGTTTTGTAGCAGAGCCTGGCTTAACATCACTCCTTTCCCTCTTACCTGCTTGGGCAGTGGCAGAGGTTGGGGCTGTCTGTGCCCAGCAGTTTATTCTGTCTCAGGAGGACAAGGTGGTTCCTGCTACGGTGTCTCATGGTGCACCAGCAGCTGGGGATGGATTCCTATGGGATGCTCCCCTTGGTCTGAGAGCAGGAATGTTCCATCAGCTGTACCTGGGGTTTCTCCAGCCAAGGCTTTGATTCAAATTTTCCCAATTCCTAAATGTGTTTAGGTTGGGTTTTGCTGGGTCTGGACTGGAAGGAGGATGAAAGGATGAAAGGGAGGAAGGGGGGAAGGGAGGGANAGAAAAAAAAGAGAGGAGGAAAAAAAAAGGAGGAAAAAAGGAGGAAAAGGAAAAGGAAAAAAGGGGGAAAAGGGGGAAAAGGGGGAAAAGGGGAAGGGAAGGGAAGGGAAGGGAAGGGAAGGGAAGGGAAGGGAAGGAAGGAAGGAAGGAAGGAAGGAAGGAAGGAAGGAAGGAAGGAAGTCTGTATTGGTTGTTAAACACTTTACATCTCTTTACAAAAGGTCAGCTGGAACTTTTTTCCTGCCCTGAGAGGTGGGGACAGCCCAGCCTGGTGTCTGGGGCTGAGCTGGGGACAGCCACATGCTCAGTGCCCTTCCCAGAAAACGTGGACCCCCCCGGGGTGAGGAGGGAAGTGGGAGGTGGTGGGTAACACAGAGGTGCTGGGAGGAACGTGCCAGGGTTTCCTCAAGAGCCAAGCATCCTGACTCTCCCTGGATGGGATGGATTGCATCCAGCTCTCAGTCCTGCTGTACATTCACACGGGGAAAGAGCAAAGTGGAGTGAAAGGATCAGAGGGTCCTGCTGGCTCATCAGGTGGATGGCTGCTCAGCTCACCAGTGCCAAGGGAGCAGGAGGTGGTAGGAGGAGGTGGTAGGTGAGATGGTGCAGGACCAGGAGGAACAGAACCCTCACCCCAAGCCCAGTGAGAACATGTGGGCTCAATGCTGTGAATCTTGTCTGGTTTGTTCATGAAATCAAACTCATGAGGTCATGAAATGGGTCTTTATCCACTGCTCAGGATGTTAAGAAAAGCATGGGACTGACAGGAACTGTGTGCAGAGGGCTGGAGCACCTCTCCTATGGAGACAGACTGAGAGAGTTGGGGTTATTCAGGCTGGAGAGGAGAAGGCTCCAAGGAGACCTTATTGTGGCCTTCCAGGATCTGAAGAGGCTACAAGAAAGCTGGGGAGGGACTTTTTAGGATGTCAGAAGTGATAGGACATGGGGGAACGGGTTCAAACTAGAGGAGGGGAGGTTTAATTAAGATATTAGGAAGTTCTTCCCCATGAGGGTGGTGAGACACTGGCACAGGTTGCCCAGAGAGGTGGTGGAAGCCCCATCCATCCCTGGAAGTTTTTAAGGCCAGGCTGGACAGGGCTCTGAGCAACCTGAGCTGGTGGGAGGTATCCCTGCCCATGGCAGGGGGGTTGGAACTGGATGATCTCAAAGATCCCTTCTGACCCTGAAAATTCTATGATTCTGTAAATGTGGGGGTTATGATGAAGTGAACTTTCACTAAGTTTTTGCAGCATTTTTCTGGCTCTCATCTTCAGCTCTGTTTGTGTCAGCAGAACTCAGTGTAAGAGCTGAAAGTCCTAAGGTGCTGAACTGCTTGTGTGCCAGCTTGTGGTCTGTTGCCTCAAAACCAAAACAAAAACTATTTAGGAAGGGAAAACTGGGCAGGCAAACCCAAAGGTCCCTGCTGGAGCCACTCTGGACACTGTGGACTGCTTTACAGCAGCATCTTTAAATGTGTTCAGAAATCTGGGTGACTGATTTAAAACTACTGAATTGTGGAAGATTTAGTGTTTGACTTCTGACAGCACTTGGCAGACATTCCCAATTGAGATATACATGGAAATGGGATTTAGAGTGCTTTGAGCTGAGGAGTAAAATGGACATCTGCCTTAAAATGTCAGTGGCTCAGCATCTCTAAAACCTCACGTGGGCATGCAAAGAACATAATTTTTCAGTATCAGCAAAGGGATTTTGAGTTATTTAGAAAGAAAGGCAAAGAAAGAGGAGCATTGTGCTTTTTACTCTCTAGCTATTCAGTCAAAAAAAGAATATTCCTTATTTTTAGGGAATATTTTTTAGTTATTCTTTAGCCTCCTCAGTGACTTAGCCTCTCCTAGCATCGTGCCTGGCATCTGCTTAGCAGCACTGTTTCACTGAGCATCAGGAATGGGAGCTTTTAGGATTTTCTCTCTGAGCTCTGAGAAATCCCACCTCATCAGCATGCTGCTCTCAGCAGATGGGTTTTTCTTCAGCTCCAAGACATGCATATTGATCAGTCATTTCCTTTTGTTACCTAGCATCCTGTCATCGAAGGTAGAACTGGGTCATGTCAGGAGAAAAATTATAAAGGAATCATATTTCAGACACCTGTGGTTCCTCTCCAGGGATGCAGTCCTGCTCTCTGTACCTTCCTCCAGAAGGTGCTGAGGAGCTGTGGGTCTCCCTCTCTCAGCTGACAAGATGCACAAATTACACAGCAGTTGATTTTTTTCTCTATTAAATCAAGCCCTGATTCCCTGGGACAGCTTTCCCTGCTGCATGATCTCACACTTCAGAGGTTTTTCTGAGGTGCCATGTGGGATTTTGTTTTTTTTCTTTCCAAGGGGTGGTGGTGGGAATCCATTTAACTCACAGATACCTTGCTTGTGTCTTTCCACTTCCCCCTTCCTACTGCTGACCCTGAGAGATTTGCATGACTTCAGGTGACTCCTGGGAAGTCCCTTCTTGTGGCTCCTCTCTGGCTCCATGTCAGCCCAGAGGGCTGCTCCTGGGCTCTTCCTTGGAAGATTCCTCTCCCATTGCTGAAGTAAAACAGTTTCCCCAAGACAAAACTGCAGCTTGGTCCTATATGATAGAGAGAATAATCCTCCCATCCCCACAATGCAAAATACCAGTGCTGGGAGCTGCTGCCCTTCTTTAACTCCTCTCTTTCTTCCTGCAAAATATCTTCTCAGAGTGAGATTGTTCCCATCTTCTGAAAACATTCCTGCACTCTCAGAGGGCTTTCATTACAAATATTTCCTGAAGCCTCTGTATTGTAAGGATTTTGGTCCCCTCCTACTACCTCTGTGATTCTAGGTTTTCCTTTACTTTAGATACACTTAAAAAGATGCTATTTTTAGCAGCCAGCAGTCAATGACACAGGAATTCATGAGCAGGGAGGAAAGGATGAGAACTATCCAAATGGATTTTTTTTTTCAAATGAGATCTCTTTACATTCCTATCACCATAGTAATAAGCCATGAGTCACTGTTACACTGAACTGTTAGACTATTATTGTAAACTCATGTCATTAGCATCTGCTAATGTGAACCACAAACCTTGCCCAGCCTCAGCTTAGCTGAGTTCAAGAAAATATTGGCCCTTGATAAGGATAAGAACAATATTCTCTTACAAATCTTATTCCCATATGGCAAGAAGAGAATGAAATCTCATTCAACCTTATCTTTCTATTGCTAGGGGTTCTGTTCTCGCTGCCTTTTGAGAGAATTAATCTGGCTTCATTGTAATGTCACAAAAGATGTTTTATTTCATTTCTTCAAAGTTTGCCAGCTGTAAATTGGGTCCAAGCACTCCCATCTGACAGAGTATCTGTGCTGTATCACCTGAGAACAGCAGTGGCTCGTCCAAAGGCTGCTCTCTGTGTCCAGTCCTGCCACAGCCAGCCTTCAGAGGATGTTTAAGGACCCAGGGACACTGGGAGGTCTTTGCTGCAACACCAAGTGGCTTCTCTGGCACTGCTAAGCTGATTTCTGTCAGGAGTTATGTCTGGACTGAGTATTTTTCTACAAGAGTTTTATTGAATAATAAAATGTCCACAGTGGTCTTAAACAGCATGCACACAAAGCTTTACATAACAAACCCACCATTCCTTCTCCACCTCTTATCAACTGCAAGAGGAGGCAGGTCAGGTGTACCTGATTCTCCATCAGGGTCTGGAGGCTTGAGGAAAAGCTCTGAAACACATTCTCAACCTCCCTGTCTTGCTCAGCTGTTTAGAAAATGTTTTATGCTGGAGATTTACCCTCCATAGAAAAGGGCAGTGGGAAAACATTTCTGTCCTTAGAAGCTTTTGACATTCCCAGGGTGAAAAGAGGTATGGGCACTTGAAGTGTCTCTCAGCAGCTTCTCTAAAGACAAAGCAGTATGAAGAAAGAATTATTGTAAACCAGAGCAGAACAAGAGCTCATTATTAAGCTGTGGTTCAGGTTATACTAACTATCAGGAAATAACTATTAACAAGATCTTGACTGCCTTTCAATTTGTATACTAAAAAATCATAAACTTAGAAGAAAAAAGTAAAAAGAAAAAGCTTGCCTTGGTCATAACCTCTTTGCTTGGGTCCCGGAGCTTAAAATCTGAGGGATATTTTCAGTGGAAGAAGGAAAAGAACAGCACAGCAGCAGGAATGGGACAAGCAGCATGTTTGCAGAGGGGCAGCTGGTTTCAGTAACCATACTGTGAGAACCAGAATTCACCTGTCAGAACTGGGCCTTCAGCTACTTGACTTCAAAGTGACCTCAGAGGTGAATTTAAAATTACTTGGCACACAGGAGCTCAATGACAGGGTGGAGGTACATGGGAACAGTTAGCAAAACCTGCCCGTGTGGTTTAGACTGGCACTTGGCTTGTGTTTTGAAAACAACTACTATTAAAACCTTGCTCCAGTTGGAGTGTTTTAAATCACTGTTCCTTCCTTCACTGCGTGAAGGTTCTTCCTCACCTTATTTCTCAAAACCCAAAGCAAAAACAGACAGGAAAAAAATCCCTGGAGATATAAAGTGCAGTGCCTGCCCTTGTTGCCTGGAGAGGAAACTCCCTTGCACTGTGCAGAATAATCAGCTGCTGCTTGACAGAGGAAGGTCCCTTCAGTCAACCTGGAAGTGTTTCCATGAAGAATGGCAGGAAAAACTTGTAGGGAAACAAGGTCAGGCATTCTGCTTGCTGACATGCACTTGCCCTCCTCTGAAGGCAACAAGACAGGCATTGTTGGGCTCCCTCTTGCTTAAGCAAACCAGGCCTGTACCAAGCAGTTCAATAAGCACTTTAACTGCTATTGTTTGCAAGAATCATGGTGGTTAATGCACAGTCACTTACAAACCCTGGTTTATGATGCCTTAAAAAGCCTTTAATTAGAAACACAGCAACAAATGTGGTGGCCCCAAACACTACTGAGCTTTGACAGCAAATGCTTCTGCAGGGCTGTTCTGAAAAAGCAACTTTAAGAGGAGGAATTCAGCTGCAGCAAGAAGAAAATTATATATCTGAGAAACTACAGGAATGGTAAGATGAAATCTGCCTCGTTAAGCTAACCAGAGTTTAGACTTGTGTCTAAAGTGTAAAGGAGTGTGTAGGAAGTTAGTTTGTGTTTGCACTTGTGATGATGGTGAAATCCAGGAGCCACCAAGGATTCTTTACAGGGGCTGCAGCAGTAATGCTGAGCACCAGGATAACCAGTCTGTGCATTAAACACCAGTTTTTTGATAGCCACTGTTACATGAATGGAAAAAAAAAATAAAATAGAATGGCAAAGAACTGCATGGTGCCTGTAAGTTTCATTGAAACAGTAAAGAATTGGCCCACAAAGGCAGGAAACCCTGTGCCTCAGGAGAATGAGAGGATTTTGTGCAAAGGCACGTGCCCTGTGCCTCCTGTGCAAGGGCTCCCGGCCAGACACGGGGGACTCGGGCCCTGGGGACACCAGGGGAATGCAGGTGGCAGCAGAAAGACTTCACTCTCAGCAGAACCAAAGGGAGGAGGGCACTGCCTGCTCTGATCACCGGGGTGGGGTACTGGAAGTCAAAAAATACAGGAAACTCAGCTCTGAGACTTTGCCTTCTGACCTGAAAGATGTCTGGAGCTTTTCCACTTCTCAGTCTCCCCTAAAATCTCTCCTCTCCTGGGCCAGAGGGGGGGTGGCTGCACCAGGAAGCTGCTTTTCCACTTCAGATTTCTGCTAACCAGCACTTCACAGGCTCCTTTATAAACACACTGCCTCTGCTCCTAAGACCTTACAACCTACACCAGAGAGACAAAAGAAAGCAAATCAGGAAAAACAGGATGAGCAGAACAGAACTGGGAATCTGAGGTGGGATTAAGGATTAAGATCTTTGTGGGAACCAGCTCCATTTTTTCATCCCTTATCAGACTTGGGTTGGAACAACCCACTGAATGAATGCAACAGCAATGCCTGACTTTTGAGGGATCCAAAATGCTGAGTTTCTTTTAAAAATGATACAAAATGGGTGGGAATTGGATTCTGTGTGAATCCCACAGTCATTTTGGTTTAAAAATGTGGAGATGTGTTTTTCACTACAGAGCAGGGAAACAAAAATGAAACATTGATCTCCCTGTGCTCATGTGGCCACCGGTGGTCTTGTCAGTGTGCATTTTAAATTTTAATTTCAATCAAAGTCTGTTTCTTAAGAAACAAGGCTTATTGTGGGCCTAATCCTGTCCCATTGATCTAAGTCAATAGAGTTTTAGCAATGCCTTCAGGGGGAGGATTTTTCAGCCCCCCAAAAAAAGAATTCAAAATATGGTTCTGACTTTAAAAGCACTGTGGTAAAATTAAGCATATATAAGTCTCCTTTTGTTGGTGGTGCCTGGCTCAGACCCATTTCTATCATACTTTCAGCTATCAGAAATATGACACTGGCCACCCAAGTGCATGCTCTGGGGTAAAACCTGTTTTTAATTGCTATATAAACTCCTTTTATAACATGGTTAAAAGATCACAGAGACAGTTGCGAGCAGTAATTAAAGGATATTTAGCAAACATTAAAAATCACACAGCAGAGGAATGTTTAACACAGATGAGTAGGAAAAACAAACAGCTTTTGAGGTGGAAGCTGTGCCTCATGACAGAGACTCTGCAGCAAGATGGGACTGCAAGCCTCTTGAATCTGTAGGCAAAAAAAATAAAAAAAAAAAAAGAAGGAAAGAGTTGTTTTCCCACACAGGTAGCACAAGTTAAAATAGTGGAGACAGTGTGCATTTGGCAAGGTACACTGGCTTTCTACAAAGCCTGGTTTATCAGAGGCATCTCAGGAATTTGTCCTAATAAGATAAAAACATGTGGAACTGATGTTCTTTGACTCACGGATGTCCCTTGATGTTCTTGACATGAACATCATGTCAGCTACAAGAAGAGCAGTGGCCAGCAAAGAATGAAACCTGGTAGAGAAATTCCCAGACAGTTTTGATGGTTATTATCATGCCCAGCAATAACAAGAGATGGACTTTTGTATCTGTTTTACATCAGAAGAAAAACTATCCAAAACCTCCCCAAGCTGCAAACACTTTATATATATGAGCAGCAGCCTTTGTAGGTTCATGGTAGCTGTTAGCCTCATAATCCTAATTCTTTTCATGTTGTGTTGTTTTTTTTTTCTCCACTGAGCAGCAGATGTACTTCTGAATGCATCCAGATCACCAAACAGCCAGCTCTAGACTTGTAGGCCACGATCCATAGGATAAGGGTGTTGGGTCATGTCCATGAATGTTAAAATTGCAGTGTGGAGTGAGCAGAAGCATCCAGCAGCTGGGAAACTGGAGAACTGCTCATCCTGAGAGACGATGAAGAGAAATCCAGACCTTCATACCCATCGTAACCCCCAGACCTATTTTTAAACGGGGAATGTGGATCCCTGGAGCACCCAGCTCCACACCTGCTCACCACAGGCCTGCAGCTGGTGGGGAAAGAGAAACGGGAGAAGAGTGGCTTGGCTTGCTTTGGTTGGGGATTTAAACCAAATCCGAACAAGGCCACTCCATCGCTTTCCATCCTTCCGTGGCTTCCAAGGTCTCCAGGACACCAGGGAACCACCTCATCGGTCAGCTGTTCCCACGTTTTGGGCGGCTGCTGGCACAGGGCCCGCTTGCACCCTCCCGTCTCTGAATTCCCCTCACAGAAGGCCCAGGCCCCACGCCAGGCCCCACGCCAGGCCCCACGCCAGGCCCCACGCCAGGCCCCGGCCGCCCCTTCCCGCAGCTCCGCGGCCTTCGCTCCCGAACCCGCTCAGAGGCCCCGCAGGCTCTGGAGTAGGAGGAGCTGTGATTGACAGCGTGTCAGCCAATGGGAGCTGCGGACGCGACCGTTGGCAGCCAATCGCAGCCCAGATTGTCTCTTAAACCAACCGCTTCTCCCGCCCCTTCCCTGAGGGAGGGGAAGATGTTGCCGGCCGCCATCTTGTGTGCGGCATCCCCACCCTTCCCTTTCTCTCCCTTAACGCCTCCCTCTCCCGCCGCTCACTTTAGGCTGCGCGCCTTACCGCCTCATCCCGCGGCGGCGGCGGTGAAAGCCGAATGAAGCGTGGTGGAGCGCGGGGGGACGGCAGAGACGCGGGGCCGCCACGCTCAAGATGGCGGCGGGCGGCTCCCCCAAGCCGTGGCGGGCGGGGCGGGGCGTGCGTGCGCGGCGTGCGCGGGTGACGTTGGAGCGCTCTGGGCATGGGCAGGTGGAGGGAGCAGGCGAAGTTTGNGCGCGGCGTGGCCATGGCCGAGGACCCCAGCGCGCTGCCCTGGTCTATCAACAAGGATGACTACGAGCTGCAGGAGGTCATCGGTGAGCGGCGGCGGGGCGGGACGGGGACGGGGCCGTGGGGGCCTTGCCAAGGGGTCACGGGGTGCACCTTGGCTCTGTGTGTGTGTGGGGAGGTGTAGGGGGTGTCCGTGTGTCCGCTGAGGGAAGTGAGGAGGGGTCTGTCCCCCTCTCCGGTGTGGAGGGGTCTGTCCCCCTCTCCGGTGTGGAGGGGTCTGTCCCCCTCTCCGCTGAGGAGGGGTCTGTCCCCCTCTCCGCTGAGGAGGGGTCTGTCCCCCTCTCCGCTGAGGAGGGGTCTGTCCCCCTCAGGTGAGGAGGGGTCTGTCCCCACATTCCCCTCACGGAGAGCGGGTGTTGTGTCCCCCCACACCCTGTGTGTCTGTGGAGGGTGTGAGGGGCGTCTGCTCTTCCCCATCCCGAGGGGTGTGGGAAGGAGACCCCTTTGCTGAGGGGGATTCCTCCCCTTTTAGCGAGGAAGATGAGTGTGTGTGGGGTGTCTGCCCCCCTGCCCTCACTCCCAGGGGGGTGCCTGGGGGCTCAGTACCCCTTTCCCCTCTGGGGTGGGCTCTCCTTGTTCAGGGGGGTCGAGCCTTGGGCTCCACTTGTGNCGCCCGTCACTCTGGGATGTGCTGGGCGGGAGGTGATCGGCAAGGAACAGACTCCACAGTTTCCGTGGGATTTATCCATCCCGGGCACCCTCATTCCTTGCGGGGCGGCAGGAGGGGGGGTGCGGGGGGTGCGGTTTCTCTCTCTGTGGGTTTCAGAGCCCCGCGTTGCTTTGGTCTGTGCTGGGGGCAGAGGGTTTTGCGGTGCCTCCGAACCAGCCTTTTATCCTGGGGTTTTTGGCTGCTGCTGCTGTGAATTTTCATTCATTGTCCTCACAGCTCGAGGCCCTGGCCCCTGCTCACTCTCTCTCTCTTTCTCTCTCTCTCTCCATTAAATGATTTTTCTTTTTCTCCCTGACTCTCTCTTGACTTTAAACTGCACAGTTAGCAGAGGCCTCCCGCTGTACTGATTTATTGGCTGTCTCAACCATTTTGTTAGGGTATGCGTTTGAGGGATATATTGCTCTAGGGCGAGTGTGTGACACATCCGAGGTGGTGCTACAGGTGACTCTAAGGTCAGTGCTCCTTGTCTCACTCTCCGGAGGTATGAAATAAAGCCGGAGGAGGCAGGGCAGGCTCCTGGCTAAAGGCTTTTAGGAAGGTGGTTAATTTTTAGAGGAATCTTTGTAGAGTGCTTTCATTTGAAGTTTATAAATGACGTAGCACTATCATGCCCAGCCTTCTGTCTCTGCCTCACGGGGAGACCGGTTTTCTGTTAAGGAGGGTGGGAGAGTTGGTGAAAATGCTGTTTTAAGAGATTAAATTCTTGGCATTGTTTAAAAGTAGGAAGGAACTAAAGCTGTGGAGGGGGGGAAATCCTTCTGAAAAATCCCTGTTGTTTTGTTGAATCAGGCTTTGTCCTCTCCTTTTGCTCAATGGGAGCAGCAATGCTTTAGGAAGAAGACAAACTCTGCTTGAGAAAAAAGGAAAGTGGAATCTTACAGTTCAGCCCTTTAAACCTCCTTTGGAAAATGCACCCCGGGGAGGAAAATGTTCAGCCTCTTTGAGGAGCAGGAGATAAAGGTGTGAAGAGGAAGGGGGAGCACATGCCACCCATTTCCCAGGGAAGAGGAACTAGGTCCATGTGTGTAGGAAATGCTTTTTTTTTTTTTTTTTTCCTTGGGAGCCTACAAAGGGCTACTCTGGTAGCACAAACCATGGTTTTTGAGCTTGACTATCCAAGGAGAGGAAGTGAGCAGACCATCTGAGAATGTAACTGGGGAGCAGGGTGGGATGGGAACAAAAGGGAATGTAAATGCACTTCTCCTGCTAGAAGAACTTGCTGCTGGAGATGAACATCCTTCAGCCTCAGAGGAGCAGATGTGTCACCTGCTCATGTTAGCTGACAGAACCTGTGAGAGAAAGCAGGGAAAAGAAATACATTATTTCTTCTGTCTTTTCCCTGTCCCTCTGTAAACCAAGTTTCTGGATGTTGCCTGTGCACTGAAAGATTGTGTTAGTGTTACAGTGTGTGATGGAGTTTCTGTGTATTGAATATGTGTGCTGAAATGTGTGTATTGCAAACATAATTTTCTCTTTTTAACTTTCCTCTTCCCCACCCACTGACTCATTTCAAACATTGGCATGTCTGGCAGTGTCCTGGATGGAGATGTGACCTGAGTTTCTTAGCACGTGCATGATCTGTGGCACAAAATGTCACTGTTAACTGAGCTGGACTGACTTGCCTCCAGCTTCATGTCTTCTGTAAACCTCAAGGGTGGTGTGGCTTTTTTTTTTTTTTTTTTTTTTTTTTTTAGCTCTACTTCTGTAGAGCTGTAAAAGAAGTCTTCCAGCAGGGAACAAAGAGACATCCTGGTGTGGAAAGAGATGAACCTTGCACTGGTGCTTTTAAAGGCTTTAACTTGTTTCCTGATGAAAAACATTGCTCTTTAGATTTAGAGTCTGACAGTCAGTAGATGACCAGCTCAGCTATTTTTCCACATCAGAACAAGGGAAATCCATGCATAGTCCAGATCCTGAATTTGTGGTGGTTTTGCCTGAAAACCCCCATGTGTGGTTTTTATTTGATGTGGGTGGCTCCATACCATTTTAGTGCAGGGACTGAAAGAGCAAGTTTTCTATCTGTAAAGAGAACTTCTCTTGTAAAACTGCCCTCCTGATTCTGGCTAATACTAAAAAAAAAAAGATTACTCAGCACTGGGAATGACTCACACTGTTATAAAGGTATGGATTAATGCCTGCATTTATTATTCTTGGTTAGTGTTAGTAACTGCTGAGTAGCCTTCTTAGGTTAAAAAATCTTCTGTTCCACTGTATCAAGGAACCTTGCTCAGGATAAGAACCTGACTTTCATTTAAAGGATCAAATGGAGTTGGGGTGGAAAAAGCAATTTATTAAGCATTTCTATGAAATGTATCCCCAGAGTAGCAATAGTCTGCTGGTGAATACCACCTCTGGAGGCACCTAAATTCTCATCTTAAAAGCAAAATACAGCCCGTGCTAGTGGCTGTGAAAGTGGTGGTCTGAGTGTGGATTGCATATAAATCATAGCAGGTGTCTTTTTGAAGCCTGAAAAAAAAATATATATAATTGCCCTCATGCTGCTTCTGCTGATCAGATGCTCACACACATGGGTTCTCACAATTCCTGTTGGAAATGCTGGTAGCAGTAGTGAAGTTGATTGGAACTGGGTCATTCTCATTTTGCTACTTTTTTGGGAAGAGGAGAGCTGTGCTGGCTGTGACTGTTTGATTTAGGAGCATCCTCTTTGCTGTGAATGGGCTGTGCCAGAAACAGGAGATAAATTACTGGTGGGAGTGCTCCCTTGCTCTGTTCCTGTGCCTTTTCTCCTCTGACAGATTCCTTCAGAGTGATGAGGACAGGGCAGGCTGCACAAACAGATGTGGTGGGAGTTTCTTCTCCCCTCAGAAATCAAGCTTGGATTGAAAATTGAAGTAACCATTTACTGAACAATTAGGTTTTTTAATGAATGTGGTTCTTGTAGCTTTAGAGTTGGGCTTTGCCTGTGAACACATTTAACCTTTGGAGCTGAATATTTAGATTTCTAGCCATGTCCTCCCCAAGCTGTATGTGTGAGCTCATGTATGCCTGTGTGGGAGAAATTTTCTTTTGCAGGTATAGAGGAATGTCCTAGAATTAGGGCTTCTGCTTCTCTAAATTTTACTAAAATGTTTGTGTCACCCATCTTGTGCTTGGGTGCTAGTCTAACCTACTGGAGAAGCACTGGAAAGAGCAGCCTGTAAGTACTTGCCAGGCATGATCAAAGTCTTTGAGTGCAAAAACCATGATGGAATGGGAGGTTCTTGTCCAATGATAACTTTTTAGGTGACTTTTTTTAAGCTTTGTGTTGATTTTTTTTTTTTTTTTTTGTTGCAGTCAGTTTCATATGCCTATTTAAAATCCATTCAAGAGAAATGTTCCACTCTGTAAAATAGAACTGCTTGAGAACTGAATTGAGTGTTTAGACTTCAGTCTTACTGCCATATGTTTTGTTTTAGCATTTCCTCACAGATTCCCACTCCTCCCCCCCAGCCTAGCTAAACAAAACTGATTCCTACAGCGTATTCCCAGTATTCAGTCTGGTTAATTCATTTGAAGACTTGGTATGTGTGCTTCTTTGTAAACTTTTTCCTACTAAAGCTGGTAAAAAAGCCTTTTTGTTGTTTTACAGTATGTTAAAGCTTATATAGAATTATCTTTGGGCAGATGTAGATTTTTTTTTTTTTACCCAAAACATTAGCAGTCATTTGTAATACTTGTTCTGCTTGAGCACTGATGTGGGTGATGCTCATTACCACAGTTTCTCAGCAGCTTTGGCACAGACAAATACATTTTCTTGTCTATTCCTGAGTGAGACTGAATAGCCAGGAAACTCCTGCATCCAGGCTGCCTTTCCTTTGAATACTTGGCACACCTCATTTCTTTTAGACCTTTGATACCATTGCTGTACTAGAATAGGTCTGAATTGAGTTGGTCTTCACCTCTTGGGAAGTGAAAGTAAAGGTGTTCAGTTGTGTGTGTGTCTTTGTTTGGTGCTTCTGTTGTTTGCTTTCATGATGAGGAGGAGGATAAAATGCACAAGGAAGCAGACTGAGGACATACAAAATCCAGCAGCAGTGTAAGAGGCTGGCTGGGAAAAATCCATTGTTGTCATCAAAGCTGATTTGTGGGGAGGAGAGAGAGTTCCCACTGCTTTTGGCTATTCTGGAGTATTAAAAAAAACCCCAAAACACCACCAAAAAAGCCAAAACCAACCAAACCCAAACCATATGGAGTGTTTCATGGTGAAGTAGTTCACTTTCCTGTGGTTGGTTTCTGTGTGGTAGTTGCTTCCAGTACTACTAGATTCCTGGACTGATTAATATTTAACACTTCCATTTCTCAAGAACTCCCTTTAAATAGTTTCAATTTAATGCAAATATCTTGGCTGGTGCAGGGAAATCTGGATATGCTGTGTCCCTGAGCACACCTGAGGAGGGGTGGACCTGCTGGCTGACAAATGCATGCCTGGGAGGCTTCTTCCTTCTGCACCTAATGAAATCTTGGAGACCATCAGCTCTTCCTCAGAACATTTGTCTATTTAGATTTGGCAGCACCTACTTGATTTCTGAGTGTTACCAGCTTGCCCCCCGAGTCAGTGTCTAGAGATGCACTCATTAAAAGTTGGAGCTGTTTAAAATGCTGGGCAGTAACACCAGTTTTTAGTGCTGATTGTGTAAGAGAGTTGTGAAAAACTGCATTTTGGCCAAATTTTCTGGGGAGATTTCCCCCTAAAGGCACGGTAGCCACCATCAGTCTCCTTGCAGTAGATTGAGGTGTGGACATGCTAATTGTATGCTTGTAAGCTCAGTGTTATTAAACTTCTTAATAGGGAGAGACAGACTTGAGAGCTTTGTGGGTGCAGAAGAATAGCTGTTGGAGCAGTGGAATTTGGCATTGCAGAATCTTTGAAATATCAGGATCCTGAGGATTCCCAGATGAGTTTAGCCTATTACCCTGTGCTCCCTTTAAAATCCAGCTGAGATGCAGACACAGAGAACGTGGCTTTCCAAGTTGCTGCAGTTTCCTGTGACTTCACCTAGGGGTGTTCAGTCTTGACATTTGTGAAAAAAAAAATATCAAACTCAGTCTGTCTTCCTAGCAGCCATATGGGAAAGTCTCAGAGGCAGGGTTAGGTCCCTGACTGACAAGCAATCCAGGCTCTTTATCAGAAGGTCGTGGCTGCTGGTGTGGGAGAGATGTGGTACCTCTGATGTGCAGAATAATGCTGATGAGCTGTTCTAAGAGCAAAATCAAAGGTGTGTGAGTAAGACAAGATCACTGCAGCAAATAGTGTAAATACAGCTAAATGACAACAGGGTTACAGGTACCTGACTAGGTCCATGATGCCATTTCAGTATTTCTCATGTTCCCTTGTGCATGAATACAAATGCAGTGTGGGATTCTGTCAGTTTGAGCCCTCAGGTTGTCTGATTGGGGTGTTCACCTTGAAACACTGCTCATGTGTGGGGTTCTCATGTGAGACATCACAGCCTCCACAGTCCTTGTTGTTGACCAGGTTATGTGCTTCTGTCATGTGGTACAACCAGGTGAGGTTTGTGGTGATCCAAGTGGAGAAAGGAAAAATCCATTGTTTTTTTCACCCCTACTCAATAGCTACCATACAAATGTTTTATATTAGCAATACAATGCAACAGCAGTGTTTTGGTTTGGTTTTTTCCAAGGCCTTCCTCTCACCACTCCCCAAGGTTCTTGAAAATTGGTGTTTCCTGATGTGAGTGCAGGACAGCACACAGAATTTTTTCTTAACACAGATTTCCTTGCAATTAAGAGAAATTTCCCCCCATGAAAAAAAAAAAAAGTTGGAATAGTTGCTTCACCAGACTGAAAAATAACAGTCTCCTGCAAGGATTGCTTACACCTGTTTCATTCTGTGCAATGGCAAGTCTTCAGGGGACAGCTGTCTTCACAAGTCTGATCTATGAATGAAGTGCAGAGTAAAATCAGAGCACTGATTCATCTCCTTCCCAAATCACCAAATTAACTGAATCTTCCCTCCTCCTCCCACCCCTTAAATATTCATACAGCTTGTACAGCATGCTTGTGAAACAACACTTCCAAACACTTAACTCAGTTGAATTAAAATGCATTTTTGAGGCAATACCAAAAAGCTCTTCTGAATGAGGTTCTGGTTTCTGGCCAGATTTCAATTTTCTGCCCCATCCACTTTCTCTTGAGAGCTACTGAGTTGCAGGTAGGGGAGAGAAAAAAAATCTTGTTTTGCTTCTCTTCAGTCTTTCATGCTAAACTGACTTTATGCCATTCTCCCAAATGGATATTTCCTTCAGGCAGGAAATGAGCCTATGTAAATTCATCCTGGAGAGAGAAGGTAGAGCAGCTGTTAAAGAATAGTGTGAGCTGAAATATGTTGATGATCAGCTCTTACTGTAGTGAATTCTTGGCTTTTGCCAAAATTTTAGTGCTTTATAGTAACGAATGGCAATTTAAGCAAAAGCTTTACTCTTTACTGCTAGCACCTTGCTGTTAATAAAGCTCTGTGGGAGGATGCTGTTTCTTTTTCATCCATCTACAGAACTGTTAAGTTAAAACTGCAGAGTAAAATTTTGACCTTGAGTACCCTCCTGAGACTTTTGGTAAGATCTTGGGATGTGGCTTGTCCTGTGATATCCCCTGCAACCTTATTGTGTGGAAGAGGTTAAGTTGCAGTTTGTCTTAGAGCACAGTTAATTGACAACTTGTATAGTTTTAAATTTTTTTTAGAGGGGAGAGTGTTGTCAAGTAGGAAATTGTTAAAAAAAGAACCACAAAACCTACAATTGTTAACAGAGAATTGTATTTCCATGCTTGAGGTCAGAGTGTGGGATTATTGCATTTTCTGACAATGCAGCTATGTTTTGAAAAACTCAAGTTTTTTTTTTTAAACATTGGATGGAAACTCTGTAGTTACCATTGGACAGGTTGTGCATTTTCTTTTTCAGTGAGGTCTGAGTTAAGCTGTTGCTCATTTTTAGTTTTCATGGGATTTTAAGTCTGTTTTCTTGGGTTCCAGGATTTGTTCCAGCTCTCTGAAAACGAAGCTTTGGAAAGAGTGCAGAGAGTAGTAGAAAATGGCAGCATTTGAGAAGTGAGAGAGCAACTTACTAGCTGTGGGATGAGAGCCCCTCAAGAATATTTTTAAGAAAATCAATTGGCTGTGCTCAGAGCTGATACCTGTTGAGGTAAATGGGGCAGCAAAACAGCAGTCAGGCAGGTCAGGCCATCTCCATCTTCAGGTGGATAACACAATATTAGGTTATTGTGATGGCTTAAAAATTAATAAAAAGATGCTTCTTGTCACGGAGTAAACACCTTTCCTGCAAAATCCCCAGGGATGAATTTCATTATGTCAATTTTCAGGACACAAGCTGCTGTCACTTATTTTTTTGCAGAGATGCAGACCCAGAAAGGACTGCTGGGGTCAGGGAGTCCAGTTCCCTGCTATAGCTGATGCCAAATTGTATAATCTCTATACCAAATTAATGAGGGCTTGTATTTGAAGTGGCTCATGGGGGGATTACAGGCACATGTTCTATTAAATGCTCAAACCTTCCTGTGACCCTGTCAGTGCTGGATGAAACAGCTGCTTAATGGATTCCCTGTGACAGTGGGAAGTAACAATGCCTTCTCTCTTACAGCTTGTGTTTTTTGGTGTTTTCCTGATGCTGCTTGCTTTATATTCAGGCTGCATCTGCAAAGGACATGTCCCAGTGAAGGCATGGGTGACCTGCAGCTTGGCATTCATTCTGTCTCCAAACCTTAAATGCCGTGGCCACAAGTGTCTCCATTTTGTGAGTCCTTAGGATCTGCTAGCTGAAATTGAGTCCTTTGAAAACTTGGTGTTCTCTGTCCTCACCTGTAAGAACTTTATCTCCTAGACCACTTCTTTGTGAACTTCCTTCTGTCCCTCACCTTGTGAGGCAGAGTGCCAAACCTGTTGAGAGCTGAGGCCCATCCTTTCACTGAAGTAAAAATTGTAATTCAAGATGCCAAATGCTTTCTCATAAATAACTTGGTATTAACAGCTAAGAAATACTTGGGTATTAACCTTCAGAAAACTGTACTCCACTGGAAAAAAGCGTCCTGAGCATGAACTCTTCTCTTGTTGAACAACTCACTGGTGCAGATCTTTTTTGAACAGCTGATGGATGGACTTAGCAGCCTGAGCACAGTTATTTGTCCAGATCCTGAGGCTCAGGATGGTTCTCATTACTCTTGGTTTGAAGAATGTAATTTTAACCACTGGGCTAATCTTGTGTGTGCTGAATACACTCATAGATGCAGAAAAGATTTGTTCAAGCTATTTCCTGAAAAGAAAAGATAATAGCCTTCAAGAGAGGACATATCTGATACTTAAAAGCTTATTTACCTAAAATAACCACTGTACTATCAAACATCTGCACTGTATGCAGACAGAGTGTTCTGTTTAGTGGAATCTTGGCCAAATAAAATATCCTCTACAGTTGACAATTACAGTTGAAACAGAGTTCAGAGATAAAAAGGTTTGGAGGGAAGAAAGGAGAGCACTGGCTTGGCTACTGTACCAGGGCTGTGTTTTGAGCCTTGGTAATACCTGATGACAGCCAGCATGATATTTACATTGCTGCATATACCATAAAGACAACTGACAGTGATTAAAAGGGAAGGATAAACCTTCTCCAGTAATATTGCTGTGTTTAGAAATTAGATGTTTTGAGTCTGCTTTCCATCGTGTAGAATTAGCGCTGCATAGCTGCAGTGCTCTTTAAATTAGCCAGAGATGCTGGCACAAAATCAAATAAATATAATTGGTTTCAAACTGAAAATCTAATTTAGGCATGCTAATAGCATCTTAAGTAAATGTGGCAGGTCGTGCAGGACTTGTGCAACTGGCCCTTGGAGCTTTCTGAAGTTACTGCCCTGGGGAAAACTGTCACAAGAGGCCTTCTCCAAATCACCTGGGCACCTTGTGCAGCCACAGGGCATTCGGGTTTTCTGGTGAGCTTCTGGTCAGACTGTCAGGGTGTCAGTAATGTTTCTCTCCTTTTTAAGGTGAGCTTCAGGTTGTATCATACCTGGTTAGGGGCATGATGGGGGTGTATGCTAATTTGAATCAATTTGGAGTTCCCCAAGGGCTGCAGGAGATCAGGCATAGAGTCAGCAGCAGCACCCCTCTGCTATGCTTTGCTTGTTTACAGTCAGTGGGGAGAATATCAGATCAGCTGATCCTTGCCCCTGTTATTTCTTCTCTCTGCTGATATAATTTATAACCAATCTTCCTTTCTCTTTTCTTGCCTCTGTTTTCCCTTGCGTTTCTTGTTCTAGAGCAGAGTGAACACCTGGGGGGCTGCAGCTCTTTGCTGTGTTCAGCAGGGAGGCAGCTGAAAGCCTGGCTCAGCAGCATGCACTATGAACTGGTGACTGTAGGTGAAGCTGGTTCAGTGGTGAAGTCAAGCAGCAAAGTGACCCAGTGACAATTTTGTCAAGATATCTTGCTGGCAGGCTTTGCATGGCCAATCCGATTCCTCACCCTTGGTTCCAGTCCTGGCCTGTGTTACATTGACAGGCTGACTGTTCTCCCTCCACCTCTGTTAGTTCTGTGCTTAGTTGTAAGGATTCCCAACTTAAATGTTTGCTGAAGGTGGGAAAACAGATGACCTTTTTCTGTGTTCAGGGCCTAAGAGATATCGAAAGAGCTTAAAGAGAACAATGCAGTGTGGGGTGGGGTGAAAATTTCCACAAGACTCCCCTTCCTTTCTTCAGAAACTTTGGCATTGAGTCGTGCAGTTTACAGTAGCTGGATCTCTCCAGCTTAGAAATCAGAGAGTCATTTATTTATAAAGTGGAGTTGGATGGGGCCATGGGGAGATGCACCCAGCCCCGGCTATTGTCTGTCAGTTGCTGATGGTCCTGATGGCTCATTTCTTACAAGTGACTGGATTTGGGTTTGTCTTCCTCATTTTGAGTTCATTAGCTGAATTAGACCTGAGCAACAAGTCTACAATGTTGAAGTGTTTCTGTATTGATGGACCACTGGAGGGGAAGCATGTTTAAACAAGTGCTGGCAGCACTGTGTCAGCTTTACTGCTTTATCATCACTCTCTGCTCTTCACAGAGCATTAGGAGTCCTGAAAGACATTGTCTTACATGGGCAGAAACCTCTGAGCTCTGAACACAACAATTGAGTTTCAGTGGTGTTGTCAACAATTGAGAGCTCTCATCAGGATGGTGAATAATTCCCTGTCAGCAAGCTTATGTGCAGTTCAACTATTTTGGCTGTATTTCTAATTTGACAGCTGAGTTTGAGAATTCTGCTTCTCCTGATTTTTTTTTTTTAAATTCTTTGAGCATGTTGTGTTAATGCTGGAATATTAGTTTTCTCTTGGACACTGCAGGTACAGACATGAAATGATTAAGCAAAGGTTCTGAGGTTATGGGAAAAACATGAAATCGAGTCACAGCAACATAAATCCCTAAGGTGAGCACCATTTGAAATAAATCATCCCACATCTTGCTGAGAATTGCAAACTACTGGAGCTCTGGCTATGCTGGAATAAGTGACCAGGGATGTTATGAAGTGATACACCTGTGATTTCAATGAAACAAACATAGGATTTCAGAAGTAATAATTGGCTTTGTCCCATTCCTCCTTCCAATTCTTTTAATAAAAAGTCTAGACTGTAGTCATCAGACATGCTGGTGTCAAATAGAAGTAATTTCTATTTAATTCTGATTTCTAATTTAATTCTGTGCCTGGACATATTACCTCCCAATTATTACCCTATCTTAATGTGGTGTCCAGCACATGCCCTGTGTCTAAATGGACCTGCAGTCATCTTTGGCTTGAACCTATCTGAGTGTTTCCAGCACTTGGCTGTGCTCAAGGTGAGCCAGAAAGAGGACTGAGTGTGTTTCACTCAGTGGTGTGAGTTATGCTGTGTCAAAGGGTGGGGGCACATTTTGTCACTGAGCACATGGAAATGGGAAGTTTCAGATGGATTTATTTAAAGCAGGGTTGAGCTATCCTTTTGAAAATTTTTTCCTCAGAAATAAGAGGGCTGTTACTCTCTGGTATATTTGAGAGTTCAGCTGTTCTGCCTGCCTGCAGGCAGTTAGTGGGGATTGCTGATTTTCTTCCACCCCCAATGTAGACTTTAAATTGGCTTCCTCAAACTGTTCAGTTAAATCTGCTTTTGCTTGCTGGCTTTGCTTATCCTTCTGTGTTATAATAGATGATTTATTTCTTCCCTGCACTGTATCAGCTAGTATTTCTTTCCCTCTTCTCTGTTCAGTGTCTTTCTACCTCCACTGTAAATCAAATACTGCATGACTGGAGTTGAGAGAGGGTTCACCAAGTTAAGCCTGCCTTACTGCCTCTACCAGGGTTTTAAATAGGGCATTGTCATGTAAAGCCCTGGTTTCTCTGTGGCAAATACTATTTGTAGTAAATCTCTATCAGGAACGAGTGGTGGAAAGGTCTAGGAGTGAGCAGGGCTTGGATGCAGTTCTGAGAGCTCCCCGGGGGGTAGATGCACCTCTGCACTCTGCTGTGGGAGGGGAGCTCTTCTCGGTCTTAGGGTTTTGCAGCTTTTTTTTTTTAGTTGGCCTTGAATTGCTCTGTCTTTTCCAGCCAGGCACAGGAAAACTGACTGAATTCTCCCTTACTGGTAGATGCACCCAAGTGATCTTCCCTCTGATTCAAGGTTGTAACTTCACTTCTGCCATTAACATTTGCAAGTCTTCCTACAACACTGGGTTGAATAAATGGCACTTTCCTATGAAAGCTTTCTCCTCACTGTGTAGCAGGTTTTTTGGCTTTTTTTGTCCCCTCAGTGGCAGTACTAGGAATGTGTGTGAATCCCATTCCAAATACCCTTTGGTTTTATTAATGTTATTTGTAACTGTTGATATGGATTGCATCTTGTATTTTGTAGCAGGAATTTGACATGTAGTAGGAAGATGGGTTGAAGAACTGTGACTGTATTTAAGAACCATTAGCACTGTAGTACTTAACTCTTCCTGAATGGTGGGGCTTGTGCCAGGAAGACTTTTGACAATTAGTGGATTCTTCTTACCAAGTCCTGCTTGAGGAAAGGAGTAATCCCCTCCTGTATTGCATTGGCTACAGATTTAAGAGTAGGCTTTTTTGGTAGCTGTTTTTTAAGAAGATGATCTCTCACCAGAAACTTCAAATTAGGTGAAGGCAATAGAGGCACAACTTTGGCTTCATAACCAACAGGCCTAACAATGCAAGATCAATCAGACTGCAACTTGGTGTTTAATTTCTGGTTTAATTGGATCTGTATCTGACCTGTGCTCTGTAAGAACACTTAAGAAATTCTACTGACAGTCTTGCAGCTTCTCATTTTATTACTGTCTTGTCCTTGGAATGAGTCACTGTAGAGGTGAGATCCCACAGCTCTTTGGCTTCAGGTTGTTAGAGGTGAAGCATCTGGAGCTGTAGGTTGCTGTCCCTGTGCCTGCCGTGGCAGATGTGAATTCTGTGTCCCAAAGCCTCTTGGGGTTTGGGTGTTCTGTCTGGGTGATCTGGAGTGAGGACCACATCTTTGATGTCACATCCGTGACTGAGAGACTTTTTGATGCAGTGTGTACACATGTGATTCCATTGCTGGATCTTCTTGTTGTTACAGATGTTCAATCCCATAAAAAGATTTGGAGTGAAGCAAACTCTACTTCTCTTTCTGCTCCTGCAGCTAATCACAAGGGATGATTCTCTGCTTGGTGTAACCTGTAAGATAAGTGTAAGATAAACCTCTTGTGAGGTCATGTAAGAACCCACAGGACTTGGTTTTGATTTTTAATTTTTTTTTTTTTTTAATCAGACACTGGTTACCTGGAACCTGAAAGCCATTGCCTGGTCCAGAGCAGCCTTGCAGGGAAGTGTTTTGTGTGCATTGTTCATAAGAGGAAAACCCAGGGGCACGATTACAAACAGAGCCTGCGTCATGAGCAGCTTTCTGGCACTGCTGCAGATAGTGGAGGATGGATTCCAGATCTCACTTAAAAATAGAGAGCCTGTGTGTTTGCTGGGGAATGGTGAAAGGAGTGGGCAGGGTTGTGCAGAGGTGTTCAGCTGAATGTGATCTCATGCTGGAAGAGACTCAGGAGTGTGTCTTCACCAGGACAGGCTGGGGGAGCTGGGTTTCATGAGCCTTAATGAGGCTGTTGCTCTCCTCAGCTATTGGGAAGTTGTAGAAAAGGAGAAGCTGGACTGAGTCCCCAGAGGTACATGATGAAAGGTCATCGTTGGGAGCACTGTTTTGAAATGTGATCAGATAGTGAGGTGGAAAAAAGCTTTACTGTGTGGGTGGTCAAATGCAGGAAGAACCAAAAAGGTTGCAGAAATACCTGGTGTTGAAGATATTAAAAATTAGACTGAATTTGATGCTGGGGAACCTGATCTGACTTGGGGTTTGGCCCTGTTTTTAGCAGGAGAGTGGACTAAAGATCTCCAGAGGTTCCTTCCAAGCTAAATTGCTTGTAACATACATGTGACCCTGAAAGGGAACATTTTCTCTGGGGAGAGGATTTGATACCACATTAAGATCAGGACTGATTCTCCAAGACTGTTATGGAAGATGTCCTCTGAATAAAACATCTGTCTGAGCAACTGAATTACCTTGAAGTTTTCCCAGCACCCAGGGTACCTGAAACTCAGTTACCAGAAGTGGCATGGATTTAAGGTTTGGGCAGCAGTTCTGTGAAAATTTTTTCCTATGTGGCTCCTTACCATTGCTCATGGTGGGCAAATACTGCTGTAGAGCCAGGATTTGCTGTTTGTCTTGTGACCATTTGGTATGTCTGTTCCCATTGCTTAAGCAAGGAATCTCTGCTAAAAGAACCTCTGGCTTCAATTGCATTTGCCTGGGAGGAGGCAGCAGTGGAGTTCATCCCAGCCTTACTGGGAGAGCTGCAGTGTCCTTATGTGGCTGTGAAGATCCAGTTATCTTTAGAAACAAAGTGTATTTGAGCATGCTGTGTCCTCTGGTCAGCCCCTTGTCTTCCCATGCCTTTCAAAGTAGCCTTAAAAATTGTTGGTTTCCATAAACTTTAACAGAGATCTCAGAGGTGTGTGGTTGGTTTGTTTTGTTTTTTGTTTTTTTCAGTGTTGTTTGTTTGTTTTTCCTTCATATAAGTTTTATGACAGCAAATAAATACAGAAGAGCTGGTGTCCAGCCTCCCTTGAAGGCTGCTTCTGGACTTTTGTGAGGAGTTTGTCTCAATGTGAAGTTCAGGCTGGAGCTCTGGATGCCGAAGGTACAGGGAGTCTGGATCCAGAGGACTAGAGGAGATATCCTGGGAAATCAGGCTCCACTGACTGTTCAGGGCCTATTTGGATTGAATTGGTTTTGTTTTCAGGGATTAGTTGTATTTCATACAGAGCCATTTAGTCATAGGAACATGAAAGAAGCAAGGGTGAGAAAGGATATGTTTTCCTCCTTAGGCAGTGTTTCCTAAAGGAGGCCATGATCCTCTTCCCTAGGAATTTTGCAGCTGCTATCCTGAGGGTTGGAACTGGATCTGAGAGGCTACAGAGGCAAAAGCAGGGGGTATTAAACAGATCCTAATACCCACTTGGGGTTTCTTTCCTCCTTCTCAGCCTTCAACAAAACGATTCTCCTGCTTTTCAGGAATGAAGCAGCAAGCATTTGGCCGTGCCCAGTTTTCATTGTTTTGCTAAGCTGTTATGCTGGAAGAGATTAACTAGGGAGCAAATTTTCTCCGAAAGCTGATCTTGAGAGAGGGAGGTGGAGGGAAGAGCCTGAGCACTGACCTTGATCAGAGTGTCTTGAGGGGAAGAAGCATGGACTGAGCACAGGAACATTAACCCAGTGCTGCCCACTGTGCTGCAGCTGAGCAGCCCTGGGGGACTGCAACTGGTGATGGTCTCAGCAGATCTGTGTCTGCTGGGGGACTTGGTTTGTCTCAGTGGTCCCACCCTGGCTTTTCTTCCTCCTTGAAGGTGGTTCATAGCAGCCAGGGGCTTAACACTTTGCTCTCTGTTTTCCCCTGAATATTTGTTACCTGCTTCTAAACTTCAAAAAACTTCCTTGCCAGCCTTTCTCATTTCTCTTTGTTGGGGTCATCATCTCTGTCTCTGCTTGCTTTCACTTCATGTGTTCAGCATCCTTGCTGCTGCTTCTCTCCTTTCCTTCTCTTGCCACTGTGGAATTTCATAAAGCAATGGTACAGCTGCAAAGCACGAAGTGGCCGTGTTGCTATGTTTTCTCTGCTCTTTGAAGAAGCATGGAAACCCCTCTTTGTTCAGCCTCAGAAGCATGGAGCTCCCAAGGAGCAGCTTGCTTGTGGCACATCCTGCTGCAGCTTGGCTTAATCCTTGCTTGATACGCTTTTGAGATTTCATTGTTTCTCTATAATTAAGTGCTATGGAGGAGCTGAAAGAAATGATGAATTATTAGCAGGAGGGAGGGGGGGGAGTGGGGAGAGCAGGTGGTGATCGAACTGAAGAGAGCTGCCAGGGAAGTAGGAGCAGCAGGGAATTAAATGGGAGGAGTCTCGAGTTTGGATGATTCCCTGCCATGTGCCCAGAAGGATTTAGTTTGGGATTTCATTACTGTTCAAATAATGCCATACACTCGTAACAGATCAGGACCTTGTAGGCTGGGACATTGTCCAAACACTCAGTGGAAAGCAGTTCTAGCCCTGAAGTCCTAGTGAGCATTGGTCAGGCAGGCTCGAGGACTGGGAAGGAGCTGTAGCATGCCTGGCCCTGCTTTCAATTACTCCGCATCTATTGTTTCTTGTTGTAACATCTTAAAAAAATAAAAGACAAAGCCATTCTTTGTATAGTCACTTCTCTAAAACCCTGGACTTCATTGTGGTCTTGTGAAAGATTTGGTTGACATCAGTGCTGTCGTGTCTGGATTGTAAGAAGCATCTCTGCCAGTCATGCTCACACCAGCTGGGTTTAACTGGCAGAGAATTCCTGGTCCATCATGTTGGGGAGGGAAGCAGGTGTATGCTAAAGCCATTGGACAACTGAGATATCCAGAAAGAGTCTTTGAGCACAGTTACTCCTCTTGAGAACTGTGCAGGTAGCTTGGGAGATGAAAAGATGCAGTGTAGAGCTGACAGAAGAATGAAAAGGGTTGTGTGACAAGACAGTCCTCTGAGGTGCACAGTTGTGTATCTGTACAGCATCTGGTTTGTGTTTTCAGCCTCCATTTATTTCTGTGCCCCAAGACATCTAAAGAAAAATTGTAATGCTGGTGTTTGAATGTGTCAGCAGCAACATTTCTGGGATCTCCTTATGAAGGGATGATACAGGCACAAATGTTTGGTTTTTGTTCTGACTTCCAAAGGCTACCAACAGTGCTAGGAAATGCAGACTTGCTTGTTTTTGCCTTTTGTCACTACTGCTGCTGCTGTTATGGAATCACTTTGTGTGTTCTCCCTTTTCTCCCTCCAAAGAAGCAGCAGAAACATTTGGTACTGGGTGGCAGAGAGGGGCAGGCCAGTGCAACCCAGTATTCCCTGTCAGTGGGATTATGTCTGTACTGGGGCAGCTGCTTTTGTGCTGGAGTCTTCCTTCTTGTACCTACATGGCAAAGCAGCCATAGGGAGTGTACGTGGAGGTTTGCTTTTGTGATACTTGTCCAGTGATTAATAATGTGTGTTTCAGCTCTGTACCTGGCAGTCCATCCAAACTCAGCTGTCAAAATCTCTTCCCTTTGCATTTTCTAAACATTTTTTCTAATGTTGGCCAAAACTCTTCCATCTTCCCTATCCTTTGCTCAAGACTCTGCTTATGGCACTCAAACCTTGTTTTCAAAGTCCCTTGTAGATATTCTTTATCCTGTTGCTATCCTTTTCTTCCACCTGAGTTTCTGGTAGCACTGTTTCCTGCTCTGCTGTGAGTGCTTTGGGATAAAGAATCTGTGTGCAAGTAATAAATGGCCTCAGTCTTGAACTTCATAAAAACCCATTTGCTTCAAGAAATGGCACAGCTTTGGCAATACTGTTCTGCACATTGCTGCTTTTTCCCATTAAAATGTAAACTCCTGAGTGCAGGGAACCACCTGGCAAGCTGAAGCTGTTGTCCAGGGTACACTTGCAATGCCATCCAAAGTGCAGTGAAGCTCGTGTAGAAGGTACTGGTTGAAGATTAGAGGAACAGAGTCCCACAGTTCAGGGGTTTATGATTTATTTCGGTGTGACTTTGGTTGATGCAGTTTTTCCCTGGATGGCAAGCTCTTTCCACACCTGACACTTTATCAGAGTTTGGTGGTGACTTTGTGCAGCTTGCTGCAAGAAGACTCTTGATGGTGGCTTTAGGAAGCTTCAGCAGCCTTTGTCTGAAGATGAGATGGAAAGGTTATCTGCATACACTAGAAAAAAATAGCTTGCAAAAATATTGTGCCTGACATGTATTGTGGGACCTGCAAGTAGGTTTTACAGTGTTAAGAACAGGAGAATCTGTTAAAATAGGTGTTTTATTCCAAAATGCAGAATAGCTTTTCTTGTCTCCCTCGTCAGCCCAAATATGCTCACGAGTTGTGTGTTGGGGTAGTGAAGAAAATAGATGAGATTTTATTTTTAACAGGGTTTTTTTTTTTTTTAATAGTGGCAATAGGGAGCTCTTGAACTGTTTTCCACCTATCCTACCCCTTTTTTTATTTGAATTTATTCCTTTCCAGTGATGTGTGTAAATGTGAGGAACCGAGGTCAGGGTAGAAAGTAAAGCAGCAAAGTGTTTGAAATGTGAATGCTCCAACTATTTCTGGAGGCCATCAAATACGGGTTTAACATCAAATAAATGATTTTAAGTCTTGCTGTTGCAAACTCCTTTTGATATCAACAGGTATGATATTGCTGAGCAGTTGAAATAAAAAACTGTATCCCTATGTCTAGCAAATGAAAAACTGTGCATGGAGGACAGTGCCTTTCTCCCCTATCTGAATTTGAATGTTCTCTGTGGTTTTTCAACCCAGACTGTGGGAGAAGTGGAGCTGAACAGACTTGTATTAATCCTACTTTGTGTCTTTGCATAAAATGAGGGGAGATGAGAACAGCAATTAGTACATAAAAATATCTGAAAAAATGTCATTAGTGCTGGTAACAAAGAGTGTGGCTTGTTTTGACTCTGTGGGTGAACACATCAGGTTAAAAGTCTCTCTTAAAAGCATATGAGAAGAATCATTCCTCTGTTGTAAGTAAGCTGGAGTTGGGAGGTTTTGTGTCCACAGAGCTGTAGTGATCACTCCAAGATCCACTTGTTTGTGTTGGGTTTGCCCAGCACTTGGATTTTGTGGCTGAGCTGGCCCGAGTTGCACAGACACAGAGTGGGGAGTGCCTGTGGGGTTGCCTTCACTGGGTTTTCCCCAGGCTCTACCCCTTTTGCTACCTGTCACTATCATTTTGTTCTCTGACATCCCTTCTGTTGTGCAGAACTCCCCTCAGATGTTGCTGACTCTCAATCTTTTTCCTCCCCAGGGAGCGGGGCGACGGCGGTGGTGCAGGCAGCCTTCTGCGCTCCGAAGAAGGAGAAGGTGGCAATTAAAAGAATCAATCTTGAGAAGTGTCAGACAAGCATGGATGAACTCCTGGTAAGTAATCAGAATTGTCTGGGGAGTTGTATTTCAGGGTGCATGATCTCTGTTTAAGTGCTTCAGCCTTTCTGGAAGTAATGCCAGGGTGAGGGGACTTGAGTGATTTCACCAGAAGCAGGTCAGTTGTCCTGGCTGGGGGGCACGGTACTTTTTTAAGATCAACTGTTGGAGAACTTTTTGTTTAGAGCTAAGCACTTTGTATAATAATCCCTTTGTTTTGAACAGAGTTACTGTGTAAGTGTGAAGCTCAGCTGTACCCACAAGAGCTCTGTAGTTTTAGGGGGATCTAGACCTATGCACTTTCACAATCTATAAAATTTAAGGGAATACTGTTTTTTTTCTTTTCCTCTCCCCCTTTCCTGCAGGTTTTTTTTTTTTAATATTTTTCCCTTGTTCACCTGCTAGGAGAAAACTGAATAAACTAGCTCTTGGTCCTAATCTTTTTCTGCTTCTGATGGATCTGACATCTTGCAGGCTGTCATATGGAAACCCCAACTAATTCAGAGTTCAGGGAAGGAGTTAAAGTACTTTGAAGCTGTATGTCTGTAATTTTCCTCTGCTGTGTGCCCCTTTTCTCAATGTAAAACAGCTCCTGGCAGATAGCCAGAAAACTTCCTTGTTCTCACCTGGCTCATATGTTGATGGGCCTCTTGGTTCTGTCCTTTCCATGTGTCTGTGAGCTGGTGCTTCTGTAGTGCAGCAGTTGTGACATCCACCTCACATATAGAATGTCTCAGGAGTTAAACCAGGCAGAAAAAGGCATTCCTGTGAATATTGAGGGGTCTTAGCTACAGGTGAGAAAGCTCTCTTGGGTAAACCAACTCTCTATTTTTTTTTTAACTTTTTTTTGTGTCTTCCCTTGTCTTTCTTTTCACTTGCATCTTCACAGCTCTATAGTATTGACTCAGGCACTTGTTTTGGTGGTTGAAATTAGAAAGTTAAATAGAATTCAGGCTAGCTCTACACTTGTATGATCTTCAGCATGGTTCCCACTTACATCTAGCAATTAATGATGAGTTTCTCATTATAGCTATCTGCAAATGTGCTCTTGTAAGGAGGAAAGGCTCCATCTACTCTGTCACATTTTAGTGTGCCTGTGAAGGGTTGCATGGAGGACACCTAAGATGGGGCTGAGTTCAAATCCTCTTATGGCTTCTGCTGGTGTAGGATTTAGAGACCTCTTCCCTTTTCACAATCTTTTTGTCCTAGTATCAACCTTTTGTGCTCTTCTCAAATCTTTCATGTGGCTTGCCCATAGTACTTGTCTCTGTTGTGTTCCTCTCTGTATTGTCATGATGTACTAGTTGACATTGTTAGTGTTTGAGTAATGGCCAATTCCAGCTAAAGGTTTAGGTTCAGGCAGATGTGCTACAGAGACTTGGTGTTTTAGATAAGTACTTCTAGTTGCTTATTTTAAACCTCTGGCTGACCCATTCCTCAAAATGTTTTTTCTTGTTATGGGTAGGACTACAGTGAATTGCTGTTGTCAGCTTTCCTAAGCTTTCAGTTTTGTGCCCAGTTCTGGTGCAGGGCCTTCTGTAGGCTTATGCCTATGCAGATATTTCTGTCTTCTCATCATGTGTTAGATGCTGTTCAATAATGTCTGGGATTAAAATGGGAATTTGAGGTTTTCTCATACCTGCTCTCAGTCAACAGATTTTTTGTGACTCACCTTGTAGCACACCACAGACATTGTTTTCTCCAACTGATGAACTTGTACACAATCTATAAAAATAACTGCTTTAATAGTGAGGCATTAGGCCAGGAGGCTGTGAAAAAGCAGAGAGAAACTGCTGTCAGACTGTTCTCCAACCAAAACCAGTCAGGCCCTTCTCAGAAGTCATGTTTCAGGCTGCAGAGTACCAAATTTTAATCTAACAATGTCATACAGCTACTTTAGGAGGATAAGGCCTTCCTTTTGATGTGGTTGGTGAGTGATTGTGCTTTCCTATGTACCTCAGAAAGCAGATGCTTTGGCTGATCTTTGAAATAAGCCTCTGTGCTGTGCCTTTAGTTGTGCTGCCAAAGTGTGTAACCCCTCTAGAAAACTTGTCCATGATTTAAGGAGCACAGTTAAGTGATTAGAGTCTGATCATTCCGAGGAAAGAGTAAGAAGGAAGCTCTGGGCAATACTGGGATAATCTCTTTTCAAACAAGTTCTTGTCAGAACCTGTGTCAGTTGAGCTTTAATAACCTGATTTAAGCTGATCTCTCCCATTGTTTTTAAAAGCTCTTTAAAAATGCAACTCCAGATATTCTTTACTTGAAAATCATGGAGAGGTGGAGGAGGGAAGAGGATGGCTCTGAGCTGTAGCAGCATCCTGGGGCAGTGGTTGCCAAGGTAGATGCTTGAAAAATGGTTTATCCTTGGTGTGTTCTGAATTTCAGTTTGTGTGAGAGCTGAGAGGATGGAAGTTCCTGAATTTCCTGCTCTGTGTTCTTACCTTCCCAAATTTTTATCCTCTCTTCATATTTGCTTCTTCCCCAGAGTAAATATTCTCAAGCTTTTCAGTCTTGTGGTCTCCCTTCATGGCAGTTGCCTTGATCAGTTTAATTACCTTTTTTGAGCAACTACGTGTTATTGCAGGAGTGGTTTTTGTTTTGTTGTTTTCCAAAAAATGTAAATAAGTCCATGCAGATAAGATGTTTCAAGAATCAAGTGCAAAGAGAACTGTGAGTTCGTGCTGGGGTATGTTAGGTCCCCTCCATGCTTTCTCCTCTCCCCCAGTACAATTAAAAGCACAAAATTGGGCTTTTATTAGATCCATTCTCCTTCTGTTGTGCTGAGCACAGAAGTCAGCTTATGGTGAACTTTGGTATTCTGCCTGAGAACAGGATAATGCTCTTGTGTTACAGCACTGCCTGGGCAGTAGAATAGGAAAGGGAAAATTGTGTTTTAAGTCTTAATTATTTTTTTTTCTGCAGTGCTTCAGACCCATGAACTTTTTTAAAGCAATCTTTTTTATCTGCCTAGCAGTGAGGGCAAACTTGAGTCATGTTGCTTGGGAGAGGGGAGGGAGAGCAGCAAACAGTTCTCCTGTTTCTACAATATTTCTTTTATGACTTTGTCCATGCTGCTTTTGGGGCTGGTGCTTCTATTTCTTGGGATGGAGGAGAAGAGGAAGGTGAGTGTGGAGCAGGGTTAGGAAATGCACAGTAAGTGGCTCTATCACTAACTGAGGGGATGAGTGACCATGAGCTTCCTTTAAGCTTCTGTAGTGGCTGGGCCAGGGAATCTGGGAGCACCTCCAAGCTTGTGGAGATGCCATCCTTAGAGTGATTAAGTGGTGATTCCTGAGAGGTATTGCTCTTGATCCTTGTATCTTGACACACCTGAGCTGTGTGAGTGCTCAGGAATAATCTGCACACTCTCCAAGTGCTGCACAACATTCAAGGGTAATGCAAGGGATTAATTTATTGCTGCTACAGGGTATGGAAAGGGAGGTAAGGACCAATTTGTTGCAACATGAGCAAACCAAACTGAGGGCATTCAGTGATAATTGCTGGAAAAAAAGTAGACTGGCAGGAGTAATATAGTTCAGAGATGTGGCTCTTTCTAGCCCAGCTACTGGATTAAGTGTTGTTGGTCAGGGATTTCTTATAGTCCTGATTCACTGGACATTCTTGAATGCTTCCAGATTTTTTTCCTAGGAGGCCTTTGGGGTTCAGGAAAAAAAAACAACGTACAATATAACTTACAATGTCATTAATGTGAGTGGAAGTGGAATGTAAGGAGAGGTGGTCAAATGCAGCATTGTCTACAGTTAGCTTTGGACTTTTGCTATTTGAGTTCAACTTCTTACTGTCCTGCAGCCCACAGCAGGTAAACATGCAGCATTTTGGTGTGTGTCTGAGAACAGTCTGCTGAGGTGGGGTATTTCACTGCTCAACACTGCTCACTGTCATGTTTTGCTCTTGCTTCTCCTTTGCTCTGGGATGCTGGTTGCATTGCTTCTGAGGTCCTTGACCACTGGTATGACATCTGCCCCAAAATAACCATGCCTCAGGCTTTGTTCTTGGATAAGTGTTTCCTTGTTTTAAAGAATTATTGATATAAATGGCCTTATATCTTCCTGCTGTCCAGCAAATGGCTTCATTTTAATGTAATTAAAGCTGAGTTAACTTTCTTTCAATCAGATGTGGATTGTTGGGGTTTTTTTGTTTGCTTTTTGTTTTCTTCCATGCTTTGACAGTAGCAGATGATGTGGGTTGGTCACTGTTAGTGGGAATGTTGAATGATCCAGAGGGGAACATGAAGCTGTGGGGTATTTCACATTGGGCTTTCCCAGCTGGGTAGAGCTGCTGTCTGGTCAGTTCTTAGGGTGATTCAGGAGGAGAGAGGAGTTCAGGAAGAAGCATGTGGCATTCTTCCTCCTAAGAAGAGAGTCCAAACTCCTCCTAGTCCAGAGACTGATAGATCTGGGTCTGCACATAAGGGGCCTGAAGTGAAGGTCCTGCCCTTGCTCTGCTGTGCTCAGAAGCAGAGGAAAGTTACAGAAGCAGAGGAAACAAGTTTATCTGCAATAAAAAATGTCCTTCAGAATTTCAAGGAATTAACCTGGGGAGCTTGCTGCCAATAATATGGAGATCAAACATTGCGTGAGATTAAAGAAACCAACCTATAGTTGAGAAGGTTAAATTAGATAGGATTTAAAAAAAGGATTATGAACTCCCCTGGTTTAAAGCATAGGACAACTGTTAACTGCCCAGGCTTAGTCAGAAGTCTTCCCTCTGGGCAGATAATTGTGTAACTGCTTGTTATAGGGTTTTACACCTTCTTTTGAAGACTTAAACAGGATATTGAACTGGCTTTGATCTGACAGAGCAGTTCCTGCAAGTGAATTAACCAGATTGTAAGGTTGTTGGGAACAAAGCAGCAGACTGCTGTAGAAATATTACAGGTGTTTCACCCATGCCTGTCACCTTAAGGGATTTGCCATTATAATTCCATTTCCAGTCCTGGGGACCTTTATGCTTGCTCCAGGGGAAAAAGTCCTCAGGTGTTAGGGTCAGTCTGATGTACAGTGGTGGCTTCTGCATGGTCATTTGGTGTGCTGTGTTCTGTGTTTCTTGCATGATGGGATTGCAGGTTTACAGAAGACTAAAATCTAAGATTTTAGCTTCACTGTATTGTTTCTCAAAGCAGCAAGAGCAAGTCTGTGCTGGTTGTAGTGTCTTTTTTTGGTAAATTCAGGATGAAGATTAGGATTAACAGTGAATGTAGAATGTCTTCCTTCACTTGGACTGGATGAGCATGAGATGGATGTAAATAACTTTGAGGGGTTTCCAGTAGACTGTATGGACTACTCACAGATTTAAGACATAGCTGATCTGTAAACACTGGGTACTGAGCTGAACTGCTGTGAGGGTCAAAGTGGGTGAAGTTGGCTTCACTTGTGTCTGTGAAATGAGTCAGTCACTTGTCTGTTTGCTTTGTGGCTGACACCAAGGAAAAAAATAAAGTGTTTATGAACAGTCCTACCATGATAGTTTAAGGAGCTGCTTCCTTCAGTACATCATCACTAATACCTTGAAAAGGGAGAACAACCCCTGAATGGTGCTGAAAAAAAAGCCATTGAAGTGGGCAGCTGTTGAGTGACTTGCCATGGAGGTTTTGTTCCCATCACCTAAGATTGCTTTATGGATAAAGCTTTTTATCCCTTTCAGAACTATTTCTTTTCCACCCTCTCTAGCTGTGCTAGTCTAAATTCTGTTGCCACATCTTGAGGTAAGGATTGGAACTGGGTCATGTGGACATGGAAACTGGATCAAAATCTTTGATTTTGAGTTCTGTGCTCTTCCCTCTTCTCCTTCAAAAAAAGCTTCTGAAGTTGATTGTGATAGGGGATCATATTTTTTTTTTTAAGATGATCTTTAAGAAAAGGAATGGATATTCTCAGTTCCACAGCCTCCTAGTTAAAGCATTAGAAATTCACTTGGAGCAAAATTTGAACAGTTATGACTGCCTGTAGGATGAGAGCTCTAAATCCTGCTTTAAAAGGATGAAGAAGAGCTTTAGTGCCTTCTGCCTGGAGATTTCAGCTGAGAGATTAAGTTCTTTGCCAGCCATGGTTGGAGCATTGGTGTATTGAAGGGGGAGATCACATCTGACCTGCTTCTATTTCCCCCCCAGGCATGCTTTCCCTCCCCAGCTCTATTGAATTCCATAGAGTAGCCAAGCTGAGAGCTTTCTTCTGGATTCCTCTGCAGTTGCAGGTAGCCACATAAAAGCACACTGCTGCTGTGTTGTATCTCTGAGTTCATGTCAACATGTAGGAAGTAAAAGTAAAGAAAGCATGATTTTCATCCTCATATTTGAGAGCAAGAGTCTTTGAAATGTGCCTCAGGGGCAGATAAACAGAGTATGAGCTGATGATGTGAACAGAAAACACCAGTTGGAAAGTTGAGCTTTAAGCAGCCTTACCTGCTCTGTCTTTCTGCTCCTGTTAACTCAAACTTCAGTTGTATCTCAGTGGGCAAATAAACCCACTCCCAAAAGTATGCCTGACTCACACGAGACAAATTTTCTTGTGATTCTAAATTACACTTCACAGCAGTTTTAGTAGTATTTCACAAGCCTTGAAATGCTTGGATTGCCTGCAGAAGTGCTGGCAGCACTTATCAGGAAGGAAAAAAAAAATTATAGATCCTGAAATGGGGACTTGGCAGAGAGGTTGTGTCTCTGTTATGGGGTTGTGGCCCCAATATCCATCTGGATGGAAGAGCTGATCTGCAGTTGGTTTGAAGAGCTTGTGTCAAGTGGCACAAGACTGCTGACAGAGCAAAATTTCCATGTTAGAACTTGTAAAGAGTAGCTCAAGTTCTGATGTTCAGCACTGACATTATTAGAGGTGTAGAATTTGCTGAGATTTTTATAAGGACTCTTCCAGCATGGTTCTGATGCTGGTGAAAGTGAGGGGAGCACAGCTGTAACGTGGTTACTTGTTTGTGTAATTTGTGGATAAGCAGTCTTGTTAAGGAGGAGATAGGGACAGGAAATCCTTGTCTGTTTTGACTGTTGTGTTTGGAGAACAGCAAACTTGCTGCAGAACTTCAGGAAACGTATTAAAGCTGCATGTGCTACACACAGAGGGCTGTTTCTGCATTTTATCCCCTCCTTCTCCCTCTTTCTGTAACTCTGCTTTTAAGCAGAGCTTCCTGGTGATGCTTCAGTGGGATTCCTGCCTCAGCCACAGCTCTTCAGCCCTTGCATTTCTAGTGCTGCATCCACTGTTGGATGTTCAGGGGAATTGGCCTGGTTTCAGTTAAGCAAGGAAGTGTTTTAACCACAAAGCCCACAGTGATTTGCCACAAGTGGTTCAAACAATTGTCTCTGAGCCTCCAGGATGTTGGTACCCTCTGTGGGGCTGAAGAGGATCAAAGCTTCTATGTAGCCTGGGTGAGATCAGCCTTGAAAACAATGGAAAAGGGGGTGGGGGTTTGTGGGTGAGAGGGCAAATCTGTCTGACTGCTGCTCTTACTTAGTGGTAATAATGTAAAAACATTGGAAATCAGGGGTTGTGATGCAGTTAATTATTCAGAGCTGTGCTACAGTGTGTGAGAAATGGTTTAATCTGCCTGTGCTACACCTCCACTGGCTGACAGGTATTTAATTGCATAGATCAGGTTTGTGATGATGTATTTTTCATCTGTGTGCACTAAAGCATATGACATATGAGCTTTTTCTTATTTTTTTTTAACTGTGCTTCCCAGCCCAGGGAACAAACTGGCAATAAATGAGAGGGGAAGTTGTTGGAAAATAATGAAATAGTAACTAAGCATCATGGAATGCCTGCAAAATGCTGTAGTGCAGAGCTACTTGAACAGCAAAGATCTGATCCAGGTTGAGGCTCTTCAGTAAGCTTGGTCCAGACTTTGTCTCACCATCTCCTGAATTCCTGTGGGATACACTAATATGTATAAAATATGAAAAGTTTGTGTACATTTCTTGTACTTCTCTCAATCTCCCAGGCAGCTGGTTCAAAATATTTTGAGCAGTCTAGCTAGGAAAAGATAAAAACAGCTCCTCTAGGTCATTTCTGAGAATGGTGGTTTCTGGGCTGATAAGCCAGCATCCTACTTGATTCTTTCCACATGTGTTTTCTCTGATGCCACTTGTGTGGTTGTTTGTTTTTTAATAGTCAGGGTGAGAATTCAGGCACCTGAATTTGCTTGTGTATTTAAAAGAGGAAAAAAAATAGTAAAATTATTTTAAAGCCCAAGGCTGAATGCAAGTTTCAAGCTCAATGACCAAGAGAGTTTATGGATGCTTTAATTATGAGCTAAGTGCTCTTAACAAGTTCAGAAAGATCCCAGGGTAAGCAAATGGGTTCAAAACTCTGAGCTCAGTGAGTTTTGGAAAGGTTGTGTGAATCCAGTGTTGCATTTACACAGACAGCAGCCCCCAGAGCTTCCCAGCCAGCTGGGTTCTGTGCAAAGTGTGTGACTGGGCACCAGTCAGTCACTGAGTCTGACCTGTGCTATCCAGGGCTCCAGTTCCCATCCATCCCCTGGTAGAAATTTGGAGCAGAGAAGTAAAAGAGAACATTTTTGTTGGCAGCTTTGTCTGATGAGGTTGTGTGGTTTGGTGGGTTTTTTTGGTGTTTTTTTTTCTTTCTTTCTTTTTTCTTCATTGTGAAGAAACTTAACTAGAAGGCATTAGAAAACTCCAAAGGTGCTGATTTATTTCCTTTTTGAAAAACAGCTTGACACAAGGGAGTGTTTGCAAGGAAGGGAGCTGGAGCTGTCAGAATAAGCAGAGGATATTGTTTCAGGGCTGTATTTATTTTCACAGAGTGGTTTTTACTCAACGAGTATGCTCCACTGAGATGAATAGCCTACTCCCCACTTTTTAAATACCCTTTCCTGTTTAAAAGGATTCTTTAATCTGCTTATTGGAGTTTCCTGGAAAGTTGGTGCCTCTTCTTGCAAAGCAGAAAGAGGAACCAACTGTGTTTAATTCCTCAAATGCACCTATTCCCTGAAAAGCAGTAAAAGTGGATAAATCAACATGAGTCTGTTTCTCTGTAGCTGTGATTGCCAGCTCAGAGCTTGCCAAGAGGGAAGCAGTGTGCCTTTTACTCTGTGCTCAAGCACAAGCAGAGCTTTGTACATGAAGAGGAGAAGAATATGCTGCATCCTTGGGGCATCCTTGACATGGGGAAATTCTTCTCAGAGCTTTCTTTTGTGCTTTGGTACTGGGGAGGAAAGGATCAGGGTGTAGAGGACCCTGGTTGCTCTTCTGAGTGTGTTTGGGGTTATGGGGCTTGGCTGAGTTGGTGGCATGGGGAGGGGGCTGTGATTAAACCTTTGAAAGGTGGCATCTGTGTGTTCAGTGAAGGAATTTGTTAGTTGAGAGAAGAAGTTCAGGGTCTCAGGGGATGAGTGTCTGTGGGTGAAGTTGGAGGGTACAACCTGACAGGTTTGCAGGCTTGGCTGAAGCACAGAGACCCAGCTGGGTATAGTGCAGGGTGTCAGGCTTGGCTTAATGGATGTATTCTTCTATGGCCAGTCAAGAAACTGGGATGTTTTCTGTCCAAACCAGTGATTTGTGCTTTCATAATGAAAAGTCTGTCATGTTTTCTGTGCTGTTGTTTCCCCTGTAACCTGGAAAACCTCAAACCATCACTGAATCTAATAAAGGAGCATGGGCAATTTAATATCAGGGCATATTTCATCTTTCACTCCATCTGCAGAGCTAACCACTTTCTAATATCAAACTGGTTTCACCTTCTTCCCCTATGACAAAAGGTAGCTGTCCTTTGTGTCTTCAGTGTGGCTGAGCTAAGCCATCTGCTCTCCTGCTGGGCAGGAACATTAGGAATTAGAGGTCTTTTTTTTTTCCCTGGGGCTAATATTTCCCTTTCCCATCCAAATTATAGTCTTCAACTGATGAAGCATCTGCTGTGCAATCACTGAAAGGAGGAGTCAGCATGAACTTTAGGTTACAAACTGGTGTAAACTTCTAGGTACATCATGTTGCAGCTGCATGCAGGTGTTTTGATTATGGCCACTGTGTTGCCCTTGCCCCAAGGGGTTTTTGGTCAACTTATTTCTTCTAGGCAGACAGGCAGAACCAAGTCAAATAACTTTGGGCCCTAATATGATGCAGGCTGAGAGTTTGGAGTATGTCTGGATTTTCCATGTTTAGCTTCTAGGTATCCTTTTTCTTTGCACCTTTGAACATGGTGTCTCAAGGAAGATGATGTCTGTGCCTGATGAATAATAATCACTGGGTCCAACTGCTAATGCTTTATTTTTCTCAACAGAAAGAAATTCAAGCCATGAGTCAGTGCCATCACCCCAACATTGTATCTTACTACACATCATTCGTGGTGAAAGATGAGCTTTGGCTGGTGATGAAGTTACTTAGTGGAGGTGAGTGGTCCAATTTCTTTACCCTAAAAGGCTAAGTAAAAAAAAACCTGTCTTCCTGTAATACCCTTCCCCTTGTGTTCCTCCTAAGCTTCCCACTTGTCAATTGAGACATTTGAATAGCAATATTTAACTTCAGCCCCTTCCACTCAGAAGTAGCTTCTCATGCTATGTACATCTTTAGTAACACCTGACTGCATGGCTGTGCCAGCTTCCTCCCCCTTCCTATTCTGTCAATTTTACACCATGCCTCCCTTGAGTATTTGATGTAGTAGCTTTAACTGGTTGTTCTAGTTGACAGAATAACTGGAAATACTTGGGGCAATTTCAGGTTACCCCACCTAGTTAACCCAGAGCCAGGGAAACTTTCCACTTTCTGGATTTACTTGCTTAGAAACCGGAGAAACAGTTTTTGCTTTGGTTTCTTTTTTTTTTTTTTTTTTTTTTTTTTGAGAGAGAGGGTGTTTGAAAACTTCTTATCAGTACTGCTTATTTGATGTAATAATATTTTCCAGGATCCCTGTTTAAGTTGCAGTTGAGACAAGAAAGAGAAACAAGCTCTGGATGATAACACAGAGCACTGTTGCTAAATCTTAGGCTTGTCTTTAGGAAGACATGATTTTCCTGGCACCCTAGTGAAAAGAAATTCTGAAAGAAGCCCAACTGTTTTCTTGCTTTAAAAAAACCTAAAACTTGGCTTCTCTGTTCTTGGCTTAATAGAAAGAACAGCAAAATGTGAGAAGATGATGTGGAAAAATCTGACTAAACCTGTTGGCTTTTTCCACAAGAGCTCAACAATGAGCTCTTAAAACATATCTATGAAGATCATATTTAGAGAATTTCAGCAATTCTCTTGGGGGCAATCAAATTTCATGTCAACTTAAGTCTGTCTTAAAGGGTTTTCAATGTTTCGTGTGTCATTAAGCAATACCCTCTCTTAGAGAGGACTCATAACAGGTCACTAAGGATATGATTGCCCTTTGTGTGTAGAAAAGAATCCCCTGCCAGCTTAGTGAAGCAGTTTTGCTGTGGGTATAAATGTATCTGGGAAGGTTTCCATGCAGGAAGGTACCTTGAGAGGTATTTTGCAGCTGTTTTCACTTAATACTTTTTTTCATGGCTGTTCTTCAGAAATCTCATTTTAGATCTTGCAGGCAAATTCTACAGGATAATGTTGAGGATGGGTGAAGAAGTTTGTGCATTGGAACCTTCTGACTGAAGAGCTTTTTCATTCACTTTTAATGAAACTATTTCCAGTTCTTTTTAGGCTGAGTGATTTATGTAACAAAATGCTGTAAAAACTGCTTCTCATTCCTTTCAGCTTAGTTCTTATCAGTAATAAATTGGCTAGGTTGGTAGTCATCTGTTGTCCAGTGGGACAAATAATAATCTGGGTTTCTCAACAGGAAAAACCTTTGAGCTGGTTTTACAAACCAGAAAGAAGATGAAAAAAATAACAGGGTGCAGACTGACTCCTTTATTCTAACTATTCAGAGAGCGTGGTCTGAGACTTGTACATCCCAATAAGCATATGTAAAATCTGATTTGGTGGCCATTCTGTATCTCAGTTGTGGCTTTTGTACTTGAGAATTTCTTCTGGGTAAAAGTTCAGAAGCTTACTGCTTCTCTTTCATCAGTGTCAGTGTGTGCTGGCATGTGTTTTCAGGCTGAAAAGTTTTAATTTCATCTTACTTACACTTGCTAAGACAGACCAGTCTGTCATGCAAGCCTTTTTTTTTTTTTTCTTGCTGTTTTGAGTGCAATTTAATTTATTTTCTGGTTGTAGTAATTTTGTTGAAATCTTAACAAGTGTTATGCAAGTATTTTAGAAATGTCTCTAGGGGAAAATACTCTAAATGCATGAAGCTTTATTGTCTGATAATTGTGCTTTGCTCCTCTGAGCAGCTGACCAGTGTCCTCCCAGGTAGCTGAATGTCCTGACTGGTATTGTTGCTGAAACTCAACTATTTGTTTCTGCTTTGGTAGAAGGTGCCATGTCTCATCTTTGGAAGTTGTCAGCTCTGAGGAGGTAATGTACTGATGAGCTTTTAGGGAGTAAAAAGTAAAACTGCTCATCTGCATCAAGTCTGAGGCTGAAGTCACTGCTGAAGGCAGTTTGAACTGGCAGATGTAGAGTGGAGTTGTTGCTGATGGCAGAAACGTGGCTGTGATGGTATCCAGCTGGTAGTGACAAGAGGTGCTGGTGTGTCCAGTTCTCTGACACCCTCTTTCAGATCTGGTGACGTCTGCCTGAGTCAGGTTTGTGAAGTGTCTGCTCTTTCCCTTCAGCAGATATTTCAGATCCTTTCTGAAAAAAAGGGTTTTGTAGGGATTGAAGCTCAGCAATGTCAGCTAGCACCCTGGCCTTTTGGTCCAAGTGTTACTCCAAACTAAACTCCAATGGCTATTTCTGGACAACTGCTGACCTGCTCTTTGCCTCACTGGCATTCCTCTGTCATGAATTTTACTCATGCCTTTTTAAAGACATCTGAAGCTCAGTCCTTCTTCCTAAGAGCAGCTGTCCTTTTGTTCTTGAGCTTTTTTCTTATTGTGACCTGTTTGCTCCTTTAAATTCCTGCTGGTTTTAACCAGGGCTCTTATTTCACAGGTGTCACAGGCCATAGTGAAGTCCCACAAAACAGTTGCTTATTTGAAACAGCCATCTGTGGTTGCTTGCTGTATCACACAACAATTTTTATTGTCCTAGCCCACAGCAGATGAAACCTCCAAAATGTTTTTAAACTTTGCAGATCCTTTAAATATTGAAACATTTCCAGATAGGGCTCTCGGAGCTTCTGCCTATTGAAGGCTCTTCCTAATGAAATTTGCTAAGTAGGTTATTGTATTGAAACTTTTTATTTTCAAAAAGTTTTTAAGGTTATCTGATCAGCCTCTTTCTTTAACCTTTGACCTAGATTATCTGGTGGTGCTTGGCCAGCAATTCAGCAAGCCTGACCAAAAGGGAGGTAGGGCAAGTCTTGGGTTTCCACCAGTGAGACAGGACATCTTGTTCTACTTCTCATCTGGCCACTCCTAATTCCAGCAGTGAGTTATGATCACAGTGTAAGCCACAGGTTCTTAGAAAGCCTTGGGTTAATATTGAACTATTTTTTAGGAGACAACTATATGAATTTGAGTCTGTCTGGAGGGTTTTTGATTTTATTTATAGAGACACAATCTCAAATAAGGCAAGGGCAAGTCAGAGGCAGAGGATAAGAAAGGACTGTGCCTGATTGCAGAGCAATTGCAATAGCCTGTGTTGCCCCCTTTAAGGTAGGAAGCAATATAATACAAATTATCCTATTTCTTACACATTCAGGCCTGTGCCCTAGTGGAAAGGAAAGCATCAAGAAGTGAAAGATTCCTTAAGCCTCCTGCTGTGCTGAGGTGGTTTAGCCAGGGTTAAGAAGAAACTTCAAAACCAGACAGCCCAGCAGTCTACTCAGATGTATTTTCCTTTTTATTGTGTAACTTGTTCTTTCTTTTACTTTGGTGTTCTTTTGCTCTATCTGTATTCCTCAGACTCAGAAGTACTGCATCCAAGCAGCTGTTCTTTCTTCTTTCACATTTTCTTCCTTTGTCAGAGGCTGACAAGATGCAGATTTAATTCTTGGCTCTGACAGGCTCACTAAAACCTCTGGCTTCTGCTGAAATGTCTTAAAAGAAGCAGCAATGAACCCTGCCAACTCCCACTTCCAAAGATGCAGCATGTTCAGTAGCAGTGCCCATCAGGTTTGATGTAGTGTAGTGATCCCCAATGCTGTTTCCCAGCCTATTATGCCAAACCTGTAAATGGGAGATCAGTACAGGTGCTGTTGCCTGCTGCTTTTGTTGGGAATTAAATTAGAGTATTTTTTTTTCTTATTCAACATGCCAGACAAAGGAATTTTCATTTAACTTATCCTGTATCTTTGTCCTTTCACTTAAGTTATAGTACAATATGCAAAGTGTGGTTCCCACAAGACCTAGCTCTGCTGTACATTGCTTTTTGCCTTTTGGGGGTATGTAAATTCCAGCTGTCATATCCCTGCATTTGTCTGTAATCTCTAGTCTAAACAAACCTTCCATTCTACTCAGGTTTTTGTACCCTTCTCTGCTTCAGCCCCATGCACTGAATCATTAAGCTGTGTCACTGAGGTCTGTCACTTGGATCCTTCCTTTCTCTTCTGGGAAGGAAAATCAGAAGCAGGCTTCCTAAATGCCATTTTGTGTGCTTGCTGATGTAGGTGAGCTCAAAGAATCCAGCTCTGGATTTGGAACAGGAAGCCTTGATGTTTGTGGTGGCTTTGTGTTGAAAGTGAATCAGTGGAACAATTAGGGCTTCTTGCCCCGAGGGTGTGATTACACAAAAGTTTTCTCCAGGAGTGATGCTGGTTTAAGAGGTTCCTGGCTGGTCTGTCTCCACCCTCCCTGAAAAACTGGATTACCAATTACTGCAGAGGTCCCATTTACAGTTTGGCTTTGTAAGCTGATGCATTTATACAACGTCGAGGTGGTGAACCATGGAACTTTTTCATCTCAGTTTGCTGCTGAAGGAGAGGCTTGGAGTATCACACAGCACCAGGTGCTGAAGGTTCTCCTGGGTACATGTGTGGTGTGCAAGGCCAGGACTGCATAGAATAGGTTTCAAGACACTTGTTTGCAAAAGTTCTGCCTGATGTACATATACAAAACCTGACTGTCCCTCCCACAAGTTCAGGCTGTTGGTCTGCTCCTGGGTTTCTTGTCTTTTCACACTCAGATACTGCTGGAAACCAACTATTTGCTTCTGCAAAGTTAGATGAAGTCAGAATCTAATCAGAGTCTGGTTATGCCAAAATGGGAAAGGCAAACTGTGGGGTTTACTGCTCTTCACTCCTGGGGGCAGAGGAGGGAGCAATGATGTCTGTTCCTCTGTGCTGCTGGACAGACATCAGTTTCTCTGGTGTGAGCAGTAAGGACTCCAGAAAAAGCTGCTCACTGCATCTTTGACCTCCAAGAGTTCCAGGTTGGGTTTTATCAGGTAAAGTGAAGTCTGTATCTGGGTAATTCCCGTTGCTGCTACTGTTTTGGGGAGCTCTCAGAGCAGAGTAGGAAGCTTGGGAGTTTGAGCAGAAACCCCATTAACGTTCAGTTGCTTTACAGTGCAACATGGTTTGTGATTGGTGTCAGAATAGGCTGAGACATTTTAATTAATGATAAATGATGTGAAATGCTTTATCAGATTGTACAATATCTTGAAGACTTCCTCTTGGTGTGCAGCTCAGTGTATATTTGGTCAAGAATTTGTTTATAGATTTTTTTTTTTTCCACATCAATCTCAATGTCCTCTCTTTTTTAGTCTTCTATTGGTATTTGAAATCAGTTGCTCATCACCAGACTTCTTTAAACATCCTTATTAATGACAGGGTTATTTACATTTAGGCTCCAGTTCTGGCTCTTCCCTCTGTCTTGTTTTGTCTTTTCCTGATATGCTTCCCTTTCTGGGCTTGAAAGAGCTTTCCAGTCAGCCTCAGCCAAACTTAATTTATTTCTCTTTTAGCTTAAACCTGATCCCCTGTTCTGTGTACCTGGCTGCAGCTTCTACTTGTGCACTGGGAGCTGTTGTAATCAAATGTATAGTACACACCAGAGTACTTCACAGTTAGCTGAAATTAAAGTTTTATTCAATTAGTTAAAAAATATATATTTTTAAAAGACTTTGCAGTGTATTTTTTCCCATTTGAAAATTAAGTGTTTTCTAATACAGAGTGGGTGCCTTTTATGCCACTAGATTGTGGGAGATTCTTTGTCTTACACAATGAGATTGAGCAGTTTGCCCTTGGAGCACAAATCCCTACCAAGACTGTATTTAAGCAGAGATTCAGATATGTTCAGATGTACTTTTAACTTCCCCAGGTACTCTTAAACTGGTTTGGAAGCTGGCTCAGAAATTGGTAGTAGCTGGGATGGTGCTGGAGTTTGAAACAGGATGATGGATTTGTAAACCATAGATGGGATTTTGGTTCCAGTTCAGCTGAGCTTGTTTCCAGTTGATTTCTAGCAGTTAACCTATTACTGGATTTGGAACAGGTCATTTAGTGCAAAATGGTCATTTTTCCCCTTAGGCTAAGGATGAGGCTCTGCCCTACTGTCTGTTGTTCAAGTGTAACACAGCTGGTAGAAGTGAGAAATTTTCTACACCCTAAGGTAGTGTAGACCCTAAATCTTACCCCTTAGAGTACTCTAAGTGTGTCCCACACATACCTGAGATCCTTGGGAGCAGTGACTGCATTTCAGCATCAGCCTGATAAATTAACTGCATCTCTACCTTCTACCAAAAAGTGTTTGGGCTTTCTGAGCTGGAATACCAGAAGATTTAGAACATTTCATGAAGCAGTAAATGGAAATGCAACTTGGCTTTGTTCTTCATATCCCCTGGTGCTGTACTTAATGAAGTTGCAGTTGAGGCAGGAGTCAGTATTTCCTGATCCCAAATTTGCTGATCTGAGATGTGTAAAACGTGGTGTTGTGGTGCCAGGAGTAGAACTTTTTCCTCTGTGCAAACAGAGTGGGGATGATCCAAATAACACTTTATTCAAGTAGAAGGTGGCTCTTGGGTTGCTCTTCTGTTTCTTGAACCAAAATATTTTGCTGATGGCCTTTTTGCTGGTCTGCTTTCTGTAGAAGACTGGAAAATTCTTCCACTTCTTTGAACATCTGAATGTGCAAGTGGATTTTAAAAAACTTTCTTAGAAAGTGGCAGTCAGGACTGGGAGCAGATACAGCATGGGTGTGAATCAGCCCTTTCACAATGAGTGCTGGCTCTGTGCATGACATTTTGTCTGTTTAACTCCCACCCCTTTTTCTGGGTTAAACACAACCTCTGACTTGGCTTAACAGAGGGTTTTTTTGACCAAATGAATTTGAGCACCTTATGATCTGCCTCCTCATGTTCCCTGAGCCCTTTGCAGGAGAGGGGAATGTTTTTGAACAAACTCTGCTAGCAGAGTTGTGGGTGGGAAGAGGACAAAACGAGTACGTGAGGAACCACATATTTTCTCTGGACTTCGAAAACAAGTGGCAGTTTGTTCTCCAGATAAAGGCACATTTGAGAGCAAAAACCTGAACAGAGGATTTTTTTTGGCGAGTTTTTTTTTTTTCCATGTCACAAATTCTTTCCCAAAATAAGAACATTGTGGCTTGTAATGTAAAGCACACTTTGTAGAATCCCAGGTAAGTCCTCATGACACACAGCAGAGGATCCTGTTAAACACTAGAACCTAAAGGCAAGATACCACTGGAGAAGGCTCTGCCTTGGGGTTTTGCAGTTTCCTTTGGTGTAGATAATCTTGCTCCCATGTAAGAAGTCCAGCAAATGTCATAATAACCTGAGTTATGGCTGGGTGAAACCTTTAACTAATTAGGCCCGAGTCAAAGCTGACTGGAAGGTGAGTGTCTCCATGCTCAGATGTGGTAAAGAAAAGGTCAACACTGCTACGAGTATTCTTGCATAAAATGTAGGGGAGGATGCAACTTTTTTCTTCCATCCTTCCATCCTATCCTCCTTTTCATCAGCTCTGAAACTCCTCAGTTCAGAGTTTCTCACTACCAACCAAATAGATGTGTTTGGGTTTTTTTCACCCTCTTTTTTGGGGGACATTTAGTGGGTGGCTTGGTGTATTCTGTCATCACAGGTGCTGGTGGGCCAGAGATGATGGCAAGTGTGTGACTGGTCAGAGTGGGGAATAGTGACTTTCCTGACTGCTGCAAGCTGCTGGATGAATTCAGCACATGGCATTTCCCACAAACCAAGGGACACCATGCACCTGTGTAATTGTTTCCTCTGCAGTTCAACTTGTGAGAAACTTTTCCAAGTTGAAATACTTTAAACAAAACACATCTGCATGATTGCTTTGAACAAGAAAATAAAATAGGATAGTTAATTTTAAAGAGGAGGAAGCTTTTCTCTTAAGCAGGACCTTGGGGATAAAAAGGAAAACCAATAACCTCCATCATATTTTTCTGCTTACTTCCAGAATTTACAGGGTGGAATTTATTTCCCCATTGACCAGACTAACAAGAGCAAATTTTTAAGCTTTTACTGTTCTTCAGATACAGAAATATTTTGATTCTCATGGGGTTTTTTTGGTTGCAAGTAAGAAAGAATGAACTTTCAGCTTTTCTAAACTAGCTGAGTTCTTACTGAGATGTTCTTCCCCTGTAAGTTAACTGTTCAAAGAAAACCAAGCTGGAATTATTGCTTTGCAATTGTGCCTGCTTTTCTCATTCTTTGAAACTTCCCAGTAGTGCTAACATCTCTTTGTGTCCATAGCTGTAAAAACCCTCCTAGCTCTGTCTATCCAGTCACTAAACCACAGAAACCCAAGTTTGGAGGGGCTAAATAGGAAAACAGGCTTAGACATCCCATGCTGGAGCAATAAAAGTATAATTCTGAGAAGTCCACATGCAAATACAAAGAATACAGTACCCAAGATAACATGAAAACAGGCCCTTGCACAAGAGGCATGTTACTAGTCATTGATTCCACTTGTTCCTGGGTGCAATTCAAAGAGCTGGTTTGCTTTATAAAGTGTGGTTTGTCATGCAAGATGATGTAATTCACACCATGGCTGGGAGAGAGACTCAGCATGAAGTTTCTTGGGAAGGAGCTCAGCCATTCCAGTTTTGTACACAGTGAAGTGACACTGTCAGAATTCAGCCTCATGCGTTCTCCATTTAATAATTTCCACTTTTTAGTCATCCCTTAAAGCATTAGATTTTCTTTTTGACTCATCTGCATCAAGCTTATAAGAGCTGGAAAAGAGCCTAATTTTATGAAGTGTGTTGCCTTCAGCTTGTGAGCTCTGGCAGCCCCCTGCTTTTTCCATTTCCCCCTCTTGCTTTTCCCAGTACTCAGTATTAAAACAGCTGTAGTGTCATTATCTACTTAAAACCCTTCCCAGAGTCCTGTGTATTTACACTGCATGTTTGGGCTTGTTCAAATACTTTCTCAGTTACTTGTGATGCCAGGGATTTTACAGCCTTGAGGGTCTGCACCCCTGTAAGGCTCATGCTTGCTGGGCATGCATCATTCCTGTGCTTTCCTGCAGCAAAGGCTTCAGCTGCTGACTCCAGCCCTGACCATCGTTGCTTCCCCTCCCAGTAAATTCCTGAGGCTGGTATATTGAGTGATTACAAAGTACACTGAACTGTGAATCAATTTGGTTTTAAACTAATGTGTTTAATTCTTTTTCTGTAGGCTCTGTTTTGGATATTATAAAGCACATTGTGGCCAAAGGAGAGCACAAGACTGGTGTCCTGGATGAACCTTGTATAGCCACGATCCTTAAGGAGGTGCTGGAAGGGCTGGACTACCTGCATAAAAATGGGCAAATCCACAGGTATTTGTTTTTCTCATCTTTGTTCCAAAATGTGTCACTGAAACAGAGAAGCTGAGCAATGCAGTCTCATCCTGCAACCAACTGTAAGGGTTGCAGGATAAACCCTTACAGTTGAAGAAAGAAGAAAATAAATAGGGAGCTTCATCAAAACTCAGAATTCAGGTATCTATATAGTAGCTGCTGCTTTAGAAAGTACTCTGACTAGGCCACGTTTGGGGAAACTTTGAGGTACTGCAAGTTCTGATACAGAGAACCTCTTGCCAAATGTCAACATCCAGCTGCAAAGGGTGGTTCTTGGAGCTGGAAAATTTCAGCTGGTTTTGTTGCAGAGCTACAAATCACCAAGGGCACTGCATAAGTGTTGACTAGTTTAATAAGGAGCCTTTCAAGCCTTGCTCTCTCTATTTATATATATATATTATATATATATATATTAAAGGTAGCTGCAAGAACAACATTAATGAAATTTGAATTTGGGGAATTTCATTAAAAAAAAATGGAAACAAAATAAGTGGAAAAACTTCTGCAGGCAAAACTAATGGTCTGTGATTTGATGGATCACTGAAACTTGTGGGTTTCTGTGTTGCTGTGTCATTTAGGAGGTATTTTTAAATCATGTTTTCCTCTCCCCTGGTGTCAAGGTGTGGTGGAGCTCAGGAAGAGAGGATACTAAGTCATTATGTTCTGCTTTTAAAAAGAATGAGAATTGCAATCCTAAGTATGTGCTGAAAATAGAATTTACTGCTTGTGGGTAATATACATCATCCCAGCCACAGACTGCTGCTGGGAACAACAACCTCTTCTTTCTTGGGAATTTTGTGAGCTGGTACAATTGGGTGTTGTCTGGTACAATGTCATTATAAGCACTGCTGCTGCTGGATGAAGTTGCTGTTGTCTTCTGATTGCTGTGTAAGAGGACATAACTATTCTTGCCAAAATGTTATTTAAATTAGAAAATCCAGTAAAGATTTGGTTCATCATTTTGGTCAAACTTTTGGCTGGCTTTTGTAGGTTTTCTTGGGTTAAAAAGAAAGGAATTCCATAACTGTTGCCAACCATTTCTTCCTTTTTAAAAAATCCCATTTCTGTTTCCCATGTCTATTAAAATTCTAATTTAACAAGAATGATTGTGTTCCTTGAGACAGTTATGATTTCACAGATGAACTTTATTTTCTAGATATAAGACTTCAGGCAGCTCCAGGAAGTGAGAGTAAAGAAACAGACCAACTTCGTGAGTTCTTTGAGAACTCTTGCCCTAAGTAACTTACCAAACCATGCACATCTGTGGCTCACAGCTGACTGACTTGACTGAATTCTTTTTCTTGTCTAATGGAATCAAAGTATGTGTTAAAGCAGCAGTAACCTGATGAATTTCAGTTTTTCTTAAGATGTCAGATGGTAATTTCTGTACTGAAAGACAGAGTGGCTCTCCGTTTGACTTGCTGCAGTGAAAACAGCACCACTGGTGATTGTGGTAAAGGTTATAGAGGATATTTTAATGTCTTGGGTTTTTTTTATTAGACTTGGGAAAAATATGATGTTCACAGCGTTGCTTGGTCTAAAGAAACTGTTGCTACATGTAGCTGGAAGCAGACTGAAGCAAACCTACTGCTCCCATTCTCTTTCTGCTTCCTTGGAGCACTTTTCCCTTTTTCAGGGGACTTCATCAAAGAAACCAAAGCTGTGTCATTGCCCTGTGATGCAGTTATCCATCAGCTACTTTGCGTGTGTTGCAGCCCTGTGTTTTGGGGCTGCTCTGACAATTGCATAATGCTTTATCAAAAAACCTCCCTGTGATGGGGCAGGGCAGTCAGAAATTGTGGAAGGGGCAATAGTCATGATAGAGCAGGAAAGTGGTGTGGTTTCCTACCTGTCAGGCAAAGGATAGGTTTTTAACTGTTGGCAGAAAGCAAGCTTGCATGCCTCTGAGGGATGAAGAGTGTTTCCTTAATGAAGTTAATAGTGCTGCCTTGCTTTTTATCCAGATGTGTGCATCCTGCTGAGAGAAACACAGTTTGAAGTTGTAGTGCAGATGGGACCTTTCTTCATACATAGGAATATCCGTATGGTTTTCCCATTTTGCTTAACACAAGGGGTCATAATACTGGTCATGCTTGATGGGAATGGCAGGTGGGAATCTTGCACTTGTGCCAAAGATGCTCTGAGAGGAAGTGTTTAAAATAACTGAACTTTGGTCCCCTGGGTCAGCTTAAAGTATCTGACTCCAAAGGAAACTGCATCAGGTGATGGCTGAGCTGCTGAATATAGAGTCTGGGATGTGGGGCAGCTGTGGCTGGGGGTGAACTTCAGGCTAAACCAAGATCAGCCATGGAGGGTCAAAAGGGAAGATCTGGAAGGACCAACCCAAAGCAAGCAGCCATCCAGCTTCAGCTGGTTACACTAAATATAACAACTCCATTTCTATTAGACCTAGGAGAAAACGACTTGATAAAGTTAGAGGCACAGAGTGGGTGGAATGGATGTAATCAGCACATCTGAAGTTGGACAGCCAGGCTGGTGGCAAAGCCTGAAGGATGAGTATCTGGACACAAATGTAATTTTGTGGGCACTGCTGACCTGAAGCAGGGACAGCTTGTTCCTGCTGTACATCATCAGGGAGATCACAGAATGTGTCTGACAGTGGAGCTGCTTGATACTTTTAAATCATGCATCATCTTAAATGAGTAAATTAACTTAACACGTGGAAGACTGACTTAATGAATTTCTGCTGCTGCTGAATCTTGCTCTGAGTAAACCTGCCTTGAACTTAATGCCCCTTCCAGTTAAGGTTTGGGGAGCTGGTTTTGCATGGAAGTGTAAATCCCTGCTTTGGACAGGAGACTGGTTTGACAGAGTTCTCTAGAGGAGATTAGAAAGCCAAATATCTAGTGAAGTTTTAAATTATTATTATTTTTTAACTTTCCTAATGAAGCAGTCTGAGGCTTGAATAGATGCCACTGTTCAGCAGCAATGCTTAGGTCTCTCACATCTTTCAAAATGTTATTTTTCCAAAAACCATTGGGGAGCAGTGTCAGAGGCCTCACTGAAAAGACAAAGGAGAAGGCAGAACTGGTTTCGTTTCCATGAAAGGCTCTATACCAAGATAATGATTACAAATGAATCCCCATCTTCCTCCAAAAATCACCACTGCCTCCTGTATCTGGGAGCTGGCAGCTCCCTGCCTGTCCCTGGCCCCCTCTCCTGTGCCAGATGCCACTGTCCCTGTCGTGGTTTTCTGTGTAGTGTAGTGATCCCACTGGCAATTGAAATCCTAGCAATCCAGCTCATGTTAACTGAGTTAAATACCTGGGCACCAGCCAGCATGCTGAGGACAGAGGACTGGACTGGGAAACCTTCAGATGAAGCTCTCCTCCTGGAATCTGCTCGGAGAAATTTCTTTTATGGTAGTGGAGCAGGACTGATGTGTTCCGAGGGGTCACTCCCAGGCTAATCTTGTCTGGGTGACACACAGCTTATGTTGCACCTCTTCCCCAGTTGGACTCAGAGTCCTCTGTATATTTGGGGATTAGGAGGAGTTTGATGAATGACTTGGAAATAAAACTAAAACAAAACCAACCCAAGAGATCTTATTGCTTAAAAGCACTCGGAGGGAAGTAGAAAGCTTTTTCAGGTGATGCTCCTTATAGCAATCTCACAAACAAACTGTTCCAAGGTCTCTCTGTCTTTCTCCCTATTTTTATCTCAGAGCTTATCTTCTGTTCACGATTATCTGTTGTGTAACTGAATATTTCAGTCCAGGTGAAGTGATATGCTGCTCAAATATAATCAGATTCTCCTGTTGCAGCATAATAAATGTGATACTCGTGCTTTTTGTAAAAACAAAAAAGCTTAGGAAGTCGTTTAGGGTTGCAGGTACTTGAAATATTGGCATGGCTGTGATCCAGCTATTAATTTACTTGCTGCTCTACTTCTCAGAAGGTGAGAGATGCAACAGCACATTCAATATGCAGAGACAGAGCAGTTTGTGCCCTCATAAGGAATGTTTTGGGGAGGGATTTGGTGTCATTTCAAAATCAGCTTTCTGAGTGTGGGGCAGCAGAGTGCTGTGGCAGCTCTGGTGCTTTGAGGAGACCCCAAATATATATATGTGTGTGTGTGTATATATATATATTCCTGCTGTGATTTTTTGCCAAATAAATGTATTTTAATACATTTGATTTTAATTTGGTTTGATTTTAATTTTAGTTTTTGAACCTTAGAACAGTTATGAAGCAGGATCAGTTTGTCTGCCTGTTTTACCTGTACTAAGAGAAAATATTTCTAAAAAAGAGAATGTCTGTATGTGCTCACATACACATCACCAGCACAAGGGGAGGGTTTGTCCTCCAGTAGTGAGTCTCAGGTTTAAGATGGAGATGATGGATATATTTTGGCAGAACTCAGCTGTCCTGCAGGATTCAAGCTGAATTTTCATGTAGCTGATTAAGGCACTGATAGCCACGCTGGCAGGTTTTGTAGCTGAACTGGATTCCAGTATGCTTCTGATTGCTTTGGTGGCTGGAACACTGTATGGTTTTGTTTCTGCTGCAGTACTGCTTGGGGAACTTCACATCCCTCATCTCCCCAGTGCTAAAATCTTGTTTTGGGGACTGTGCTTTAGAGGTGAAGTTTGGTGGAGGGGGAGATTGAGGGGGATGGATAATGGGATGTGGAACCTTCTGCCTCTAATTGCCATTTCCATTTTAAGTCAGGACAGTAGTAATTTGAGAGCTATCTATTGCTCACCTTGTGGGGAGTAGAATTTTATATACAGAAAAATGTATTTTGTTCTACTTTATAGTATGGGATGGGCAGAAATAACCTTCAGAGGTAGTTTATATCAATTTTAGAGCTTTAATTTGTGATAAGTTTAGTCTCCAGAACAATAGCAATGTTACTCTTTGTCTTGGTGGGAAGAAAAGGTGTTAATCTGGATTGCACTGGGCAATTTGCTCCCCCAGATAAACCCCTTGTTGTGCAGTGTCAAGGGCACAAGGACCACCAAATCTTCACTCTGTACACTGCAGTCAGTCTGGGGGATGCTGTGGTGCTTGAGTGAACCACTGGTTCTCCTGGTGGCTGTTTCTTCCACAGCATCATACAGAAATTAATTTTATTTTTTTTTTTAAAGTTTCCTTGTGGTTGCAGAGAGAAAATAAGAACCAGATGTAAATCCCAGAACTGTAGACAGCCAGAAACAATAGCTCCTGTGGAGACAGTTTTCCTCAGAGTGGGTAAAGACATTCTTTGCTCTGAAGCCTGAAAACCTGGCAATTAAAACTGTGGTGAATACCACTGCTGATGAGAGCAGAGGAGTGCTGGGGCCATGCAGGAGCTTCAGGCTCAGTGCCCCAGCCCTCAGGGGTTCTGGGTGTTCCAGGGTGCCTGAAGTGTCTCACAGGGTGATGCCTGAAGCTGGGTGCTTGCTGTATGACTGAATTCAGGTATCTGTCCCCAATCATTCTCTTGGAACCCAAGTGCTGCCACTGGACTTTGTCACCGAGTGTCCTGCAGGTACTCAAAGTAACTTTGCTTTAGTCCAAGGGAAAAGCAACATGTTGGTAAAACCACATTGAAAGGGAGGGCACTTTTTAGGTTTTTCTCCCCCTTTTTGCTACATGGAGATGACAAGCAGGAAAAATCCCACAAAGAACAGGAGACAGAGGTCAGGGTGATCTCTGAAAGCTTCAACAGCAGTGACAGATTTTGGTCAGTGATCTGTAACTGAGTTACACACTCAACTCATATGATTTCTAGCAATTCTTGAGTTGTCAGGAGCATTTGGATTTGTGTTTCCAGGGGGAATAATCTTCATTCACTGTCTGCAGCATTAATTGTATCAGGTGAAAATGCAACAGACTCTTAACCATTGACACAGAGGTACAACTACAGCTGCTCTCTTTGTGACATCTATGTCTTATGCATTAGAAATTATTTTTGCATGGTCACTAAATCAAATTATATCATGCCTTGCAGAGTTCTTATAAAACATTAAAAAGTAAAGCTTGATACTTTCCAAAACATAAGTGGGACAAAACTCTCACACACATAGGGCAACAAGTGGCAGGAACTGACCCAGTGAAATCCAACAGTTGATGACAACCTGGAAAGCATCACCAAGGCAGTGCTGAGAGGACTGTTTCTAGTGTGCAGGTACCTAATTCTATAACTGTTGTCTCCATTTTGTAGAAATAGCTGCATGAAATAAGGAGAAATTTCTTCTTCTCATGGTGGCCATGCTTAAAACTGTTCTCTTCCAGGTTTTGTAGAAAGAAGCTGAGCTGGGAAGGCTCTTGTGAGCCCTGGTTGTCTTGACTTTCTCATTCTGTGTCACATTACAAACACAGCTGTGGGTGGTGTTGGAGATCTGGATGACTTTTGGCTGTGTAGGGGAATGCCTTGGACTTTGTGTGTATACAGATACACATCCCTCATCTCCAGAACAGGGGTCTTTGTTACCTTTTGAAAATTAAGGGCTCTTTAAGCTGTCCTGTATGAAAGTTTTTGTGCCCTATTTGTTTCAAATCTGATTGTGTCTTTCCTGGAATGAACTTTCATCTCCCCATCATGGCAGGGTCAAGGCAGGGAGATGTGTGACTCACTGGCTTTCCTGTTTCTTCTGAGAACTGATCCAGCTTGTATTCAAGCTGGGGTGATCCTCACGTGGTAATTTTTGGGAAATTCCTCTTTCTGAGCACACCAGGAACATGCTTTAGCATGCAGGAGATGCTGCAGCATGGTGATGTGCATTGCCAGTATTGCCACATGAATCATGGCCACCTCCTTGCACTTTAAATAATTTGACATGAAACACCAAAATAAGGCCACATTATAAGTTGAGTATTTTCCTCTTACCAGTGACTAAGGCAGGGCCTCCCAAAAATATCTGGGTCTCCAGGGGTAGGAGGCAGACCTTGTGACTCCACAGCTTGCTGTGTGTATTGCTTTTCATGCAGCAGCTGTTAGAGGAGCTTTGTGCCTTGTCCTCACTCCAATCCTTAGGAAGTAGGATCAGGAAATGGAAGGGCTGGATAGATGAATTTGTGGAAGAAATCCTGGTACATTTTTAGCTGTTGTTCAGTGGTATGAGAACTTGGTTTTAAAGCCTGCTGACCAGAGCTCTTCCCTTATGAGGGATAAAAGAGGAAAAAACCTGAATTTCTGACTAAATAGGGGAAACTTTAAAAAGTGATTTAGGGGGCTAGAGACACATCTCCTCTCTTGCATTGACTGCTGAACTGGCAGAAGCTGTAGATGTTTGGCAAATCCTCTTTGCCATAAGCTGATACTCCAACAGTGAAGTGCATGGAGGTGAATGTGTGAAGCAACAGCCTCTTCTCTAGGAGGAAGAAGTGGGGCTGCAAGGGTTGGTAAGGTTGGATTGTCTCCATGCTGGGGGAGAGAGCTAAGGGCAGTGTGTTTAACACTTTATTTGACTGAAGGAGCTGATCTGTCTGAAACGTGGTTTTTAAGGCTTTAGTTTTAGCTGGAGCAACTTCCCCACTGCATCTGAGGTTACTTGAGCTCTGCTGCTGGGCTGGAGATGTGGTGATGGATGGGAGGTAAAGTCCAAGGCAGACACAATCTGTCATTGAACTCCATCTCCTTTTAACCATCTTTAGGCTTGTAAACACATGGGAAGAGGAGGAATTAATGAGAGCACAAAACCATCAAAGAGAAACTTTGCAGGGGAGCAAAAAGTGTAAACTGAGTGTAATTTGCAGAGATAAAAGGAAAGTTGCAAACTCTGTGATAACATTGTGAGGTGACACACCACTTGCTGTCTCACATCATGTCAGAGTCTCACACTGAGTTTGCCCAAGGTCTGCAGCTTTTTCTTTACTGCCTCAGCATCTTACCAGCCCCCAGAGTTAATTCAAATAACTGGGATGACAGAGTGAATTTTGGGAGGATCAGGAGATCCCCCCCCTTGTCTGAGCTGACACAGCGACTTAACCTAAAATGAATTAAACTTCCGAGTCATGGTTCTCTGGACCACAAACACTATTTCCAGCAGCATTTCACTTCAACACTGGAGGGCAAAAAATCATGAGGAGCTGTACCCAGTAAATGCATTGAAGCTTTTCTCAAATACTTTGTATTTTAGTTAAAATGAGGTACAACAGGAGACTGATTTCTCATGTAACCCCTACTGGGGTTTCTTTTTGCTTGTGTCAAGAGACTGTGTGCAGTTATCTTTTCCAAGAGGTGGCTTCAGTGCACTGAGTGTGATCTCCCAGTGCCTGGATGGTAAGGGTAGGGCACAGAGGAGACAAGCAGTTGATGTGCTCATACACCTTGTCTTGTTGGATGCTGACACTTCTTTCCAGTAGGCTTTGTCTGCACGCCTCTGTTTGCAGAGTCCCAGTCTGTCAGCCACTTCTGCCTTTCAAACCTTGCCTCATGCTGCTTAAAACAGCCAAAAAAAGAGAACTCTTAATTCCTGGTAACACTGGATTATTCACCTAATTTTCTCTAGACATTAAAATGACAGTCAAAAAACCCTTAAATATTCCTAGCTACCAAACCCCTGTGAAGTTGGGGCTTTAAAAATGCCTCTACCTCTTGAGACAGGGAGTAAATAATGAGTTGCCTTGTGCTGCTGGCATTTAGCTCCTGCACTGAGGTCTTGATCTTTCACCAGGGCCCAGCAGCCAGCAGAGCAGCTCAGAGAAGAGGACAGAAGCAGTCGCTGTGCTTTTTCCTGATTCCGAGCAATAAAGCACATCACTGGGCTGCTCCCCTGCTGTAATTTGTAGCAGCCTGGCTGCTGCTGCTGGTCCCAGCTGCCAGTGGCCACAAGGACCTGCTGAGAGGGCTGTGGATGAGCAGAGATGAAGCAAGCTGTGGACTTGGCTCTCTCTTCCCTCTGCTTATTCCTGCCTCAGCAGGGAGGCTGGAGAGGGAGTGTGAGAGCTGCTTTGCCAGCTCTCTGCTGTTGGAAGACCTTCAAGCTCTGGGAGATGGTCCCCAGTCCCAGTTTGCAGAGTTAAGTACAGCACTGTAACAGGCAGTAATTGCACCTCATCCAAGAGTTTGGGACTTCAGGCTTAACCCTGTGGTGTGGAAATGTCAGGAAGAGGCAGCATGCTGATGGGCAGCACTTCTAATGCAGTTGTCTTGAATGCCTTCCCCTGCATTGTACTGAAAATGATGTTTGGGACTGTAAAAAGGCTCTCTGCTTGCACACTCCAAGCCTACTTTACATTGGGCAGTTCTGTCTCAAGTGGCAATGCTCTTGTGTATGGGCAGCTTTTTATATTTTGGCTGGTAAGGCAAAGGGAAGAGGTGACATAGGTAAGAGTAAGCTATTGAAGGGGCAGCAGTGTTAGCAGCAGAGAGATTAGTGCTCATTTGGTGCATAATGTCACAAATTGCTTCATATTTAACTGTGTGTGCAGATACTGTCTGAAAGTATTTACAAATTACTCAGAGCTCCAGATTGGTCACATTCTGAATAAATACTTGGAGTTATTTATTACCATTAACAGAAAACAATGATTCTTGTATCTTGCACCTTCTCTATTTTATTTTTTTTAATTTTATTTTAATGGAACTTGGCAGGACCAAGCACTCCTTCCTCATGCCAAATTATGCCCTACAGAGTTCAATCCATGAAAATTTATTGTTAGAGTTGTTGTAAATTGCATCTAATGGGCAGATGATTTATGGCTGTGCTGACAGCCAGCATTGCATCCTGAAGGCACATATGAGCAGGTTAGAAGAAAGGGCATAATAAACAGGGCTTAACTCCATTTCCCTGTTCATGTGACAATTTGCTTCTCAGTGCTAGGCTACAGAAATACTGGGATGCCATTCTTTGCTCAGGTCACTTGTGTCATGGTTGCAGTGGCTTTAAATTGTCCCAGCTATTGCTCCCAATGTAGACTTTTGAACACAAGCCAAGTGAATCCTGTTTGATTTCCAAACAATATTAAGCAGCTTGTTTAAAAACCATTAACTTAGCATGCTTCATTGCCTTTCTTGGAAATGCCAGTTCTTTTAAGTCAGTAATACAAAGTTTTGGATTGCAGAATTGCAGCTGCTTATTGGTAACTCCACTGTGAACTGGGAAGTGTTGCTTTTTCCTTTAGTGTCATCACTGCAATGACAATGCTACATGGCAGTGCCAAGGACTTGAGGGCAGATCTGCTCATTTAGCAGGATTTCAAGGACTTGTGTAGGCTTTTTATGGGTGGGAACAAGCCACTAGTACATAGTTCCTGTAGTTTTTCCCCTCATTTTGTTGAAAAAATTAATCATAGGGAGCATGAAAACTGAACTTGAAACTGGGGAGCTGTCATCTCATTGCCTTCCTGTGCTCCCAAGTCTCCTGTAGCTGGATGCTGGATTATAATTTTGTTGGGTCAAGGATCAGTTTTGGTTCTCTAGCACCTGATGTCTGTGGCCCAACCCTAACCTGGAGGTTTTAAAGGTGATGTAACTGGTACATCAGCACTTGGTTGCACTGGGAAACTAAACCAGTTTGGAATGCAGATGAGGAAGGATTTCTGCCCTGCTGTGAAACCTTTCAAGGCTGACATGCAGCATCCAGCTTTCCACTGGAGTGAATCCAAACCCCTCTTCCCACTCTGGTTGTCAAGTGCAAGGTAAATAAAACCATAATCATTATTTTGTGGAAGGGCCCTTGGAGGCTCTGGGAGAGTGGAAGATGACAGCTGTAGAGTGGGAATGTCCTGGACTGCAGTAGCATTTGTTAAGCTACTGGCAAGAAAGAGTTTATTCCAGCCTTCCATATCTTCATTTAAAATGTGATATAATTACTGTTTACAGCCTAAAGCTGTTTCCTGTCTCCAGTATAGTAATCATGCCAGAGGCACACAGTTTACTCCAAGTGTAGCAGCCCAGGATATGGTCATTACCACATTATTAGGAAGTACCTTCAGATTGTTGTACTTGGCAATAACTATATCCTGGAGTAACAAACTTCTCACCACTCAGCTTGCAAGTTTATAAGCATCTCCTGATAAGAATAAACAGGAAAGCACTGTTCCCCTCTTCCCCTGCCCATATCTTTAAATGCAATTAATTAACCTTAGAGATCTTTTTAAGGAGGACCTAATTTGAAGGCACAGCTGGTGACACCTGCATGTGCTAAAAAAAGGGGTCTGTGTTCACCCAGTGTTATTGTTGCTCCATCTTCACCCAGTGCTGTTGCAGTGGGGCCACACGATGCCAGGACATTGGGGTGAGGAACAGGGAAGCTGCAAGTTGTTTCTATGGTACAGTAACTCTGAAATGGAGTCAGTGTCCCCAGATAGCTTGCTGTCACTCCATTTTGCTGCTCTAGGGTGGAGTATGCCATGCTGGGGTGAGTAATGGCCTTTTCAAAGGGTTGGTCACCAGAAGGAAATGCCACAAGAAGTAGTGATTAAATTCTGCAGCTTGACTTGGGATATTTGGCAGTTGCTGTTGTTGGCCTCCTGGATTTCTTGTACCAGTGATATGTTGTAATTTCTTGAACTAGCCTGAAGCACCATGTTTACTGACTTTTGTTTCCAACAAGAAAATATGTACATTTTAATAAATGCAAGATGAAGTTAAAAGAAAGCAAGACTCTACACTGGAGGGGGTGTAGGGACTGGAGTCCTTTGGCTCTTTTTTCTGATGGGATTCCATCTGAGTGCTTGTTTCACCACTTCCACCCCAAGCCTGTCCAGCTTGCCCTGCTCTGGTAGGATGCTCTGCTGGTATTGAATCCATGAATGCTTTCTGGATGCTGTTGTTATATCAGTGCCTGGGTGTATTTTGGACTCTGAAGCACATGATGATTGAGGCTTCATCCTTAGCCCTGCTGAAAAAAATTTTTAGCACTTCCTTCATTGCTGGGGGTGGGCTGCTCCAGAGGTGAGCTGCACATGGTAAAGTAATTTTTAGTGGGACAGTCTTGGTTCACTTTTGTTCTGCTGAATGCTGCAGGAAAGCCTTGCCATGCCAATCTCCCAGACTGGGTATTGGGAAGAATCTAACAAATGTTTAATGCTGGGGAGGATGTGTTTAAAATTATCCTGGCCTGGAACTGGCTGCAGCCCAGGCTTCAGTAGAGCAAAGCCAGGAAGGAGGAGACTTCCAGGGCCTGACCAGGGCACTTTGGCCAGGCCATCAAGCCAGCTCTGTTCCCAGGATGCACAAGGGAGGAGAGAAAAAATAGCTTTTGACTTCAGTATGTGAAGGGATTTTGAATATTTGTGGAAGGCCCTGGAGGGAGCATCTCCTTGTTTTGTATTTTTTTTTGTTTTTTTGTTTGCTTTTTTCGTCCATGCAGATGGTTGCCATTAAGGTGAGGTGTGTTGGGAAGTGCTATCTGTTCTCTACCATCCAGTCCCCAGGCAGCTGCTTTTCTTGCTGCCTTTCTTGAGACATCTCTGGATCTGCCTGGCTTCCTGGCCAGTGCAAGCTCAGCAGCCACACTGAGGGCCCTGGGGGTCAGGTGTGAAGGGGCTTCTCTTGGGTTTTTGTGGGGATCAGCTTGTGAAAATAAGCTGTAAAATTTCAAAGTATATTGGGAGTGAAAGGAGCTCTCCCCTCAAGTATGGCAAAGTGCTGCTGTTGACCTAAAAAGCTTTTTAAGGGTAGAAAGGGGATGGTACAATGTCTCACAGCATGGCCTGGGTGTTCTTGTGTGTTTGTTGACTTGGGTCAGGGGAAAAAAAATACATCAGGGTGACTTTGTCACTAACTTGATTTTGCTCACAGGACAGTCAAGTGTCCCCACTTTCCCATTCTCACTGTCTCTGTTGTACCAGCTCTGCTCATCTGACCCTTGGTAATGTGGTTCAGTTCATTAAGCCACAAGCAAACAACATTTTTGCTTCTGTCTGGATTTTCACCAGTGTATGGGACTAAACTGACTTCCTGAGGAAGCATGTGAACTCCTCCTGGGCTGGGGAGCAGCAAGACTTCAGGCTGAGTAAGAATAGGATGCATTCAGCACTCAGAAAAAATCAACTTGCTGTTTCTTGAAGCCTCCCCTCCTAAAAGGCTACATGACTGTCAGATAAGTGCTAGGTTCTTTTTTTAGCTTACTTGAAGCCAGGACAAATCACTTTCCTTGTATTTTTGAGGGTATCTTCTGGCAAGTTTTTAGTTGTATTATTTTCTGTTCATATTACTTAAAATGCTAGTAGCTGTAAATCATACAAATACCATTTAGTGTCTGTCTGCTGGAGTTAAAATTGATGCTAAGTCCACATTGTATCTGCATGGTTGGAAGCAGGAGGTGCTCATAAAAGAAACAAAATGTAAGAAATAAACTTTTAATGTATTTGTGTTGGTTGAAGATGATTTAATGACTTCTACTTATTGTTGCTTTATCTTTCTGCAGGGATGTGAAAGCAGGAAATATTCTTCTAGGAGAAGATGGCTCAGTGCAAATTGCAGGTAACTTTTCCTGGTAGTTTTGAATAAATTTTAGGGTTAATTTTGTATCTAAGTAGGTGGTTTAATGATCAGGAAGAAATCTAAGTGTTAACTTCAAGAAGCCCCCACAGTTCTTAAACAAAATAAATCCAATAATAACAGCAAACCAAACAATAAACAAAGCACAAAAAACCAGTAGAGTTTATTACATCTTGTTATCTCAAAATTGTCTTTAGAATAATGATAATCAGCATGAATAAATCTTTTGACTGTTAAGTCCTTAGAATCAATAGATGAGATAAAATTCTTGGCATAAGCCCTTCTGCTTCCTAAGCCAGCAAGTTCATAGGCTTGGAAGTGGACTGCACAGACCTCACTGATTTATTATTGTTGTGTAAGGTGCTTTCCAAAACCACTGTGGTGAACAGTAGATAGATTTGTCAGAAGGAAATGGGTATGTCTGATGGTAAAAGTCACTTGCAACTTGTCCTTAACCAAAGATTTTCTGCTCAGACTGCAGACGTGGATGCTCCTTAATCTGCTTCGGTTGAACTGGGTGGCAGAGTGAATCTTTGACTGTTTGCTCTAGGCCAGCCCAAACTGGGGTGAACTTGGAAGTCTTGGAAGCAGTTGTGTGAGCTGAGGGACAGTGTAGGGAAGGCTGTTAAGCTCATACAGAGGTGCCTGGAGGAGATGAGATGTCTGGTGTAGTCACTTCTGTGTTTCATACACGTTCCTAGAGACTTCACTATTCCTTCCAGAAATCATCATTATTATTGTAGACATAAATCAGATTAGTTTTTTGGAGAGTACATTTAAAACCAGTGACACTTGGCTTTCCTCTCTCCTGTTTGTTGTTTTCCTGTCCTGAGTGTGGTTCCTCTCAGACCTTTCCCTCAGAACTCTCCTCATGAACTCCATGGCACCAGGTTTGGAAAGGCCCCAACTCAAGGTGTAGGGCAGTGCTTGCATCCCTTCCTGCCATGTTAGCAAACATCCTTGTACATGTTTCACTTTGTCAGGCCCATATTTAACTGAAAAGAGCCATATTTGTTTGACAAAGTCTTTTTTCAGTGCCTCATCCTTCTGGTGGAGGAATAGCAGTGAGTCAAGCCAGTGTGCTTGGGTGTTAAGGGTTGCAGCTTGGTGGCTGTTGGAGGCAGAACATGTTGCAGTGTGCAGGTTTTTATAGGTAGCTTGTCTCCCTCTGCAGAAGGCAATAAGCCCTTTTACAGGAATAACACTTAAAATACAAGACTTATGTTTAAAAGCTGAAGTTGCTTTGTTTTCCCTTTTAAGTCTCCCAGTGCTCTTGATGCCTGCTGTTATATTTCTAATGAAGTGTAAATAATTCATCCTGTGTGGCAGCTGATGGAAAAGTAGGGAGTGGCTTCTAAAATACTCACAGGAGCAAACTTTATAGAGGGTAATCCTACAGTTTTTTTCCATAATCAGGCCAAGACACAATATTTCGGATTTGTAATTGTACAGAGCTTTAAATTATGTTCTGGGAGAGGCTGCAAATAGCTGTTGCCTTAGAGCAATGCACTGTTACTCCAAGTGCTTCTGCCAGCCTAGCAGAAGCTGCTTGTGTTTCTCTTCCACAAGGGTGCCAAGGTTTGGCTTTATTTTCTTAATTAAGGCTCACTGGTAATACATACCTGTTAATGTATTTTTCTTTATCTGCTGACCAATTTTTAGTTGTTAAGGAGTCTTACAAGAATTTCAGAGGATTTTTGTGTGTGATGTGTGCATGTTCCCTTAGGCTGAACTGTTTAGATGTGCAGCATGGAAATGATGAAAATAATCTCTGCATAGCCTTTGAAAGCAAAATTGCAAGATGTGCAAAGTTCCCTCTTTACAAGTTCTTTCTTCAAAAGGAATAACTCTAACTTTTCCTGAGGCACAGCAGAGCAACTGAACTCAGCCAGGGTCAGTGGCAGGAAGCTTGTTTCTGTGAAGGCAGCTGATGACTTGAAAGAAACAAAAATAAATGAATGACTGAATTCTAGAGAAGAGCCTGACCTGGTCATACCATGAGATTTTTGTTTCTGTGGGAATTTCTGACACTTAAGCTTCCTTTCCTCCTGAGCCAGGATGAAATAAAATTTCTTGTGAGTTTTTTGAGGAGGAAAAAATGCTGGAAACAAACAATCCCAATAAAGTGAGGTTTGTTTCAATGAGATCAAAGCATTTGCCATTGACAATAGTATTAATGCATATTATGAATAATTCTGCTGATCACAGGGTGCTTCAGTTACCAACTGGATGACATCACTATGTTCCCATGAAACAGACATGTTTAGGTTTCACTGGAAAGTTATATACCACAAGGGAAAAAAAAGAAAAGATTGATCAACTGTGGAATGATGCCCAAGGGTCAGAGTGAATGGGGCACCTCCCTTGAAAGAGCTGGTTTGGTGTATGTAAAAAATGCAAATAATGTAGCAGGAAGGAATGGCATCAATTCTTCTGTAATGACTCCTTTGCCTTTTGCCATGCCTCTATCAGAACTGCCTGTGCACAGTTGCTAAGAAGGTCTTACTCAGTGTTTGACTTTTCCAACCTTCTGTTCCTGTGTGTTTCCTACTGCTTGACACAGTTCATGTTTCTTGTCTCAGAAGAAATGTAAATCTTAAATGTAACTGTAAGGAATGTAAATCTCAAACTGGAAATCCTTTGAGGATAAAGCCAAAGCTGCTTTCAAGGTTAGGAAAAAAAAGAAGCTGAACCCTGTGATGGAGGAAACCCCACTGCCAGGCTGTATGTCCAGAGCATGGCAGTGAATTTAATTACTTGGGAAATTCTCACTGTATAGAATTCATGGCAGTGATTTTGCTACAGTTCTAACCAGTGAAAACTCAAGCCTCTGTCATTAATTTGGGATGTGGAGCTCTGGACAGAAAAAGCAACTTGATGAAAGGGAGTCCAAGATTCTCAGATTCTCTTTGTAGCTCTGAACTGCTGGCTGTACACTGGGTGTGAAAGCTGCTGTGGGAGCTGAGATGGACGCTGGCAAAGCAAAGGAGGAGACATCCATGAGCTCAGGGGGGATTGCTGGAAAAAGGACCTTTAAAAATCATAGAATCATAGAATCATAGAATTTTCAGGGTTGGAAGGGACCTTTCAGATCATCTAGTTCCAACCCTCCTGCCATGGGCAGGGACACCTCGCACAAATGCCCAGCTTCAGACTCCTCCCCTGGTCCTGGGGCTTGGTATTTTTACTCATGGCTCTGTTTTTAACCATGTAGCTCTGATTGCTTTCAGAACATTCATCCACTCAAGCAAGGCATAAAATACCCTTTAGCAGATCCAGCTCACCACTGAGACCTAAACTGAAGCTGTTTGCTTCCATCTGAATTTCCCCCCCCACCCCCCGTCCCCAAAAGGGTGCTGGCTTGTGCTCATAGCTTGGCACCAAATTTTTGGAGCCTGTTACAATTCAGGGAGTATTGCTTTCTCAGTTTGAAGTGTTTTTCCTGCACACTGAATTAATTTCTCTTCTGGAGAGAGCATGACTCTTTCTCAGATACCATTGTTCTGGGCTGTGCTGACGGTGGTTGCAATGTAAATTGAGATAGCTGTGTTCTTTTGTATTCCAGCCTCTCCATGGCAATTATTGTATTTTTTTGTTTAATCAGAGCATAAAACCTCTTTGCCCTGGCATTTATTGGCTCCCTGGAGTCTAAAAGCTGCACGGGTAAAAACATTCTTTGTCAACATAAACTGCATCAACACTAATATTGCTGCATAAACCAGGAGAGTTCTCACAGCAAGCAAGGCTTAATAGTCTTCATTTTATTTAACTGTGCAGGCCCTGTAAGTTACTGTGAAATGAAGAGAGAATCTTGATAGACTAGGAAAGGATGGAAGAGGTTGAAGGAACCTCTCCCAGTGTGCACCAGACTCTCTCTGTATGAACCATTCTCCAGCCATGGGATGATTTTAGCATCCTTCTGAGACTGGGTGCAGACCAAATCTTCCCCCTCTGATTTTATCCACTGGGATAGCAAATAATGCTGTCACTCACCTCTCTGTGGTAGAATGTGAAGAAGCAAGGGCTGAACGCTTCTTCTACATCTGGGATTTTTCTGTTGTAGGGATAATAATGTGGTATCTTGAGGTTTTAGAAGCAGTTGGAATTATTAACGTGTACTCCGAGGCGCCCGTGGCTGCCATGTCCTGGGCAGGCTGCCTTGCCAAGAGGTTGAAGTAGATTGAGATTTCACCAAGTTGTTGAGGACTTGCTAATTGATACTGGGCAAATTGCCTAACCCCTCTGGCTTTATCTATTTATAAAACGGGGATAGTTAAGGGCAGGCAAAACTTGTGTAACTGAATTTGTGTAACTTTCCACAAATCCATGCCAGCTTGTCACCGGTTCACTGTGTTCCTGACTGCTCTTAATTCATTGTACTAAAATAGAGCTCTGCATAAACATCCAGCTATGATGCAGGCAGTGTCAGTCCCCCACTTTTCCCTTAGGAAACCAACTTTGGGAGATTAAATGGCTTTAACAAGGGGCAAGAATAAGTTGCTTTAGCTTGAGTAGAAGAGTGCCAGTTGCAGGGCTGAGTTGAGCAGGTGGTGTTGCATCACAGCTGAGCCTTTTCTCCCTTTCAAAAAAGGGGAAGAAGTATTTTTCTTTGTCATTGGTGGAGTTTTGGTGCTTCCTTTGCAGCAGCATGATGCAAATCAACTTACTGTGTTGCTTGTAATGTCAGTGTTTCCTAAAGAGCTGTTCTACACTTGGGTTGTTGGAACCACTTGTGAACTTCTCCAAAGGCTTCACCCAGCCTGGGCTTTGCCATCCTTAAGTTACTTTGTGCAGTCTCAGCACATTTTTATTCATGCTGCTGGGGCTTGGTTTTAGATGTGATTTTTGTTTATTCAGCAGAAGGATTTTGTACATATTTTGTGTCTTGACTTTATAGCAAAAAGGCCAAATTTGTGATTTAACAAAGCTGCTCTTCCGCATGTCACTTTTTCTCCTAAATTCTCATGTGGAAAGGTTTATCTCTAGACTCATGTATATTGCTAACCAAGTGTGTCTTTATTATTCCAAAAGCACTGTATACAATTTTAAAAATGAAAAGTTTTTGAATATTGTTCTTCAATCATCTTCCTTTTCACTGGTGTCTTACCACTCACTGTGTTCTCAGCACAAAATTGCCATGTACCACTGTCTTCCTCCTCTTGCTTCCAGACTTCATTCATTTTCAGTACTCTAGAAGCTGTAAGGTTTGCAGAAAAACACCAAATACAACTGTAGATATTTTCTGATGGTGACTGAATGAAAAGGAAGGTGACCAGTGAAAAAAACACTTTGTGCTGTCTTCTGAAATATCTTATTTTTGCTTCAGGAGGGATAATATCTCAGCTATCCAAGTTTAAAAACAACTCTGAGTAGTCTGAGGTCAAGATTGGTTTATTTTGTTATTCTACCCCACTAAAGTTGGGAATGGCTTTAGGATCTGGTCCAAACTCTGTGGAAGCTTTCAGGCTTCAGCCAGTAGGTTCTGGTCCTCCATCCTAATTGGTGCACAGTCCTTTTTCCCCTCTACCTACCTTCCATTTTAGGTACTTAGGCTTTTTAGGATTAGGGTAATATTACAGGATGAGACGGGCAAGCAGAGGTGATTTTGAAGAGCTGACTTCCAGGTTTGGATAATACAATATTGTGTGGTACTGTGGAAATGTATCTTCCTGAGCTACACAGCAGCAATTGATCTGATCCTGCCACAGCTTCCTTGTGTTGGTGTTTCTTGGGCAGTCTCTTCTTGTGCAATGCAGAATAATCAAAGGAGGTTTTCCTATCAGCTTTTGCCTTTCAGAATAGTTTCCCAGTTAGACAACTTGGATACCTTAATAGCAGCAATTGTTGCCTAGTACCATGGTTTTTCAAACACCAGCCTGCAACTTCATTGCCACTGTAGAGTGTTCTCTGGGGTAAGTGGTTTGCAACACAGGGTGTTTGTACTGGAAAAGACAAAATTGTCTGTTTTCTACAGAGCCTGCATCAGCAGAATTGTCATTTCTGGATTGGTTTTGCTGTGATAGGAATCTTCAGATCTTTTTGTTTTTAAAGAAGTCTTTGGTTTATATTAGTGAAACAGATACAGCAGAGAAATCTCTTCTATATTGCTTCAGAAAAAAATGATTTAAAAAAAAAATCATCCTACCATCTGCATCCGGACATACTGGAGGCTTCACCTGCTAGCAAAGTGCTGGGAATCTGCAGTTCTTGGGCTCCTTTAGGATATCTGGCAGTGGTTGGATTCCCAGCAGTGGTGGTTACTGGTATTGCAGGACAGGTCCCGGTTCCTCCTTCCAGGTGCCAATGCAGAGTACAAACTGCCAGAGAAGAGTACAAACATCAGCACATCTGAACTGTTTTGCTTCTTGGATTTCATTCCTTTCTCCATACTCTAGAATTTGCTTCATCTGCAATAACCTAGCTCTGGTTTAGCCTTTCTGAGGGGAGTTTACAGTGGCAGAGAGAATGAGAGATGCAGGTTGTACCGACTGCTCAGAAGTAAGAATTGAACATTCATTTGTAGTTAGGGTTTTATTTTATTGCTTTATGGTTGCCTGAGAGCAGGCAGGTTCTTATCTTACTAACTTTATCCAAGTCCTTGATATGAAGTATGACACTTGAGAAGATGGTTTTGAGAGTAGCACAGGCAGGTTCTGCCTGTTTTAGCCCACTGGAAATGAGGGGAAATAAATTGGGAAAACATTGACTAAATCAACCATGTAGCAGAATACAATTTAATTCCATTTAAGCTTTCTGCCAACCTCAGATGGCTGACACAGGAGCACAGTTTCCAGCTGGAATTTATTAAACCCACGTTTGATGTGAAATGTGGTGAATGCTGTGTGCACTGTGTAAAGGGCTTGTGTTTTTACTGCTGGAATGCTTTTGCTTTGAATGGCATTTCCTTTACCCTCAAAATGACTGCATGGAAACTTGAGGTAAGATAATATACACAAGTTCAAATACAGCACATCACAATGATATGCCTATGGCACTTGGACAAGTTTTTATTAGTATTATCTTTTTTAAAAAAAGAACTTTTAATTGTTCTTGTCTTTAGAACAATAGATCTTGTGAGACTTCCCATAATGAGGGGGAAAGTGCAAGTAATTTTACTCTGAACTTTTTAGGAAGCTCGTGCAGTTTTCCGAGAACAGCAGAGATGCTGAGTGCACACGTGGGTGAGCTCAAAGCAAAATCAAGATTGCAAAAAGTGTCTTTCCAGAAAAATACAAATTTCAGTGCTGACAGGGGGTAGGGATCCATTTGGATGTGCTAAAACTTCAAGGCTAGCAGTTAGAGATCCCTTCAAGCAGAGGGAAGAGAGGAGGACAGTGCATCTGGAAGAAGCTGAACCCTAATGATAGTCATTTACTTGTGTTTGTATTAGCCCTGGGATTTCTGTGCAATTTTCTTTTAATGTCAGCTTTACTCTCCATGTCTAGTATTTTATTGAACACTAAGTTCCTATCCTTGGATGACTCTAACCTAAGTGAGCTGGAAGTTTTCAGCATCTTATTCTCCTGGGTGGTAATTTCAGTGGTTTTTCTCAAACATTGAAAGCCTGGTGAGAAGGGGCTGATTGCAGTGCTGGTGCAGAGGGAAGCTTGGCACTGACCTCAAGTAGATGCCATTGCTTGGAAGTTGAGAAGAGGAACCTTTTGTTTCCATTGCTTCCTCAGTTAGGACAACATCCTTAAGTCATGGAATAACTCCATGGCTCCTCTGAGTAACATTTACAGCTAACTGTGTCAGGCAGCTGAGTTTCGAGAGTTTTCAACCCATTTGTGGTCAGTAGTGTTCCAGTTTTATGTGAAATGACCCTTGGATTTCAGACTTTACCTTGAAACCTGTCATCAGGCAAAACATCATTTAAGATTTTGATTACTTGTACAGTGTGTACCAAAAAAAAACCAGGAAGCAGCAGCTAAAATTGAGTTATGGAGAATAAGGCACTGCAAGCCTATAATTCTGCAGCACATAACCAGTGTAATTTAGAGGAAATTGGTAAGAAATACTTGTGCAGTTTTGTGTTTACAGCTTCCCTGTCACCTGATTTATTTTACTTTTCCCCCAGGAAGCTCTGCCATCCTCTCTTGGATCACTTGGTTGCCAAACCTTTTGTGGTGCTTTTCTCTGAACAAACATACTGTATCCCATTGCTGTCCCCATACTCTGCTGCTGTTTTCCACAGATCCTGTTTTCTTTGTGATTAAGTGCCTAAAACATCCCTGTTACCTTTGAACACAGTTTTCTTGAAAAAGAATGATACACTTTAAGTAATACAATTAACCAGCAAGTGCATGGGTCGTCCTTGAGCATCCTTCAGCTTGTGGAAGATGCTTCAGGTGGGGGTAAGAGTGGGTGAATACCTGCCAGGATGGTCAGGCTGGTTAGCAGCACGTGCTGCTCCATTTAGTACTGTGCTGCATCCTCAGGAACTGATCCAAGTTCCTGTTAAAGCATTGGGCATCTCAACCATGGGAGAATTACCAAGCAAAGCTTTTATTCTGAGAATAAACCATCCAGAATTAAGGGGCTGGCACCTCCACTCTGCAGGATGCATGTTATGAAGTCTAGTGATTTTTTTTTTTTTTTTTTTTTTATGTACCTGACTTCACTGCAGTAAATATTAACCAGATGCTCACTGAAGTTCAGTTATTACTTGTTATGTATGCATACAAATGTAAATAAAGCCCTGGCTGTCAGAGGCAGGTTTCTACACTAGCAGGTTTGCTGGGGGAGTGCAGGCAGGCTGTAATGTGACCAGTGGGCTGTAATGGAAAGTGGAATTTTCCTCTCTGCCAGCCAGGACTGAAAGCTCTGCTGTCTCCAGTAATTGAATGGAGGACTGCAGACCATTTGTGTGCCAGCACACTTAGCTAACTGTTGATCATTCTTTATTTATTAGGAAACTCCTCATGCATAACTGTGTGATCTAGTACTTAATAGATGGCTGGGAATATGAAGGGAAAGAGGGGACAACCCCTTCATTTGGCTCAGGATGTGTTCTTAATAAAATCTGCTTTTGTTTTCTTTTCAGACTTTGGTGTTAGTGCGTTTCTGGCCACTGGTGGTGACATTACCAGGAATAAAGTCAGGAAAACTTTTGTGGGCACACCTTGCTGGATGGCACCAGAAGTTATGGAACAGGTGATTTGTTTTTCTGAGTAACCTCTTAGCTGATCTGTGCTTGGAAATCCCTGTTGTCAGCAATGGCTGTATTTACTTCAAACTCAGATGACATTTGCCTCTGTAAGGCTTTTTTAAAACCACTGGATTTTCTTTTTATTTGCCCATTGCAGCCAGGCTTGTACTGGGGAGTATTAAGTGTTCAGTAGGTTTTTGGTCTGTTGCTTCTCATCAGGTAAGGATGAGACAGCTCAACTGTTGCATAAAGAAGATTAACTTGCCCATCCCTCTTGCCTAAATATGAGGTGGAATATAAATAGCTTCACTTGTGGTAAATACACACATACACAGCTCAATACTGTGCTCTTCTGTCTTTGCAGATATGAGAATTTGGGGTAGCTACTTGCAACGTGTCAGAGAGGGATATTATTGCAGTAAAATAACATTTAGTTGACTTTATTCAGCTTTTTAGTTTCTCTTGGCTTCTTGTGAGTATCTAGTTTGTAAATACTGAGGAATGCTTGCCTCTCCACTTTCCTCTGCTCTTTTGGCTAGCTAAAAGATGCCACACTTCTTCCTATTGGATGGAGATACTGATCACTTTTTGTCCTCCCCTATTTCTAAACTAAACTATAGAAGCTTTTTCTGTGTGACTTCTGATGAAGGCCACTTGGAAACTTTGTTTATTGTAAAATATCATTGCACCTGGCTGAGCAAGATCCACAAATAAAATTATGCCACAATCCTGACAAGACATTTGTAGTAGCTCTCTGTTGCACTGATGTTCAGTGCCCTAAGCATGCTGAGAATTATCCCCTTTAAAAACAGTTCAACAGAGGGCTGGAATCAGGGTTTGAGTTTTGACCAGTGGAGGTAACAGAAAGAAGAGATATGATTGAATATAAGTTGGTTTTTTTTTTTTTTCCTTTTTTTTAAAAAAAAAAACCCACACACACACAAAAAAACCCCACACCAAAAAACCTGAAGCAAAAATGTTGAAAAAAATAGCTTTAATAAAGTAAATCCACCTGGCTACTTTTCTCCTTGTTCACAACAAAATATTTTGAAGCTTAGGAGGAACTTGAACAAGACAGACCCTTATATTTATATAAAATGAAATGCAGCTAAAACAGTGGTAGAACTTCAATGCATTTTTTTTTTTCATATATCTAAAGCTTACTGGAGCAACTCCAAAATGACCTCAATCCTTCAAGTTGCTCTTGCTGAAAGGTTTTTGGAATGTTTAGCCTTTTCAGTGGCTCCCCATGGTGGCATTGAGGGGCCAGTGCACTACAGCCCTCCTGCAGCCTCAGGGTGTGAGTCTGGCACTGGAGGGTACAAGACACCCTGGGTTTAGATTTGGTTTAGATTTGCTTCTGAACTGCTTCACTGTCACATACGTGGGATTTTAAATTTTTTTTTAATGTTGATTTAAAACTAGAGTAGTCAGTGTTTCTAAAACCAGATCAAAGCTGTCCCTTGCCTTTCTGTGCTTTCTGCCCTGTCCTGGTGCACAGGACCTAATGGTGCTGCTCCTGGTTCGTTGCAGGGGACAATGCAATCCATGGGATACCAGGGGAAAAAAAAGCTCTTAAGGAGAGCCCTAAAAAGGGCAAATAAAACTTTTTGTGGCCAAGAGCGGATTCTTGATGCAAGAGCTGTGTTTCCAAAGGAGGCAGAATTTCTAAGGAGTCTTGTTACTTCCCTGAAGGCTGGGCAATCTAGCTTCTTGCAAAGATGAGGTGGTAAGGAGGTATTTTAGATGCTGCTGCTGTGAAATCTTTTACTGTCCATTTGTATCATCGTGCTGCCTTCCAGCAGGTGTCACTCTGAGCCACTATATGCAACCCAGGAAAAGAAGAGGAAGGGGGTTGCTCTAGGTTATAACACCTTTGAGATGCAGATCTTATCAACCCAATTGCATGTGGTTTACTTCAGGATCATTAAGTTCCTTCAGCATGCTAATACATGGTAGCCTGGCATTGTCTTTTCATTTACCTTCAATTGACAGATCTATGGAAAAAAAAATTGAGGAAAATAAATGTTGTTGCTGTAAGCTAATTGCAAGGGTGGTGGCTTAAACTTAGTGGAGAAGTCAAGAGGAACTGTTGTAGACAGTTTTGAACTTTATACCTTCATTTGTATGCAGGATTATAGGTCATAATTACAAAAACCCTCCACTAATCAGATAAAATCCTGGTGGGGAGTGGAGAGTTGTACAGTTAATAGATGTGCTGCAGGACTTAACTGAAAGGTAAAGCTAAGAAACATCCCAGTTATTCTCAAAACCTAAAAGTAGTGTGAAGGGGGAGAAAAAATACCCTTACAGCATATTTCTTCCTCCACTGTGTTCTTTTAAATTGTACTAGGTGTCTGTATTTAGTTAAATTACTTTTAATCATGACTTCATTAAACTGAGGCTCTTCAAGAAACCTTTCAGATCTTTCAGGGACATGAAAATGATGCTTCCAGAGTCCAATAAATTAGTGCAAGAGAGAAACTCTCTTGTCATAACAAATTTTAGTTTAACTATAGTATTACATGAAAAATAGTGGAAGAGTTTTTTGTTTGCTTGCCAAAATTCAAGATAATCTTAAAGATAATTTGGGGAATGGTTTGGGCTTCATAACAAGGAGCGATGAGTCTTTCTAAAGCTTGTTAGGTCAGATTTAGAATGTTAGCTGTCCTCTGAATCAATATTCACTTTTCCATAGTCCAGCTAGAGGAAATACAGAACATTCTAAGCAGTGACACTTAGCTGCTGCTCTTGAAGTTAGTACATAATGTCTCTCCCCTGCCGTGGAGAAAGCAAGTGCCAAAATATTACCTAATGATAATGAGGAAGTAACTGCTTTGGCACATGAAATATTTTTTCCTGTGCGTGAGAGGAAGCAATGCTATAAATTTTCCTGAACAAGTCTGTGTTTAATGTCAAGTGCAGGAGCTACTATTAATTAGTGAAGGGAAATACTAGTCTGCTGACAGGAATGAGGGGCTTTGTACTGAGCTGGTGTGGACTGATTTCAGGGTTGAGCTTGTTTGCACTCAGATTGATTAAGCAGTTGAGTGTGAGTGAGGCACATGTCCCAAGGGGCTAACAGTCCATCTACTGACAGTGAGCATTTGATTATACTGTTGGATGGCTCTGTGTCTTTTTTGCAGAAGGCAGAGCCTGGGTTAACCCAGTGCCCCTTCATGTTCCATGTATGAAGAGGTTTATGGCAGAGCAATGCTAGTTACACAGTCCACAACTACATTTTCATCAGACTAGACTTCTAAAGCACCCTGTAGAAGGAATAAGGAGCTGGGGGGAAGAGGAGGGAGAAAGTGTTCTTTCCATCTCTAACCAGAGTTGCTGGTGTTTCCAAACTTCAGGGGGAAGGAGGGAGAGGGTAAAAGGATGTGTAACAAGCAAAAGAGGGTTGTAGTGTAGGATTGCAAGAGGCACGTGTTAACATTCTCTCATATTTTTCAGGTCAGGGGATATGATTTCAAGGCAGACATCTGGAGTTTTGGGATCACTGCTATTGAACTGGCTACAGGAGCAGCTCCTTACCATAAATATCCCCCGATGAAGGTGAGCAGGTCTCAAGATACTTGTGCAAGATAAAGGATCAGTGTGTTCTCTGGGTGTTTCCAAGAATGTGGCCAGCGTGTTTAGTTCAAGCTTGAACTTGTGGATCACAATGTTCTGGAATTTATCTGAAATCACCTTTTAAAAACAAGCCACTTAAACAGCATCGTCTGAAACAGCACATTTCTTAGTTAGATCCTGAGTCTCACCAGGGTCACCATTCTTGAGGAAAGTTCTGTGTGTTTTAATCCTGGAGCCTCTGAAGGCAACAGATGTTCTTAGGGCTCCCACCCCACAATTACAATGGCATTTGGGAATCCAGTAGCTCCTAAGGAATTAGAAAAGTCACATCCATATATTGCTTTGAACACCAGGACTTGGCACTGGTTTAACTCTTGCAGAGCCAACTTAATTTTAAGATTGTGTCATCTCTGTGCAGGGACTGTTGAGTAGCTGAGTGGTTTAAAAATGCCATTAAAGTTTGTATCATATCAGAGCAGCAAGGGGTACAGGGAAATGTGTTGCTGATTTAGCTGATGCTGTTTCCATTGATGCTTCCTTCTGTGCTGTGATTATTGGTAGCATTTTGTAGTAGCTTCTGCAAGTTCTACTTCTGTTAATTGTGTCTTGAATGTGTGGGTTGTAGCTTTGAATACAAAGATTGCCTCTTAGGCATCATGTGTTGTCATACAGTAAGCAGAATTGAGGCTCCAGTTCTGTTAGGTATGGGTAACAGTCATGCACCTTGCAAGAGAATTTCTGTGTTTTATTTATTGAATGTAATTGTATTTCACTGCAGATAAGTTTTGATACACAGCAAAATGCATTAAGTGACCCTCCAAGGAGAGGGGAAGAAGGCAGGGAATTCTGTCATGGACTGTATAATCTCAGCTAGATTGATGGGCTCTTGCTGCCCTAAGCAATATAGCTGCTGAAAGCTATTTAAATGTGCTATGTGCTGCTTCCTTTTCTAAAAATAGATATTCATGTGTATGTAGGTGACAAGTGAAAATGGAAATGAGTAATTTTCTTCCTTTCCTTCAGAATAAGAGTGCTGTGAAGGAAATAATCAGTTTGGCTTGATGGGTACTTGTGTGAGAAATGTCTTAACTTACTGTATTTTTTTTATGTTTTGCCCTCCTGCTTTTACATTAATTTCATTCCTAGCTAAGAAATACCTGCAGGGAGATCTAAACAGAGCCTTTGAATCAAATGCCTTATACAGCTGCTCATCTCAGATGGGGAAGCCTGGTAGAAGTTCTGCTATGCAGAACCTGAATCACTCCACACAGGCCTGGCAGCACATCCCAATCTTGTGTTTGGCTTGCAGGCTGCTCTGTGGGACAGGAGATAGGATGGGAAGCAATAGTGTAAATAGTTGGGTATAAATTAGCCTGCCTCCCCAAGGAAAGGAGGTGGAGGTAGTTCTCTCTAGATCCTGTTGTGCAAGTCTTGAACCTCTCAGCTGACAGAATTTGCAGAGGGGTAAAGGTGGTGAAAACAGTTGTTTCTACAAAGTTGGTCAGTTTGGGAAGCAGAGGGAAGAGGAGACCCTGTAATTGCCTTGGGGGGAAAAGACAGGTGAATTTCTGCTGTCTGGTGGGTGTGAGGAGACAGCCTGAATCATAAGTGGCTTCACTCTTGAGCTCAGGTTGTCCTCAGAGAGCCATTGTCATGAAACAGTCCTTGTTGACTCAGATGCTTGATGAAAATGATTGCCTACAATAATTTTCCCAAGATCTGTCTGTAACAAAGGCCAAGAAAAATCTCATTGCCAATAGACATAATCCTTTCAGGTTTTAATGCTGACGCTACAGAATGATCCCCCATCTTTGGAAACTGGTGTGCAAGATAAGGAGATGCTGAAGAAGTATGGGAAATCATTTAGGAAGATGATTTCATCGTGCCTACAAAAAGACCCTGAAAAAAGGTAAGAACCAAAGTAAATTAAAACCCCCCACACCCTTAAAACCACAGAACTCATTGCATTCTATACTTTTAAAGCTAGTACATTCTCTACCCCTCCAGCCTTCCAGTCACAATGAACACAGCAGTCTCCCTGTGTGGCAGCAAATTCTCTTGGCTGTCCTTATTTTTAAGGATAAATGTCTGGCATTGTGCCTAGCTAGGGCAACATCTTCCATTCGAGTTAATGAGGGTGCATCCCAGTCCACTGCATGTGTAGTGCCATTCTTCCCCTTGCCACCTCCAGCAGGTGACTGCAGTTCATGTTTTGTTCCCAGTCAGAGCCTGCTCAGTGTTTATAAATCAGAAATTACATGTTGGGCAATATGTGTTTACTTGCAGAGCTTCATAAATAAACTTTAAAAAAATTTGCCAGTGCAAAGAAGGCTTTCAGTGTGGTTTTGACTTGTTTAATTGTAAGCAATATTTGGGTTTGGGGGAGGAAATGTAGGGAAAAACACTGTCAGGTTTTACCAACCTGTTTTCATGAATGCAGATTGCATAAGTGACCTGATGACACTTCCAGTCTTCCCTGTAACAGGGACTTGACTGCTCTGTGATGTTAGAAACACTACCAAGGGGGTGGTACATATGTTGTGGTTTTCCCGGGGTAACATTTTATCATTGTGCTGTGGCATCCTTCAAAGCTGCAGGAGGGTCCAGCTGTCTGTGGCACTGTTTAAAACCCCCAGCCTGTCACATAGGATAGCTCAGATGTATTTCTGTGGAGGAAAGTCAGTCTTTGCCAGGCTGTGAAGCTGTTTAAAGGAGTGTGCATCCTGCTTTAAAAACAATGTTCCTTAAAATTCAAAGGTAAAGAATCCATCATTCCCACAGATCAGTTTTTATACCTCTTTGTTTTCTGGTTTTTTCCTCACTTAAATCAAACTAATTCCAGAAAGGAAAAAGTCCCTTCATAAAATAATGATAATGAAGACATTTTTCAGTTCCCTCTTGTGACAGATCCAGGAACAAAGGCTTCTCATGCATTGTGAGATTGGATCTCTCCCTCCTAACAAGCTTTACACTTGAGATACCTAATGAATCCAGTGGAGTGCTTGATAAATGCTGATAGCAGGTTTTTTTTCCCCAGCATAATGTGGTTTTTTTCTCCTTTCTAAAGCATACCCTATCCCTTCAGGTTAGAATGTGTGCTGATCAGAATTAAACCAAATCACTCTGAACTGTGTCACACCCCTTCTATTTTCCCAAGCACCCCTAACAGCCACTGGCATCATCCTCACTGTGGGAGCAGGAGGTCAGCCCATAAAAAGCAACTAGAAGAATCAGATACACGTAGGCATATTTAAGAACCCATAGAACTCTTCTTAAAGAGAAGAATTTTGTCCAATTGCTTTTTAATTATTTTTGGGTCTCCATTTTAGTGGATGTGTGTTTGTTTTTTTTTTTCTTATTCTGAATTGAAATAAACCCTGTGATGAATGGCCTTTGCAAGTCACTAATTAAACTCTGTTACTATTTAAGCACAATTTGCAGTTTGGGAAATGCCGTGAGCTGGTACTTTCTCATGTAGACCTGAGTCTTTAGAAAGCTCCTAAGCTGACCAAGGGGTGTCTTGTCTTCCAGTATTTAAGCTCAAGTTCAAATTAAAGGTGAAAAATAATTCATTCTTGTTCCTTTTCTGTTAAGGGTAAATTGTCCCACCTGTGTTTAGTAGAACTACTTACACACAAATAATCAAGTATTTCTGTAATAACTCTGTTACTTGCACATAGTAAGTACTGCACTCCTGCTGTAGGTGATGATTCTTCATTTCAGTTTTGAATAAAATTGTTTCTGTAATCCTATCAAACTGTCTCTTAAGACTCAAGTTCAGTGTCAGAATTGGAGCAACTTCTCCCCTCCACCCCCAAGATATTCACTGCTTTTGAACAGAATGAGCATTGATCAGAATACATGGGGTGTTTAAAAGATTACTGGTGTAAAATTTACTTAGCTTAGATGAAAAAAAGTTGGTGCCCTTATGAGATACCATATCCCACCAAGCTGCAGCAACCTGGAAGCCTGTTGTGTTGAAAGGGAGCATTTATAATTGTCTTTTCTACATCTGTTTTTATTGACAGACCAACAGCTGCAGAACTTTTAAGACACAAATTTTTCACGAAAGCAAAGGTAAGAAAAGACTTCCTAAAATGTAACTGTGCAGAGGCTGTGGAGGGGACTTTCCAGAGGGTATGGTGACAGCTTTATTGACATGAGTGTGTGCTGGTCCACTTAGCACCAGCATAGCTGAGCAAGTTGAATTGTGAGCAACCAGAATGAAACCCTTCTTTGGTACCTCCTTGTGTATGCTGCTAGTAAGAGAAATTATCTATAAATTTGTGAGCATTTAAATGTTTTTTCAGTGGCTTTCGGAGTCCTTTTTTTTTTTTCTCTTGTAACATTGCCATTCTGGCTGCCTGTCCTACCATAAAGGTCTCTGTCAGTAAATGTAACTGACTGACATGTATTTTCATAACTATATGAAATATATTTTCATAAACTCTAGTCAGTCTATAGGCAAAGCAGTGAATGAGGCCCACTGTGCAGAGAGCTACTTAAAACTATTTCACCCTGTGTTGCTGTATGGAAAGTGAAATTCTCTGATAGAAAAGAGAAGGAAATTCCCATTTTTTAGCCTTGAAATGAACTGCCAGTGAACACTGATGTAATTACTGCCTGTAGATCAGTGCATGTGCAAGGTTGTACTGAGGGAGACAGACAGAAACACAGGGGAGAATCTGTATTCCCATGGGAATGAGGAAACTTTTTCTCTTACATTTTTCTGTGGTGTGTTTGTGATCCAAATCCATGGGTTTTATAGCAGAACACAGATTAAACTGTCAAAAGATACCTGATACCTGGGATGGCACAGCAGGATCAACTAATCAGAGCAGTTTTCAGCTTCTGCATTAAGCTGCTTAAATGAAGGTGGCCACATCTGTGTATCTGTACAGGAGCTGGATGTCCTGTTAATGCTGACAGATGTCTAAGAAATGCAATGGAGGAAGTAGAGAGTGATCCAATTTATGAAATGTTGGAATTGGCTTTTGGGCAAGTTTAATTGAGGCCTGGACTCTTGATGGTATTAACTGGGGTTTCCTTCTCCATAATGAGGTTTTAGACAGCTGAATATCTGTACACTGGCTGCACTCTTGGTGTCCAGAGTGACAAGATGGTTTACACATTGCTGACCTTTCTCTGCTTGGTTATGGGAGTTCTGGTTCATGCCATACTTCATTGTGTGTTAAATCTTCCTCAAGCTTTCATTAAGCTGCTGCAGAGTAACATATTAGCATATGTGGTGATAGAAAATTAACATTGTTGTAAATGAGGCAATGCTTAAAGCTGCACCCAAAGTGAAAATGTGTGCCAGCTAACACTTGGTGTTAAATTACTTCATACATCAGCCACTGCCAAGCTGACAGCTGTGTCTTGAGGACAGAAGAGTCCAACTTCTATATGTCCATAGTGAACCATATGTTTAAATACAGCCTATGTTATGTAAAATATGTTTTGGCAATGCTGAGAACCCACTTACCAGGAAGTTACACTCTGTCTCTTGAGGCTCTCTGTCCTTTGGGCAGGAAACCATCACGGGGGAGATCTGGGAGCACTTCATGGGCTGCCCAACCCCACTGGTGTGGTGTGAAATACCCAGCCAGATCCCAGTGCTAATGCCAGGGGCCTTGCTTCTCCTGCAGCTAGCACTTCGGCTCTGTAGTTCAGCAGTTGGAAGGTGGTACACTCAGGAACCCTGACATTAGCCAGTCTGGAGTACCTTGCCAAAGAGGAAATTTAATACAATAAAATGTCACGGCAGTTTCCCAGAATTTTAAGTTCTGATCACCGCGTTTGTTTCCTCTTTGAACTTCACGGGCTGGACAAATTGCCAGCCACTCCTGTTGCCCCAATTCCTCTGTCTCATTACTCCAGCATAAAGAGGTTCCTGCATCCCAGCCTGCCTGACATCTGAGGTTTGCCTTTGGCAGTTGTCCAGGCATAAATTTAGGAGCAAGATAAAGCACAGTGGCTGGATCCAGGTGGTGTGGTATCTGCGGATGGAAGAATTCCAAGTGTCTCAGCAGGGTATCAGATGCTGTGATATAATAAGTGCTTTCCCTAGCAAATCAGACAGAATACTGTACAACTCCTTGACTGTTAATTCCGTATCACTTTGCACAGGGGAAGTGCCACCACTATCTGAGAAGTTACTTAGGATGAAACATTGTATACCGTGTTCCACTGGCAGAAAGGTGTTAGTGTCTTTGGGGGAATGGGGGTGAAACATGTAAAACACCTTCTACTGGAAGCACCTTAACATGTTTTTTTATTAGAGACACTGAAAGGATCAAAAGATGCTTTCAGCACTACAAATGTTTGGTATTTTTTCTTTTGCAGAATAAAGAATTCTTGCAAGAGAAGATGTTGCAGAGAGCACCAACAATCACTGAAAGATCCAAAAAGGTACTGAAGACCTCCTGGCCTCTTGCTCTTACAGTCCTATTAGCTTTTTTTAAGATGTTCTTGTGCTATTTCCACTAAAAAAATAAAAGATCAACTCCAGGAACTGTCTTCTTGAAGTGTCTGTTTTCTGTCTTTGTGCTGAGCAGGTCCGAAGAGTCCCAGGTTCCAGTGGACGTCTTCATAAGACTGAAGATGGTGGCTGGGAATGGAGTGATGATGAACTAGATGAAGAAAGTGAGGAAGGCAGAGCAGCAATTTCACAGCTCAGGGTGAGTCCTCAAATTCTGACAGCTTTGCTGTCTCTGTTTTGTTCTCTCACTGTGGTACATCTGAATCATCCTGGGAAGCACGTGGCCTTGTTTTAAGTGTGATACACAGCCAGTTACAGTCCTTCCCCTCCAAGTTTGTAGTTGACCCAGAGAAAGCAGTCTAAAGGTTAAATGGTATTGATCTCTTTCCTGTCATCATTCTGGGGCACAGCTGGTCTCATTTAGGGATGTTGAGCATAACTGGGAATATGAATTCAAACAATCTGCTCCCAGCTCAGCATACTAACTCACTTGAGCTAGGATATTCTTTTTATTTTTGGGGTGCTGACTGCTTGAGGTGCTTTCTTCTAGAAGTGTCAGGAGAGGTTTTGTCCTACTGTGCTCTCTAGGGTGGAGTTAAAATCAATAGGGCCTGTGCTTAGAGCTGATATTGGAAACATTCAGGGCCTGGTTCTGGCCCCTTGACTACACTGATGTCAGTTAGTCCCAGCAGAAAATGTTACAGCATCCCTGAAATCACAGGGATTCTCCAAAAAACACCTCCCCCTCTCCTGGCATATACACAAGAACTCCAAACCCAGGCTAACCCCCAGAAACACAGAGGTATGATGCATAATGATCAACTAAGATTACATCAAATATCCATATTGTCTTCTTTCCCATTAGGCAGCAGTGTGTATTCAGACTGCAATGGCTTTGCCTGTTCCCTGGTCACTCCAAAGTGGTAGCTTGAAGTGGACTGTGTTTTAATAATTTTGGAATTGAATGAGTGAGACAATGGAGGATTTTTTTAGAGGCAGCTTTTCAGTATGAGAGGGAAAAAAAGTAGTATTGGTTTGAAGCATGATTATTTATTAACCATCAATATATAAGTAATAACTGACATGCTGGCTTCAATGTTACCTTTTGGATGTAAAGATTTACCAAACTTCTTTCCTCTCTGTTTTTTAAACCTTGAAGTCAAATTGTGCTGTGTGGGCTCTTAAATCATTCACCTTCCCTTGCTCAGTACATCCATGCAGTGTGGTCACATTTCACTGCTTCCTCACATCTTCCCTGATTACACAAGCAAAAGTTAGAACTAATATATTTTAGCACATCCCCAAAGTCATCCCACTTGTGCCTTAATCAGGTAAACATAATGTTTATCCTGTTTCCTTCCTGTCTTTCCTTAGTTTACTTCTGTTTGCCATTTATCTGGGTTTGTTGTTAGCTGTGGGGCAGGGCCAGCATTTCCATTCTTGTCTGTACAGTGTCTTGTCACACTGATCTTTCAGACAAGCTCCTTTTGAGTGATTCCTTGAGGTATCCAAGTGCTCTTGGATATGAGCCTTGTGCCTGAAAGAATGGAGCTGCAGATGTGGAGCATGGCTTTTATCTCTAGGAGCAAAGCCACATTTTCCATCCTGCCTGCTAACTGTCAGGTGAAGGATCAACAGAGTGAGATGGATTTCAACCTTTACCTTTCCAGCTGCATGACTTTCTTCCTCATCCTGTTCACACACAGTCACTGTTGAAGGAGCTGTTCTTCTCTTCCTGGCCAGAGGGTTTTTTGCAATTTGCTGTTCTAAGAATAAAAGCTTTTACTTTCTCTCCTGAGAGGCCTTGGGGTCCTGTGTTACAAATGGCTCTGATCTGCATTGGTCAGTGTATAAACTGGCTCAGGATGAGATGTTTGCATGTTGAGACTTCAGTTCTTCTGTCACCTTTGTGCTGTCTTAATCACAACCTGTCTTTTAGACTCTTGTGTGGAGAAGGAACATTTGTTTTATTAATTCCAGCATGGACCAAGCTGTCCCACCTGTCTGTGTCCAGAGGGTAATTAGATCTGTTAGAAGTGAAAGCTGCAGGCTCTCTTAATTGCAGGACTTCCCAGGAATACTTGGCAATTCCTTCCTGCTCAGTGAAACAGCTAATGTATGTTACCTTTATATTATTGATAAGCAGAGACTTGTCACATTGCTGTAAATATGCTTTTCCCTCTCCCACTGATCTCTTTGCTTCTCTGCTGAATTTGGGTAGAGCTGTCAATTTTCTGCTTTCTCTCATGGAGAGTATGGCATAGGGCAGAGTCCAAGGGCAAGGAGAGCAGGCAAGAGATTTCATTCTATAAAGCAGCACGTGGAAGGCTGATTTTTTCTTGTATGGTTTAAGCAAGTTGGTTTCCCAATCCCAATTTTCTAAGGGGTTGTATTCTGGCAGAATTCAGCAAGGCAGACTTTGTGTGGCTTATCTTCTGCAAGGTTTGGGTAACTTAAAATGGATTTTGCCATTCTGGTGTACAAGTAATTTGATTCAGTCTGAAGGATCTTCAGCACTACTGGATTTGGCTATTGTTTAATGATGATAGCAGCTTAGGGCATTGTGTGGCACTGTAAACACCAACTGCAAGTTCTGAAACATGACTCTGATATGATTATGATCAGGTTGCCAACAAACTGTGGGCTGTCCCTTTTATTATACTTATAAATATAAAAATATGATAGCAATTATGTAGATTTCTTATGTTCAGTATGGTTCTGACAAGTCTGTCATCAGTAAGTTTCAATTTGTCCAGGCAATGACAGTTTTTTTCTGTTTTCCAGTCTCCTAGAGTGAAAGAACCTGTACAGAATTCCGAGGTAAGTTTAAATTGCAAATTATATCACTTCCCAAAATGGTGACTCCTGGTTATTGCTGCTTTTGCAAGGAATGTGTTTTCATGAGCCTTTGAAAAGAATACTGCATGAAGTAGAAGCTAGTATCTAGTTGAGCTCTGCTTGAAAACACTCTGTAAAAGGAATCATTAGCTATCTAACACTAGGAGGTCTTTCTGAGGTAAGTTTGATGTATATCTCTTTTCAGCTTTACTTGCTATGGCAAAAGTCTGTTTGTTATAAGATAATGAATTGGCTACAAGAGCAATCTGAGCAAAACCACTGTTCTGATTTCCTCATTAAAAAAAAACCCAACAAAACACAGCTTTAAAGTATCTAGTTTGCATAGGCTAATTTACTGTTCTGAAACCTTTTAAAGCAAACAAAACTTCCATTGCAATTGATAATCTGCCTCCAGTTCAGTTCCTGTTTTTTCCCACATTAGGAAAATCAGTGTATCTTACCTTGCAGTGACAGAGAATGCTTATCTTGCAGAGACAGTGCTATGTCTGTCTTTTCCCTACCTGTGTGGAAAGATAGAAACAGATCTGTCTCCTAGAAATTTGTCTTGGGTTAGACTGTCTTGTTCTTCCTTCATCTGTTTCCATGGACTGATTATAAAGAGAGAGATCTTAAGAAAGGTTGCAGTTCTGGCATTATCATTTCACAAACTCTACTCAAAGAAAGAGCTGGAAACCAGAATCCCTTTGGGATTAATTTCTCCATTTTGATATGTCCCTTGAGGTATATAGTGAGATTTAGAGGTCTGCTGCTCAGGTTTTCAATATTCAAGATAATTTATATTTCCAGCAGTTTAAGAGAGTAAGTTGGAGGGCACACTGAAGGAATGTCATGAAGCTTACAGTATCAAAATCAGTTTCTCTGTTCTCAATTAGGCAACAGATAAAAAAGATTCACCTTTCATTAAAGCTCTTTTCCCTCAGCCTCAAATCAGTTGCTTTTTTTTTTTTTTTCAATTGCAAGGGACTAACTTTAAGCTTAATCCTAAGCAGTGTTCTCTTGGGTTTTTTTGAAGAATTTAGGTGGCAGACAGACACTTTTTTGAAAGTTGTTGCTTGAGTGAGAACTCAGAGTTCCCTTTCTTAAATTGCCTTTTTGCTTGCAGCTATTCCCATCAACTGAGCCTACAGGTCCTTCACTCAATGCTCCAGCACAGGCACCTACTCAACTACCTCAGGCTGCAGGACAGGTACCTGCACAACCTCAACCTGCTGTACCTCCACCTAGTCAGGCTCCTCCAGCAGCCCCAGCAGCAGCCCAGGTAAGACCAGAGTTGCTGTGTACCACCTTTCAGCTTTGCACCTCATCATTCTGTTCAAGAACTGCTAAAAGGACAGAAAACCTTGAGAGCTGCTTGTCTGAAGTTGCAGTAGTGCTGCTGTTTGTGCACAAGTGACAGCTGGCCTGGTGGTTTGCAAAAGGAATAGTTGTGGGATCAGCAGTTTTCCTTTCTTACTCTGTGGAGGAGCAGTGATTTTTATGCTCTTCAGGGTGTGGACTCTTGTCTGGAGGCAAGGTTAGAGGTAAGGAAAAAGCAGAATCTCATTTAAGTGGCAGCTGTCTGTTCCTGGTATTTAAGGTGCAGCATAAACAGGCTCTGACTGTGCATCTCAGCATCCCTGGCATCTATGGGATAAAAGTGGAGGGAAACATGAGAGGAAGAGGCTAGAATGTGCAGGTTCTCCAGTCTTGAGAGACAGGAGATGTAGTTTAAAACTCTCTTTGCAGCAGGAAAATGGGGATAAACTCCATCTTTGGGAAACTGAATCTTGTGGTGCTTTCAAACAACTCCATTCCAAACAGGGAGGGCAGAGTGGTCCTTTGAGAAGTACAGAGAATGTGAAAGCTTGACAAGTTTGTGTTTAATTTGTAGCTGTGTCACTCTGAAGTGTAGAATTTAGGTCAGATAGGCAGGCAGAGCAAAGTCAGGAAAGAGCTCTGACTTGTGTAAAAAGAGAAAAATGGCCAACACAAATCCTAACTGAGCCACTTGCAACATGTCTTGTGGTTTGCTGAAGTAAAAAGCACTGCAGAGTTTGCCAGCCTGCTGGATGATGGCACCTTTTTCTGTAAGAGACACTAATGTTCTTATTTGTTGGTGGGGAGAGGCTGTCAGTTTTGGAGAGAACTGAGCTGCCATCACCCTTTGGCAGGCTCAAGGGGAAGAGACTTGGCAGTGTTGGTCAGAAAAATAACTCTTAGGCTTACTCCTTCCTAGAAATGTTTCATAATTTTTAAAGAACTTAGAAAGATATGGTATTGCTTCCTGCAGTCAGCTCGTGTTCCCTTTTACAAAACTGTTGGAGACAGTGCACTAGTCATTAAATAAAAATAATGAAGTTAGGGTCTGACATGTTCTTGGCTACATTAAAAATAGTTTTAATACTTAAATCAAATCCCTTTGAATCTCTTGAAAAAGGGCCTGTGTTTAATTGCTGAATTTTATGCAGCAGTTGAAACACCAGCAGCAGTGAAGGCCAGGACTCTTGGTTTGGTAAAATGAAGTAGCAGAGTTTTGGTCTCAGTGGAATTGTGTTGATTTTTTTCACTAGCAGAGTATCTTGCTCCTTGCCACTAGTGCTCAATAGCTTATTTGTTGATAGCTTGTCCTAAGGTGAAGTTCATATTTTTGTCAGTGTGTTCTTCCTTACAGCTCTTTGTGTCACTGGAGTTCATTTTTATAGCTCTTACTGGTCAACAGCTTCTTCTTTACAGCTCTGTGGCAGTTTGGTGTTCTTGGTAGCTCTCCTCCAGTTCTCATAGCTGCTGGGTTACTGTTTTGCAGACCTCTGGGCTTCTCGGAACCTTTGGTTGCTTTCAGTGACCTGGTGAAACTTTCTGCTTCAGCAGAAACAAGGTTATGATAACAAGCCCTGAGCTCCATTGCTGGTGCAAGAGAACCAACTAATGGAGTAAAATTAGTATTTTACTAAGTTATTAAACAAAGGGTTATTTTTTTTCTCTCAGGAAAAAGCAGGTGATCTAGATGAAGAGCTGGGTCAAGTATTCTAGGCTTAAATTGTCTTCCCAGTGTTCTGTATGTCTTGTTACTGCAGATTTAAAATCCCTGCCTCAGCTTGTGCAGAACATGATAACTTGGACAGTAGAAGAGTAACCAAACCTTCTCTCTTCTGTTCAGTATTTTTTTTTTGTGTGTGATGGTTGATTGGACACCTCCTGGATCTTTTGTACTGGAAATCTGCTGCTGACCCATATAAAATGCTTTGATTACACATTCCAGTAGGTACTCAAAAGTAATTTAGAAGTGAAAATAGTCAGCTATAAAATTGCTTTAAAGTGCTCTTAAAGCCTTTGATTTGACCAAAAAAAAAAAAAAAAAAAAAAAAAAAAAAAAAAAAAAAAAAAAGTATATGCTAATCTGCCAGTTAATTATTTCCTAGATACTCTTTATAACTCTATCAGGGTTTTAAATCAGATGTTTGAGGCAGGGATTAAAACACAGGAGGTCTTGAAGCTGTCATGAATGCCCCCATACCTTAAGGTTTTAGGCAAAGCAAACAGGTTTTTTTACATTTAGCACTTCTTTTGAAGATTAGTGCCATTTTGGTATTTCTCAAAGCTCTTCAGCTCTTACTTTTTGTGAGAAAATTGCAGAGAGAACCTCCTGGGTTACTATTTAAGTGTGAAGTTCTCCTGTTTCATTAGTCTGTCTTCTTTGGGACTGTTGTGTCATAGTTCAAGCACTGAGTTAAACTTTTATGTGTATTTATAGTTGATATCTCTAGTTTTAAAACCAGATAAGGAAGTGTTATTCTCTTTTAAAATTATCTAATCTTATTGCAGGCCCCACCTGCCCCTCCTGCAGCTCCGGTACAGGAAGATACAAAAGTCCCTATCAGCCTTGTACTAAGGTTAAGGTAAGGACAGAGAACTGACCTGTTCTATCCAAGTGAACCTTTTTGGAAAGGGACACTGGCAGACGTGTGTAGTGCATCCTGCCTTTTCATGATAAAGCTGGGGGTGATATGTTGCTTGTCAGCTTGGATTTCATCCACTCATCCAAAACTGGGACCCAGAAAAACAGTTTCTCACCTACTGTAGTTTGGCAGGAGCTGTAGATTGGAAAAGGTTTTGATGTTTGTATAAATATTCCTAAACCCTAATGGGGTGCAAAGGAGGAATTAGCAGTGTCCTCTGAAGGGAATCAGGGATCCAGGTGTTTTGCCTTTGTGCTGGACCATCTCACTGTTCAACTTCATGCCAGTTCTGGGAGTGAAGAGCTTTTATCCTCTTCAGTGCATGGATTCTTGTCTGTGTCCCTAGAAATAGCCAGGAAAAGGAGTGTAAGCTCATGCTGCTGTGACCACACATGACTTCACTCCTTTAAGGAACCTGCCTCTCATCTCTGTGGGCATCTTGGTTGTTGATAGGCATTGGGCTGGGACTTGCTGAGCATTGTGTCTCAGTCATTCCTGAACAGCTGCATAATGTGTGTGTATCTGCAGTCAGGGAGTGCTTCCTTCCTCTGAAAGATGTGCTCCAAGGACCTATCTGCTGACAGGCAGGAGCTGCTGAATCATGGAACAGCATGGCCTTAGACCAGAGAGGTGGCACTCACCCTGCACTTCAGGCAACTCAGCCTCTTCCAGGTTGAGAGGCAGACCAAATACCCTGCTTCCAGACACACCCCCAGCTAATTGGGATTTGCCCTTTGAAGGGAAAGGGTGCAATGAATTAAATTCAGAGATTATTCATCACAGTACTTTTGGGGAGGGAACCCCTCAGTGCAATGAGATAGTCTGTTCTAGAAAAAAATTCTCTTCTTTCCACAGGAATTCGAAAAAAGAGCTCAATGATATTCGATTTGAATTTACCCCAGGGAGAGGTGAGCTGGTGGGAAACTCCAGTGTGTGAAGGTGGTTTTGGTGACTGGGAACTTGTGTGTTTGGTGTTGTGCAGTTGTGTGTGTGGTGACCCTGTACAAACGTCAGTCCACAGTCCCTTACTAGAGAGGTTTCTAGCACTTGCCTCATGGCTGGGCTAATCACTAGCTCTTGGGACACTGCTGGTGAGAAGATCCTTCTTGTAAAACTGTTGTGGATATGACCAGAGCAAACTCCAGAGCAGGGTTTGGCTCTGAAGTCCATGTTTGGATAGTTTTCTTATAAAACTCATAGATGTGACCAAAGTGTGCAGCTCTTTGGACTCCAGAGCAGGGTTTGATGGCATGGCTTGGAGCTGTTTAATTGCACCTGATACCTGTTCTGTGTAAAGGGAGTTTTGCTGCTTGGTCTGTTGGAGCTCTGTCAGGTTTCTGTGTGATGCCTTCATCAGTTGGACAACTTGTGTTAAGTACTGATTGGTTTTGGGTTTCTCCCCAACAGATACTGCTGATGGTGTGTCTCAAGAACTCATTTCAGCAGGTCTTGTTGATGGCAGGGATCTGGTAATAGGTAATTACATCTTCTTTTCTGCTCTAACCATTTCAGTCTTGTCTTTTTTTTTTTTTTTTTTTGGTATGTTTAAGATGACCTGATTAGTGGCTGCTAGGTGAGTTTTCTGTGGCCTTGGTTCTGGTGGCAGTTAATTGGTTAATTCTGGTGGCAGTCCTGTGCCAGTGCATTTAGGCAACCTCCAGTCCACAAAAATATGATCTAGCTGGAAACATGGGAAGCAAATATTCCTTGTAATACAAAAAGAGGGCTAATCAGTGCATTAGCTAAATCATTCTCATCTGACACAAACACACTGCCAAATGGCTGCACGAGCCTGTACTGCTCACAGGTCCTGTGCAAGAGAGGTCTGGGACTGGAACCAGCCAGGCTTTCTTTGTTTGAAGGAGGGCTGGGGAAGGAAGTGTGAATGAAGTGCTCATGCACCAGGGCAGCAACCTCTAGCAACAGTTTTCTTAATAAAGGTGTCCTGTGTAACAGGTGAGATTTTTTTAAACTGTCAGCACTGCCCATGCTGCAAGTAAAACTGTTCCTTGTATATAGACTCCCACGTCTGGAGAGGCTGCTAGTGCAAAATCACCTAGATACTGAGATGCAGTGGGGCAGCTGATTGCTGCTAGTTCCACCACTTCCAGAAAAGACTACATCAGAAAAAAGAAGCACAATAACAAATTACAGCCTTTTCACAGTTTAAAGCTTTAGATTTAAGTAGATTGAGTCTAATTGAGTCCTAAACTTTTTTATCAGTTAAAGTTCTAAGTTTGCTGAGTTAATAGCAAGAGGCCTAATGAGTTTGAGATGTGTTTCTCTAGCCTGTCCTAATATTTGCCCATTTTCTTTGTGTGTGTGTGTGTGTGTGTGATTTCAGTTGCAGCTAATTTGCAGAAAATTGTGGAAGAGCCCCAAGCAAACAGATCCGTCACTTTCAAACTGGTATTTATCCCTGTTCCCTAAATGAATGAGTTGTCACTTGCAAAGAGAAAGCATTGCATATAGATAAATGCCTGTGATGATGCTTAGGCATCTAATGGATGCACTCCAAACCCTCCCTCCTTTCCCAAAGCTTCCTACTGGTTGCCTAAAAGTAGGCAATGCAGGCTCCCTGCTTGTGTCCTCTGAGCAGCACCTGGGTGAAATAACTGTGAGGTGATGTGCTAACACAGACATTGCCTTAACGTCTCTGATCATAATATGAAAATCTTAGAAAAGGGTATTTTCTGGGCTTGGAATGTATACTTGCCTGGAAAGAGCAGAAATAGTTCAGGGCAGGTAAGTGGGCTAAAAAATGCCATCTCCTCCTTTCTGGGAGGAGGATGGGGAGGGTCCAGTGACATTGTTCCTGAGGAGGAAATATAAAGAGAAGGGGGGGGGGAATAAGAGCAGAGGGCAAAAGAAGCAAGACAAAACTAAGAAGGAAAGATAGGGGAGGAGAAAACTGCAGATAAATCTTTCAGAGGTAGTCATAGTGGCAAAGCAAAGGTGTAACCAGTTAATTGGTAGAGAAGTGGTAAGTGCCATTGGTTTGGACTCTTTCTATAAGGACTTTTCACTTTTTTAGACCTAGTTAGCACATGTAGCCCTACTCAGAGCAGACATTGGCAAAACTTCAGTCCCAGCCCTTCCTAGCTTCAAAGAAAAAAGTCAAAAAGAAACAAAACTCTCAATTATAACTTTGGGGGTAGTACCAGCAACTGTGCAAAGCTGTCCTGTGACTGGCCCCTCCCCAGGCCATGTCTGATGCACTTTGTGACATGTAGCATGGGCTGTATCTGAGGGGAGAGCCCTGTCTGTTACTATCTGCATCTCTGTTCCTTGTGTTTCAGGCATCTGGTGTTGAAGGCTCAGATATTCCTGACGATGGCAAACTGATAGGATTTGCACAGCTCAGCATCAGCTAAACAATGGTCCCAGGAGATGTTTCCCAACTGAGAACCCACATGTGCATATTCGTAATGCTTCTGTTAGCCTAAAAAAAAAAAACACAAAACAAAACAAAACAACCACTACTGCCAAAGAATTGAACTACAGCCCCCTTCCTAGAAGCTTTAACATTTTCCTTCATAGGATCACAAACCTTCCTGAAGTTACCGATGGCGTTTACACCTTTTGTAAACAACTCTCATGTTTTTGTATCTGTCATCTCAAACATGCAGATCCAACACATCATTGCCTGCGTGTTCATTTTATTATTGCCTTACTTTAAAGAAAAATACTACTGAGTACGAAGCAGGGGGTTCCACTGCTCTGATGATCTTGCCTAAATGTTTGCTTACATGTGGTTTCATTTTTTTTTTTTTTCACTTGCTATTTTTGCACAAGTTTTAATACTGAACAGATCTTTTTTTGTTCTTCACCTGCTTCTCCTTCTATCTGAAACACCCATGTACATGTTGTTTGGGTCACCTGGAGTGCTGAGAAATCTGCTTCCCCTTCAGCTGTGTTTTTTAAAACTGCTGGTTTGAATGCTTGCACCTGAGAGAAAGCAAGCAAAGTCTTAACCCACGGGAGGGAGAGCTGCCTTCCCTTGTGTTTGTGTTTTTGAGAAGTTCCTTCACTTTGAAGTGTTAGAAGTCAGCTTCCCTTTGTAAACTGCCTTAATTTTTTTTTTTTTTTTAAACTATTTTGGTTCTCTCCACATGAGTGCCAGGCCTGGCATGAGGGCTGAACCTTTTTAATTTACACGAAACAGTCCTTCCTCAAAATATCTTTCATTCTGCATCTTAGATGTAGTCTGGTTCTTGAAGCAGACCACTGAGGCTTTGCTGCCTGGAAACTGATCATTCAGATGATCAGCAGAACCTCCATGGTCAGAGGGAGAGAGAGGAGATCTGTGTCACTCTGCGGTTGGACGAGATGCACTTCAAACTGTTCCTGAAACCCAGTCTGTTCTGCCTGGCTGCCTGAGTCCTCCCGACCTCTTTCCCAATCCTTTGCAACCTGGTACCCCTGGAACCATCCCTGTCGTGTTCTACAGCAATAAAGAATCACCAGGAGAGTGGTGGTACCGGGCAGGTGAGCGCCGGGCCGGGTCCCTCCTGCACTGATCACTTGGGTCGGTCCAAGCCTCGACGTTTGATCAGGATGTCACTGCAACCCTGTCACACACCTCCCCAGCTTTCATTTCTATCTGGTGTTGAGTTTGAGTTTCTACATGAATAATATAAATTATACTCTGCGTTTGGTAAGAGACACTCGTCATGCAATATGTGAATAATAAATGGTGTTGATTTTTGGTTTTCTCTTTTTTTTTTTTTTTTCCTCTCTCCCATGTTGTTTCACAGTTGGCCTTTGAAATTGTAAGCCTGTAATTTAACACACAGATGGAAACATGTTTGGTTTCCATCAGCCACAAACAATGCAGAAACAGAGTGTTAAAGCAGAATAACTGGGTTCAATTAGGACTTTTTTTTTCATTTCCAAGTCTCCAGATGAACAATCTCTATTTATATTTTGATCTCTATGAGCAGCTGTGGAAGCTTCCTGGGTTGTGCATATTCTTTTGATACCACCCTTGTTGCTTTTAGCCTCTAGGTGGATATTGGATAGGTCCCCATGGGCTATTTGCAGCCCCATGGCTGGTGAGTGTGAAGGAGAGGGAGAAGAGAGGATTTTGGAGAAGAGCATCCCAGGGTGCTGAACAGACACTCTCAGGAGCCCAGGAAGCAGGTGCCCAATACCAGGGAGTTGGTGATGGCTGGGTTTGGCCAAATGTGTGCATGCCATGTGCATGTGGCACCTCTGGCACTTTCTCCTGTTGTCTGACACAAAGCACTCCCTATGGCTTCCCCCACTCAGCTTCTTGGCTTGGGAAGAGCTAAATGCCACCTTGGTTTTCATGTCACCCTGTGGTCACTAGAGATGTACTGGAAACCCTTTAGCATACAGAGACAAGGTACTCTTGGTACAGTATTTTCCCTCTGCCTGCATGCTGTGGGGACCTCCTTGTTCATTTGTGCACTGGTGCTGAGAAAGATAGGACTCAAACTGCTCAAATGGGACAATGCAACATCTATTTATTAAGTTATTCCCCACCTTCCCAAAGCCAGGACTTGGAGAGCTTAAGCTCACACTGATCCAAGGCTCCTTAGTTCCTTAGTGGAGAAAACAAGTAAGGAAGAAACTGTTTTTTGCTCTGTAGATCTCCAGATGTTTTGGGTAGGGATCCAAAATATTTACTTGGGCTATTACAGTGCTAGACAACTGTCTTTTCAGATGTTGTTCCAGTAAGTGCCAATGCTGTTCATAATTGTTTTCCAGTGTCATTAAGAATTTGGTTTTTGTGCAAATTTCTCATCTGAACCTGGAAGCAGGTGGTAATTTTTAGTTCCTACTTTTAAGGACAAGACTCTGTTAATGAAAACGGATCCTCTTCACAACTTTGGTGTATTGTAGATTATAATGAAAGATGTAAAATATTCAGGCTTTTTTTTCCTTTTTTGGACTTTGTATTTTACTGCATGTCTCTAATTTTTAATCAATAAAGAACAAATTGTCCATTACCACGTGTTTGGTGTGTGGTTCACATGTCATTGGGTTGGATGGTGGTGGTGATGTTTGTCTGAGTGGTGTCTGCAGCCCTGGGGGATTTCTGTTTGGGAAGGAGGTGAGGAGGGGGATACTTTGCAGGAGTTAAATACAGAAATGGAGAACTTGGATGGCACTTGGGCTTGTACCCTGAGGGTTTTACCTCCAGTTGAAAAGTTTTCTCCCAGATCCACATGTTTTGTCCAGCTAGGGCTAAACTTCACCTGTCCAGGAACAGCTCAGGGTGGCAGAGGTTGGGATAGAGTGGGATGATTTATACCCTGAGAAGCATTTGGAGCTTGAACTTTCCTCCCTCCTCTCTATCTCCTCAACACTTCTTTCTGAATCTGGAACTTCAGTGCAGCTCTGATCCAGAGGTGCTTCTGAGGTCTCTTACTTCTGTCGTGGAGCCAGGGCTTCAAGGAAATGCACTGATGGTGAGAGGCAGAGCCCCAGGCATTTCCCCATCCCTCCTCATCCTGGCAGCTCCAGCTGGGCTCTTCCTCTCTAAGCACCAATATCCCCCTGGCTGTATTACACCCGTGTGCCAAGGAGTCATTCTTTGGGCTGTGAGAACACTGGGGTGCCTGAAAAACCATAGTTTTCCTTCACATCCTTCATTATTCCTTGCCTCTCTTCCAGGAAGAAAGGAAATTTTTCAAAATTAAGTGTAATGTTACCTGGGAAGTAAAAAAAAAAACCAACCCTAACATTCACCCCTGGATGTCCTTTTGGAAACTTCTCCCTAGTGTATGTTTTCTGGACCCAAGGTGTTTGGTACATTCAAACTCTGACAGCTTTGTGGACTTGGATTTACCCCGAGCTTAGTGAGGTTTTTGTTTGATTGAGGTCATAGGGGCTCTGAGAGCAGCTGAAGGCATCTTCTCACTCCCAGAGTGGGAATGGAGGTTTCTCTGAAGCTTTCATGGGTTTGTCTTGTGGAAGGGGAGAGGGATGGTCCAGTTCTAGGCATGTTCTTCTTCTTGGCTGGGATGTACCTATCCACGTAGGCTTAAAAATAAGCATGTTCTTGCTTAAAAAATCCCAAACCAACAACCCATACCCAAAACAAAATAAAAAGGTGGTCTTGGATTGTAGCAATTTCTAGGGTGCTTCAATTCACTCTACTTTCTAAGGCTCCTGGGCTTAGTTTGCTAATTACCAGCTCTTTAATTCTCTTAATATATTTCTCTTTATTTGCAGACCCAGAAAACTTCCTTTTGGGTGAATGTTAGTTCCAAGTTTAAGACATGGGATGGTGGGAGATGTTCTGGGTCACTGAATCTCATCCCCTGCACCTCAGCCAGTTTCTTTGCCATCTTTCTAGTATTTGGCCAAATGCTGCTTAAAAAGTCCAAGAGAATTCAAGTTTTGGAATACAATTCTGCCTCTGTAGGAAATCCCTTCTCCATGCTGCCTTAGTCCAGGGCCTCATAGTCCTCCTGTGACCCAGATACCTTCATCTTCAGATGTTTCCCTTTGTAGGTGCTCACTGTAGGGAAATCTCTGGGCTTCCTTTTTCCTAAATCTGGAGTGGGCTGAACAGACCGGGCTTCATGTTCTCAAATGATCATTTTAAGGCCTTGAAGGCATTTGAGCAGATTTGCCAAACCTGCCTCAAGCAGCATTTCTCCTACCCCTGTATGCCTCCCCCCCGCAGCCTCCAGGGTGGCCCAGAACAGGGGGAAACAGTGGCAAACAGTGGCCATCCTGTGTGTGGCTTCCTCATGGTTGCCTGGGAAGCTGCAAAAGATGAAGGAAATCATAGAATCCCAGAATGGTTTGAGTTGGAAGGGACCTTAAAGAGCATCAAGTTCTAACTCTCCTCCCATGGGCAGGGTCAACTCCCATCAGACCAGGTTGCTCCAAGCCCCTGGCCTGGAACACTTCCAGGGATGAGGCAAGCACAGCTTCTCTGGGCAACGTGGGCCAGTGTCTCACCACCCTAACACTAAAGAATTCCTTCCTAATGTCTAATCTGTACCTCCCCTCTTCCAGTTTAAAGCCATTGCCTCTTACCCTGTCACCACGTGCCCTGTTAAAATGTCCCTCCCCAGCTTTCTTGCAGGGCATCCTTTGCCTGGGACCACAGACAACTTGTCACCCTTCCTTGCCTCTGGGTCTACCCATCCATTAGCATAACTCCTTTTATTTCCCTGGCCCATTCCCAGCTCTGCATCACACTGGGGTGCCTTGGCCCCTTCTGAACGTTTCCTTTCCTCAACAAACACAGCACTTGCAGTTACTTTGGAGAAGAGTCTTCTGCCTTCTCAGTACCACCTGGCCCTGGCAGAGGGGGTGACCCAGGTTGCCTGAAACTGGGGTCCTCCTGCTCCAGCCAGCAGCAGGCACCTTATGATTGCAGGAGGCACAGAGATGATTAATGTATTACATGGTGTGCTTAGGTAAAACATCAGGCATTAAGTCTACCCTGACTTTACGTATTTGTGGTGGCTGCCCGATGACTGCAGAGCTTATCTTAGGTTTAAACATTAATTCCAGCCTTTTGCAAAGTCTGTCCCAGCTCTGTCCTCTTCCAGACACAGCTGCCAATGTCAGGCGTTGGGGAAATTTTGAAAGCAGTTGGGGATTTTGGGCTGTTTCAGAAGAGGCTGGTGCTGCTCACCGTGGTTCCATGCCTCAGTGTGGCTTTCCATCAGTTTTGCCAACTTTTTATGGTTCCACCCCTGCCTCACCACTGTGACACCAGCTGGATCCGTGCCGTTGGGCCCAACCTGACAGAGGAAGAGCAGCTGAACCTCACCCTGCCCCGGGATGTGGATGGGGAGTATCAGCAGTGCTCCAGGTACTCACCAGTGGACTGGGACCTGGGCTCCATCAAGGAATACGGCCTGAACACCACGGAGAAATGCATCGATGGCTGGGTGTACCCCTCAGCACAGCCACCATCCCTGCTGACTGAGGTCTGTAACCACTTTTTGAGTGCAAACGTGCTGGGCCAGTACTCCAGGTGTATTTTGGGGACCTTGGCTCCATCACCCAGCCCCCAGGTGTGGCTGCATGCAACGTAGATGCCAGCAGGGCCAGAGGCACAGAACAGGCAGAGAGATTAATCCCTCCTGGAGGGACCTTGTTGGGTCTCCTTGCCCCAGCTCTCCCTCTACAGACAGGGGGTGACATTCCAGCTTGTCCCTGGGCACAGCTTTGTGCTTTGGATACCCCAGCCAGGGGGAGGAGGCAGAGCTCAGCTCTTGGGTTCTGCTCCCTCCCATGGTGGGGGGATCTGATTGTCACCAGGAGCTTCAGCAACACCAGCGATGCCCCGGAGAGCAGTGATCAACTTTTTCCAGTGCTTTCCAACCTTTCTGTACATCCTATACATGTCCTTCCCTCTATGACTCCTCCAGTGGGTGGTCTCTGGATGCTGCCACTTGCAGAACAACTCTTGAACAGAAACTGCTTGGCCCAGGAACCAGAGCTGCATTAATCCTTTTTCCTCTGGGAGGGAAGGTGATCGAGGATGAAGAAACCTGCTGGGAATTCTCTCCCACTTTAAGCAAAATTTGTCAAGCAGAGGGGTCCTGTGTGGGGGGTGCCTGGGCTGGGGAGAGTCCCAGTCCCAGTGCTCAGGAGATGTGCACCACTGAGTGCCTCATGGTCTTGTCCCACCACTGAGTTTTGTGTGCACACCATGGAGGATCATGTCCCTGGGGGGTGAGATCTCTGCCCTCAGGGGCTGGAGAAAGAGCTTGGGCACCCCACTCTTGAGCCCACCACAGACCAGAAGGGCTGCCCGCCCACAGAAAGCATCTGGAGCCTGTTGGGAGCAAAAGCAGCTGTGTTTTCTTCCTCCAGTTTGACCTGGTGTGTGACAGGAGGGACCTACATGACATCTCCCAGGCCATCTACATGTTGGGGCTGTTCCTAGGATGCATGATCTTTGGGCCACTAAGTGACAGGTGAGGAGACACAGCCGCCCTTCCAGGGTCTGTGCAAAGCTGGCGGAGTGTCACCCTACTCACAGCCTCCCTGGCCACTGGACCCTGAGCATTTTGTCACCACTTATCACTAACATGGACCCTGACCAAAGTTCTCGGGTGTCGCGAGGACAGGGCCATGGGGGGGTGGAAGGGAGATGAGCACAGCATGTGCTCAGGGTGCTTCACTTGTCAACCCAGCACCTAGACTGAGCCTTATCACCTTCAAGATAGGGTGATAGAATCCCTGTAACCTGCAGGACTCTTCCCCATCCCCACTGGGTCTCTCCAGACACCAGCTGTGTCTTCCTTCTTTCTCCCCAGGATCGGCCGCCGTCCCGTCATCCTCATCTCCATCTCCCTCCAGGCCTTGTTTGGTGTAGGAATTGCCTTTGTGCCCCACTTCTATGTCTACATGGCCTTCAGATGTGTCGTGGGGGCTTCTGTTTCGGGGATCACCATGTCACTACTGGCCTTAGGTGAGTAGGGTGTCCTCTCCCTGAGGCAGACAGATGATGCTTCTCGAGATGCAATAGGAGAGGTCTGTAAAGAAGCAAAAATCATGATGTATGGCTTGAAAGACACCAGGCTGAGGTCAGGTCTTGCTCTGCACTGCCACTTGGCACTTTGGCATCTCTCCAGCCCAAGTGAGAGCCACAGCAATCATCTCTCCCACACCAGTGCTCAGAGGACAGTGTCCCAGCTCCAGGAGGTCAGTGCAGGAAGACAGCCCCATGGCTCTGGGACATGGCAGTGAGGGGCTCTGTGGGCACTGACAGGAGAGAGATGATGTACCCGAGCTTCATGTCCTCTTGCAGAGGACCAGGACACCCTGACAGCAAGGAGAAGTGATGCATCTAATGGAACACTGGTGACATGCATGGGTGACTGATGGCAGAGCCCTGACTGCTGGCTTCCTCTCCTGACCTCCTGGAGAGATCTCGAGATCTTCTCCAGGGAAACCACCCTGTTAGTATCAGGGCAAACCATTTGCATGGATGATTCTGAACCTTCCTCCTTCTTCTCAGCTACAGAATGGATTGGTGTCACCTCCCGGCCAACAGCTGTGCTTGTTACTCACTGCTGCTTTGCCATTGGACAGATGATTTTGGCTGGGTTGAGCTATGGCATTCGCCACTGGAGGCTGCTGCAGATTGCAGGATCTGCTCCAATGTTTGCCTTCTTCTTCTACACCCAGTAAGTGGGATGTGGGCAGAGCTTCTTGCAGGCATGGCAGCAGTGGGTGGTGGGGATGGCAGGGAGGAGGCAAGAGCTCAGGAGCAGGCTTTGGTCTTTCCCATCATAGTGAAGATGCTGGAAGAGCTTCTGCAGAGCTCAGCACATCTCTCTGGGGTACTGGAACCATGAAAGCTGCAGATGTTTTGCTTTAGGTCTTCCAAAGTGGCTTTGGGGGCCTGAAGGTAGGGTATTTAGACCCCCTCCATCACATGGGATGCCCACAGCTTGAGGGACATGGCCACAAGGAGCTGGGCTGTGGGGAAGCTCAGCAGGTCACTGCACCACCTCCTGATTTCATCTCCTTGGCAGGGTGCTGCCAGAGTCACCTCGCTGGCTGGTCACAAAAGGCAGAATAGAAGAAGCTAAGAAGGTCCTGCAGAAGGCAGCATCCACCAACAAGCACACCATCCCACCAGAACTCCTTGAGCAGGTACCTGTAATGGCAGGGAAGGTGCTTGCTGGCTGCAGAGACCTTCCTTGGTGTTTGGCTTTGTAGCAGCCACTGGAGCTGAGGTCACTGATAAACATCTTCCCATGCCCACGGGGGATGATTTGGGGATGGACTGCAGAGCTGGCCAGGGGGTTCCTTTGCCTGCTTTGACTCTTTGACTTTCTACATTTTTGTAGTTGAAGCCTGAGACACAGACCAAGCCTGGAAGTATTCTGGATCTCTTTCGGAAGAAGCACCTCCGGAAGGTGACTTTAATCATGTCATGTGCCTGGTGAGACACTCCTTTCTTCACCTCTTTCCAAACTTATATCAAAGTCTAGAGGAGGCTGAGGGTTGCCAAGAACTGTAAATTCACTTCATGTCATTTGGGGGCTCATTTTGCACCTGTTCATTCATCTGCTGTCTTTCTGTCTCCCCATACGGGTCCAGATCTCTGCTTTGTCTGAGCATGGGGAGATGTTGATTAATTAGGATGTTTTTTGAGAAAGGCTGGAGAAATTTCAGCTTTTGGCAGTCCCTGGGCCTTGGGGTAGTTTTGTGCTCCCTAAAAGCCCTGGGTGCTGTCTAAAATTTGCCAAATATCTGGGTTTCTCTACTGCTTTAACTATGTCCCCCAGGATTGTCACAGGTGGTGACTCAAAGGGAAACAGAGATTGATGGGGGTTTAAATGAGACGTGTGTGGTCTAACCACCCTGATTTTTGAAGACAAACCCCTGGATAAACCCATCTGCTTACATGTTCTGTTCCTCTTGACTTGAATTTCAGGTTTGCAGACAGCCTTGTCTACTATGGGCTGAGTCTGAACGTGACAGGTTTTGGGCTGGACATCTACCTGACCCAACTTTCCTTTGGGGCTGTGGAGTTACCAGCTCGAATTTCCTGCATTTACCTGCTAGAGTGGTTTGGGAGGAAGAAAATCCAGGCACTTCTGCTCCTGCTGTCTGGCCTAATATGTCTCATCATCTCTTGCATCCCTGAAGGTGAACAACCTCTTCCCAACCCAGGAGCACAGCCAGGCAGAGCTCCAGCTAGCTCTCTCCTGGTTCAGACCCATCCTCCCAGCTTTGCTGACCACAGACCCACATTTATACCCAGGGGCTGAGCTACCTTGAGGGCCACAGCCCAAGGGGCTGCACTCCCAACGTGCTGGCTTCCTCTCTGCTTGACTTTCTTCTCCTTCAGAGCTGTTCTGGGTCCTTCCACATCTCCTGGCCCTAGGCAGGCAGTGCCCATTGCATATTACAGCAGCTCCAACCTCTAGACACCATCACCTCCCCCCACCACCTCCTTTCAGGAAGGTGTAGCAGAAGAGGGGGTTTTGAAGCCACCATGTCTCTCTTCTGGAGGTGAACAGGAAGAGATAATGTCCATCCCTTATCTCTTCCTACCTACACCTTGCCATGGGCCATACCTCACCCCTGCTGCTGTGCTAATGTTGTAAGGCTGAAGGAAAGAGAGTGGCTGCATGATGCTTCCAAGCTCAGGGACACGATGTTCCCAGCTGAGCTTTCCCTGAAGTGGCTCACTCCAGTTGCAAATTTAGGAAATGCCCAAGGCCTTGAGAGAAATCTTCTTTCTCTTTGCCAGTTGTCCAGGGGGTATTTGCTAGGCAATGATATTCCGGGAATGATTTCCAGTGGGTCAGGCAGTAGATTTCCTTTATAAGTACATTAGAAAAAGACCATCCCAAGAAATTCCACTGCAGTGACCTTTGGTGACAAGTAAACCTTCTCAGTGGAGGTCACAGCAGCAGCCTCTTTACCTCCTTCCCTCAGAGCAAGCTGTGGTGATCACCATCTTGGCCATCATTGGCAAGTTCACATCCACAGCCGCCTTCTCCACCTCCTACGTCTACACTGCAGAGCTCTTCCCCACAGTCATCAGGTGAGGTCTCTCCACTCATCCCTGTCCCTTTGCTGGTGGCACTGGTGGGGCAGGAGCCAAAAAAAGGTCCCACGGTGGCCTGGGAAGCTCTGCCCCACACCTCCCACCACCCTTTGGTCCCCCAGGCAGACGGGTGCGGGGCTGTGCTCCATGGCAGCGCGGGTATCGGGGATCTTGGCCCCCTTGATCCTTGTCCTGGGCCAGTACCACCCGGCCATCCCCACGGGCATCTTTGGGAGTGTCACTGTGGTGATTGGGCTCCTCTGCTTCCTGCTGCCTGAGACCCAAGGCACCGAGCTGGTGGACAACATGGGAACAGCCACCCCCCAGCTGAGGTGGGTACCCGGAGCTCTGAATTTAAAGAAAAAAAAAAAAAAAAAAAAAAAAAAAAAAAAAAAAAAAAAAAAAAAAAAAATTACAGAAACCAGGATGGAAACTCTATCAGCTCTTCTTCTTTCCTTTTTGTCCTCAGCAACAAGACAGTGTCCAAGGCAGACAATGGAGTCGGCTTGGAGAAGAACAGCTAAAAGATGCTTGGAAAGCAATTGATGAATGAACAGGCATATCCTAACAGTCTAGTCTGATCCAATCCTTGAAGCAGACCACTGAGGCTTTGCTGCCTGGAAACTGATCATTCAGATGATCAGCAGAACCTCCATGGTCAGAGGGAGAGAGAGGAGATCTGTGTCACTCTGCGGTTGGACGAGATGCACTTCAAACTGTTCCTGAAACCCAGTCTGTTCTGCCTGGCTGCCTGAGTCCTCCCGACCTCTTTCCCAATCCTTTGCAACCTGGTACCCCTGGAACCATCCCTGTCGTGTTCTACAGCAATAAAGAATCACCAGGAGAGTGGTGGTACCGGGCAGGTGAGCGCCGGGCCGGGTCCCTCCTGCACTGATCACTTGGGTCGGTCCAAGCCTCGACGTTTGATCAGGATGTCACTGCAACCCTGTCACACACCTCCCCAGCTTTCATTTCTATCTGGTGTTGAGTTTGAGTTTCTACATGAATAATATAAATTATACTCTGCGTTTGGTAAGAGACACTCGTCATGCAATATGTGAATAATAAATGGTGTTGATTTTTGGTTTTCTCTTTTTTTTTTTTTTCTCTCTTCCCTGCTGTTTCACAGTTGGCCTTTGTAACTGCTATTGGCTCTGGAGTGTTTTCTACACAGAAATTGTAAGCCTGTAATTTAACACACAGATGGAAACATGTTTGGTTTCCATCAGCCACAAACAATGCAGAAACAGAGTGTTAAAGCAGAATAACTGGGTTCAATTAGGACTTTTTTTTTTTTCCCCACTGCCTTCTGATGAACAATCTGTATTTATTTTCTCTACCAGCAGCTGTGGAATTTTCCTGAATCATGTGGTGTATGCTGCAATTCAGTCAGGGAAACAGAGTGGGCATCTGCATAGCTTCCCCCACTCATGGTCAGCTTTTCACAGTGACCTTGTCAGCCACATTTTATTGTCATTTAGTGTCATGCAAAAGAAAGAGAAGTGAGGCCTCCCCTCCTGAATTACCTCTTTGCAAGCAGAGAATGTGTCTGGTGCCCTGTCACGAAGCTATCTCCTCAAAGCACAGCCCAAAGTTGGTCAAAGAAGAAAGTGGTCACTCAGGTTTGTAGAATCTATTTGATTCTGATTGCTTTGTGCTGGTAAAGGGTATTTTGAAGGTTGGGCTCCCCCAGGTCTGGGCCAGACATGTCTGGAGGTGACATTCATGTTGTGTTTTGTCTTTGGTGCAGAAAACCTCCCCAGCATCACAAGTGTCCCCTTGGCCATCCTTCCCAGCAGGGTCTGAGGAAGGAGGAGATGATGATGTCCTCTCTTTAAAGGGCAAGGTCCAGGACCCTGACATCTCTGTCCCATAGACAGGAGTCAGGGTTGCAGCACAGTCTGTTGGTGTCACTGACTGCTGATTGCCTCAGTGGTCCCTGTGGGGCTCCTCTGGCAACAGAAGATGCTTCACCCCACAGTTCCTCCCCTGAGGGAACATGGCCAGGCCAGGTTCTCCTGCTCCTCCATGCCTTGGACACTTCTGACCTTGCCTGATCCATGAACCTGGGACCCCTCCAAAGTGTAAAATGCTGGTCAAGAGGTTCTGACCTGAACCCAGACTTGCACTCAATGATCCTACAGGTCTTTTTCCAACTTAAATGATTCTATAAATGAGGGTAACACAGGTGCACAGGAGCAGGGCCTTGCTGCCATGTTTGTTATAGGAGGGTCTGGAGAAGGCTTGGACACCCATTGATATGGTTTAGCAAAGCCTTCACAGTGCACCACCATCACCTTCAGCACCTTCCCACAGCTGGATCTCCACTCATGCCTTGGTCTTGCCATCCCATAGACTCACAGAGGTCTTGCATCTGCTCTTACCATTTTGTCTTCACCTTCTTTTCAGCCCTTTGGCTCCCTCTGTTAAGAGATGTTTCCATTAATAGCCTTGCTTAGCATGAGTAGCAAGATTTCCTGAAGTTGTAAATTTTCACCCAGGTAGATGCTGAACTTTTTGTTGAGCCTCTGCCTAGTTCAGTAGGAAAAGGCCTCAGAGTATGTTCAGGCTGAAAGACAAGGACAGTGCAGCCACCAGCAGAAGATGCATCCATTGAGATAAGAAAAGGAATGGCCTGTGAGGAGACCAAGAAGAGTTCTAGTAAGGAACAGGATGGCCTCAGACCCTAACATTACTATTAGACCAAATCATCACATGAGGGAAGAGGAACTTAGAATATGAGTGGATAATTGCCCAGAGGTTTCTTTGTTGGGGTCCCTCTCCAGAGGCATCCAGCCTAAGCTGGTTTTCCACTGCACCACCTGAGTAAATCATATTTTATATATAAGATTCAATATCTGAGACTCTGTTCTGGGAAAGCCTGAGGGGGGGAGAAGAGAGAGAAATATGATGGGTGCAAGGAAAGGCAAAAAACCCAAATATATATTTATAAAAATAAAAAAAACAAAACAAAACAAACAAACAAACAAGCAAAAAAACAAAACAAAACAAACAAAAAAAGCAAACCAAACCAAAACAAAAAAACTGGAGGCAAAGAAAATAAGCTCTGAGCTGTAAACAGAGCTGGGACATCACCACTTCTGGGCTTCATTTGTAGCAAGCCAGTGGAAAAAGAAAGTCATGAAGAGGAACAGGAGATAAGAGGAGGGGAAACACAGGAAAAGAATGGTGTTTTACTTCTTCATAGTATAAGACAAAATGGTCCTAACTCATTTAAAGACAGAAATGGACACAGCAAGCAAGAACAGGCTCAAACAGAATGGAATAGATCTGATACTTCCCAGGAAGATCTGTGCTTTCTTCTAGAAGACCAAGTGCCACAACATCTCCCACTTTCCTGGAACAGACAAGTGTCTGTGGTCTGACACCACAGCAGATTTGCTGTGCACAGAGCACCACAAGATGCTTTCATTTAAAGACACCAGCACTGAGGGGAAAATCCTGCTGCCTGTCAGACATCCCTGCTCACTCCTTGCTGCTTCTGCCACCTCCTGAGTGTCTCAAATTTATAAAAATAAAAAAATAAAAAAAAAATTAAAAAATTTAAAATTAATGGTTTGACGAGAGAGTGAGAAGATCATGCTGGACAGTCCAGAGAAATCACTCCTTCTTGCAGGTCTGAGAGGTTTTTTCCGTGCTGCATCTTCTCTGGTTTTCTCTTCATTGGGCACAAATATGTTCAGTGCTCAAGAAGGTTTCTTGCCTGGACAAAGTTTACAGCCTCACCTTCCTGGAGATGGGACAGGAGAAATGAAGAGAAAATGTTGCCTCCATCCTGGTTTCTGATTTCTTTCTTTCTTTTTTTTTTTTTTTTTCTCCCCTGAAATGAAGAGCCTCAGCTTTCCTCCAGCGGGAGGACATGCAGTGCCTGAGGAGCAGCTGTAGAGGGGGGTACAGGAAGGCAAAAGAGGGAAGGGAAAACACGAGCTGTCTGTGAGCCCTGGAGAGGTGTGGGGGGGTGTCTGTACATGGAGACCCTGCCTGGCACAGCTGGGGTGCTTCTGCTGCAGCCCCATTGCAGGCTCAGCTAGAAGTATGTGGTCTTTGTGGACTCATTGACTTGGCCACCACCTTTTCCTTTCACGTCTCCCTTCTGAGAGTTGCTGTTGGCATTTTCATGGACCTAGTGAAAGAGAAAAGTGTTGAAAAAGCAAAGGAAGTTCTGTTATCAGCTGATGGAAGCCTCCTCTGAGACTGACAGCCTTCTGCAGCCTGGCTGCCCATTCACCAGTCGCTTTCTGGGCCCCCATGGACATCCTTCTCCCAGCTAAAGTATTGGGGTGTGATTCCACCCTGCCCCATGGACAATGGAGAGGTGGGAACTACACAAGGTTGAAGGGCTACAGGGCCCCAGCCCTTCCCTGGTGGAAGGACAGGTGGAGTCCTGGACTCTCTGGGAGTCCTTCCATTCCAAAAATATGAATGAAGGGATGATGACTACCATGGGTAGGGCTAGAGCATCTCTTTCCCTCCCTCTGCAGTGGGACAGCCCCACTCCCTGCCCTCCAGCCTCTGTAAAACCTTGAAGAAGCCCCCAGCCCATGCAATGCCAATGTCCTCCCACAGCCCTGGCACCCATGTCCCTACCCAAGAGGCACCCAGGTCACCACCCAGCACCCACCTCTGGGGGGTGGTTGTCCCCTGTGTCATCTGCCAGCTCAGTGCCTCGGGTCTCAGGCAGCAGGAAGCAGAGGAGCCCTCCCACCATGGGGACACCCCCGAAGATGGCCATGGGGATGACCCGGTGGTACTGGCCCAGGAGAAGGATCAAGGGGGCCAAGATCCCCGATACCCGCGCTGCCATGGAGCACAGCCCCGCACCCGTCTGCCTGGGGGAACAAGGGGTGGTGGGAGGTGTGGGGCAGAGCTTCCCAGGTCACCGTGGGACCTTTTTTGGCTCTTGCCCCACCAGTGCAACCAGCAAAAGGACAGAGATGAGTGGAGAGACCTCACCTGATGACTGTGGGGAAGAGCTCTGCGGTGTAGACGTAGGAGGTGGAGAAGGCAGAGGAGGCTGTGAACTTGCCAGTGACGGCCAAGATGGTGATCACCACAGCTTGCTCTGAGGGAAGGAGGTAAAGAGTGCCACTGTGGGAAGAAAAAGAGCCCAGCACCACTTGGGCTGCCCGGTGACAGGGAACCATCATCTCTGGGCAATGCCTGAACACAGACTGAGGAGCAGCTCTGGCCTGGGAGCCACCTGCACCATGCTTTGCATCCATCATCTCATTTCCTCACTTACTGATTTTCCCAGAGAACAACTCTGCTAATAGGTGTCCTACAGGGCTCAGATCTACCTTCTCCTGTCATAATTAACAAAGGTTTGCTGATCAGAATGGACTCTGGGGAGCTGACCAAGGCATGGCATCAGAATCTCTGCAAGCCCAGGGAGATGTGAACCAGCCTGGCTGGGAGGACAGGACTTGAACCAACAAGGGCAGCACTGGGGGTCTGTGCTTCCCTCTGCCTCAGAGGTTGCTGCCCCAAGATGGAAAGAGGTTGTTCACCTTCAGGGATGCCATTGATGATCAGACACACCAGGCCACTCAGCAGCATCAGAATAGCCTGGGGTTTCTTCCTCCCAAACCTTTGCAGAATGAAGATACAACCAACACGTGATGGGATTTCCACTGCTCCAAAGGCAAGCTGGGTCAGGTAGATGTCCAGACCAAAATTTGTCACGTTCAGACTCAGCCCATAGTAGACAAGGCTGTTCACAAACCTAAAAGCCAGGCAGGGTGGCACTGAGCATGTCTATTGGCCATGAGCAAGTACAATATTGATCTGCAACGACAACATTTTGACCAAACGACAGCACTTCCAAGGGGACATAAAATCAGACATATATCACAGCTGTAACCCTTCCCTCAACCCACAAAGCATCTTGAATGGCCAGAAACATAAATATCCATCAATAACACCCCCAAAATCACAAGGTGAATTTATATAACTGTCTCTTCTTTTATATACATAAAAGTTTGCAGAATGTGAAGCAGATGGGTTTATCCAGGGGTTTGTCTTCAAAAATCAGGGTGGTTAGACCACACACGTCTCATTTAAACCCCCATCAATCTCTGTTTCCCTTTGAGTCACCACCTGTGACAATCCTGGGGGACATAGTTAAAGCAGTAAAGAAATCCAGATATTTGGCAAATTTTAGACAGCACCCAGAACTTCTAGGGACCACAAAGTTACCCCAAGGCCCAGGGACTGCCAAAAGCTGAAATTTCTCCAGCCTTTCTCAAAAAACATCTTAATTAATCAACATCTTCCCACGCTCAGACAAAGCAGAGATCTGGACCAGTATGGGGAGACAGAAAGACAGCAGATGAATGGACAGGTGCAAAATGAGCCCCCAAATGACATGAAGTGAATTTACAGTTCTTGGCAACCCTCAGCCTCCTCTAGACTTTGATATAAGTTTGGAAAGAGGTGAAGAAAGGAGTGTCTCACCAGGCACATGACATGATTAAAGTCACCTTCCGGAGGTGCTTCTTCCGAAAGAGATCCAGAATACTTCCAGGCTTGGTCTGTGTCTCAGGCTTCAACTACAAAAATGTAGAAAGTCAAAGAGTCAAAGCAGGCAAAGGAACCCCCTGGCCAGCTCTGCAGTCCATCCCCAAATCATCCCCCGTGGGCATGGGAAGATGTTTATCAGTGACCTCAGCTCCAGTGGCTGCTACAAAGCCAAACACCAAGGAAGGTCTCTGCAGCCAGCAAGCACCTTCCCTGCCATTACAGGTACCTGCTCAAGGAGTTCTGGTGGGATGGTGTGCTTGTTGGTGGATGCTGCCTTCTGCAGGACCTTCTTAGCTTCTTCTATTCTGCCTTTTGTGACCAGCCAGCGAGGTGACTCTGGCAGCACCCTGCCAAGGAGATGAAATCAGGAGGTGGTGCAGTGACCTGCTGAGCTTCCCCACAGCCCAGCTCCTTGTGGCCGTCTCCAGCAAGCTGTGGGCATCCCATGTGATGGAGGGGGTCTAAATACCCTACCTTCAGGCCCCCAAAGCCACTTTGGAAGACCTAAAGCAAAACAACTGCAGTTTTCATGGTTCCAGTACCCCAGAGAGATGTGCTGAGCTCTGCAGAAGCTCTTCCAGCATCTTCACTATGATGGGAAAGACCAAAGCCTGCTCCTGAGCTCTTGCCTCCTCCCTGCCATCCCCACCACCCACTGCTGCCATGCCTGCAAGAAGCTCTGCCCACATCCCACTTACTGGGTGTAGAAGAAGAAGGCAAACATTGGAGCAGATCCTGCAATCTGCAGCAGCCTCCAGTGGCGAATGCCATAGCTCAACCCAGCCAAAATCATCTGTCCAATGGCAAAGCAGCAGTGAGTAACAAGCACAGCTGTTGGCCGGGAGGTGACACCAATCCATTCTGTAGCTGAGAAGAAGGAGGAAGGTTCAGAATCATCCATGCAAATGGTTTGCCCTGATACTAACAGGGTGGTTTCCCTGGAGAAGATCTCGAGATCTCTCCAGGAGGTCAGGAGAGGAAGCCAGCAGTCAGGGCTCTGCCATCAGTCACCCATGCATGTCACCAGTGTTCCATTAGATGCATCACTTCTCCTTGCTGTCAGGGTGTCCTGGTCCTCTGCAAGAGGACATGAAGCTCGGGTACATCATCTCTCTCCTGTCAGTGCCCACAGAGCCCCTCACTGCCATGTCCCAGAGCCATGGGGCTGTCTTCCTGCACTGACCTCCTGGAGCTGGGACACTGTCCTCTGAGCACTGGTGTGGGAGAGATGATTGCTGTGGCTCTCACTTGGGCTGGAGAGATGCCAAAGTGCCAAGTGGCAGTGCAGAGCAAGACCTGACCTCAGCCTGGTGTCTTTCAAGCCATACATCATGATTTTTGCTTCTTTACAGACCTCTCCTATTGCATCTCGAGAAGCATCATCTGTCTGCCTCAGGGAGAGGACACCCTACTCACCTAAGGCCAGTAGTGACATGGTGATCCCTGAAACAGAAGCCCCCACGACACATCTGAAGGCCATGTAGACATAGAAGTGGGGCACAAAGGCAATTCCTACACCAAACAAGGCCTGGAGGGAGATGGAGATGAGGATGACGGGACGGCGGCCGATCCTGGGGAGAAAGAAGGAAGACACAGCTGGTGTCTGGAGAGACCCAGTGGGGATGGGGAAGAGTCCTGCAGGTTACAGGGATTCTATCACCCTATCTTGAAGGTGATAAGGCTCAGTCTAGGTGCTGGGTTGACAAGTGAAGCACCCTGAGCACATGCTGTGCTCATCTCCCTTCCACCCCCCCATGGCCCTGTCCTCGCGACACCCGAGAACTTTGGTCAGGGTCCATGTTAGTGATAAGTGGTGACAAAATGCTCAGGGTCCAGTGGCCAGGGAGGCTGGGAGTAGGGTGACACTCCGCCAGCTTTGCACAGACCCTGGAAGGGCGGCTGTGTCTCCTCACCTGTCACTTAGTGGCCCAAAGATCATGCATCCTAGGAACAGCCCCAACATGTAGATGGCCTGGGAGATGTCATGTAGGTCCCTCCTGTCACACACCAGGTCAAACTGGAGGAAGAAAACACAGCTGCTTTTGCTCCCAACAGGCTCCAGATGCTTTCTGTGGGCGGGCAGCCCTTCTGGTCTGTGGTGGGCTCAAGAGTGGGGTGCCCAAGCTCTTTCTCCAGCCCCTGAGGGCAGAGATCTCACCCCCCAGGGACATGATCCTCCATGGTGTGCACACAAAACTCAGTGGTGGGACAAGACCATGAGGCACTCAGTGGTGCACATCTCCTGGCCCTAGGCAGGCAGTGCCCATTGCATATTACAGCAGCTCCAACCTCTAGACACCATCANCCGATCTGTGGCAAGGAGTTCTGGTGGGATGGTGTGCTGGTTGGTGGATGCTGCCTTCTGCAGGACCTTCTTAGCTTCTTCTATTCTGCCTTTTGTGACCAGCCAGCGAGGTGATTCTGGCAGCACCCTGCCAAGGAGATGAAATCAGGAGGTGGTGCAGTGACCTGCTGAGCTTCCCTACAGCCCAGCTCCTTGTGGCCGTCTCCAGCAAGCTGTGGGCATCCCATGTGATGGAGGGGGTCTAAATACCCTACCTTCAGGCCCCCAAAGCCACTTTGGAAGACCTAAAGCAAAACATCTGCAGTTTTCATGGTTCCAGTACCCCAGAGAGATGTGCTGAGCTCTGCAGAAGCTCTTCCAGCATCTTCACTATGATGGGAAAGACCCAGCCTGCTCCTGAGCTCTTGCCTCCTCCCTGCCATCCCCACCACCCACTGCTGCCACGTCTCTGCCCACATCCTGCTTACCAGATGTAGAAGAAAAAGGCAAACACTGGAGCAGATCCTGCAATCTGCAGAAGCCTCCAGTGGCGAATGCCATAGCTCAACCCAGCCAAAATCATCTGTCCAATGGCAGAACAGCACTGAGTGATTATCACAGCCTTGGGACGGGAGGAGACACCAACCCACTCTGTAGCTGGGGAGAACAACAAAAGGTTTTCCAAACATACAGCCCTGTCCTTTGTCACTGGGTTTTCTGGGGTCTGCCTCAGGTCAAGGACACCCTACTCACCCAAGGCCAAGGTAATAATCAGTGTTCCTGAGACCCCAGCCCCCACGACACATCTGAAGGCCATGTAGACGTAGAAGTGGGGCACAAAGGCAATTCCTACACCAAACAAGGCCTGGAGGAGGATGGAGAGCAGATACATTGGCCGACGGCCTATCCTGTGGAGGGTGAGGGGAGACACAGTCATTGTCTGGAGTGACTTCATGGGGATGGGGAGTAGCCCAGGTGGAGGACACAGTGAAATGATTCACACCAGAGGAGATTTGGCACCCAGGTGAGCAAAGCTTCTCTCTGTGCCCCAAGAACCTGCTGGCAGCAAATCTCCACCTGTGACCCATGGTGCTGCCAGCAAAGGCAAAAGGAGGTGCTGTGAAGGGAACCAGCCCTTGAAGGGCCCCCATGTCCCTTGTCTTGAGAGCAGTGAGGACCAGACTGAAATGGGCTGCAGTGCTGGTTCCCCTGTGAGGCATTGCTGTACACTTGTGAGCCCTTCCCCTGTCCATGTCCCCTGTGTGGCCATTTACTCCAGGGAGATTTGGGTCACCATGAAGTGAGCAGAGCTACAGGAAGGAGGGACACAAGGTCTGGTTAACATAGATGAAGGTAGGTCCAGCCCTGTGCTCAAATGTAAGTTTTCTGGGATTCCTGGAGACACCTTTGGGTAGCTGAGACTGGGTTGGGGTTAAACCTGTGATTTCTGAAGGACTCTTACCATAAGACTGTACCTGCTTCCCCCTCTTCTCAACCCTCAGACACCTACAGACAAGTCAAGTGGCCCCAAACACCCTTGCTCAGGTGTGGGTGAGGGGATTGAGCCCTGTAGAGGGATTGTTCCATGATCAGTGCATGGACATCCTGAACTCTCAGCTGGGCTGTCCCTGGGTGCTGGGCAATACCTCTGGGATGGTGGCTGTGTTTCCTCACCTGTCACTTAGTGGCCCAAAGGTTAGAGCTCCTAGGAGAAGCCCCATCATGTAGACAGCCTGGGAGACGTCACTCAGGTCCTTCTTGTCACACACCAGGTCAAACTGGAGGAAGGAAACAGAGCTGCTTTTGTTCTCAACAGGATCCAGCTGCTTTCTGAGGAGGGGCAACCCTTCTGGTCCATGGTGGGCCCAGGAGCTGGGTGCCTCAGTTCTTTCTTCACCCCCTAGGAGCAGAGATCCCACCCCCTAAGGACATGAACCTCCATGGTGTTCACACAGGACACCAGTCAGAGGTGGGACAGGTGTACAAAGTGCTCAGTCTGCCTCTTCATCATGCTGCACATCTTCAGAGCACTGGGACCTGCAGCATTCTCCTCCAGCCCAGGCATCCCTGAGGGAGACTCCTGGTTGGAAAGGTTTTCTTAATGTGGGACCTTGGGATACGAGTCCTAGAAGTTGTTTCTGTGTCTGCAAAGGCAGGACAGGGTGGGAGGAGGAGGGCAGGAAAGCAGTGTTTTCTCTGGGAAAGGAGGACTGATGTTGGAGTGGGAAGGGATGAAGCAGCTGCTGAGGATTCTCCAAGGAAAGTGGTTGTGAAATGGACAGAGAGCTCCAGGGCCCTCAAGAAGCCTTTGCAAATGCCAGAGCCTGGACTTCCTCCTCTGATTCAGCTCAGAGAAAGGTACTGGCAAGAAGGTGCTGGAGCTGGGAGTGAGGGAAGGAGGCAGGAGGAAGGGAGGAAGCTCCAGAGATCCAAAGGGACAAGCTGGGGATGATGACAGACAGAGCCTTTTCTCAACTGCATGGCACATGGGGTGTCTTGTTGCATCCTTGAAAGTCTCTGGAGGCTCCAGGAGATAGAATCATAGAATCACAGAGTGGTTTGGGTTGGAAGGGACCCTAAGGAACATCTACTTTCAACCCCCCTGCCATGGGCAGAGACATCCTCCATTAGACCAGGTTGCTCAAAGCCCCATCCCACCCGGCAACCCCTTGGGTCATGGTCCTTATCACTCTCTTCAAATTCCTCAAGGGAGGTTGGAGTGAGGAGGGAAATGCCCTCTTCTCCTTAGTGAACTGTGATAGGACCAGAGGAGATGGATGTAAGCTGTGCCAAGGGAGGTTTAGGGCAGATGTCAGGAAACATTTTTTCATTTAAAGGGTTGTCAGGCACTGGAATGGCCCAGGGCAGCCGTGGAGTCACCATAACTGGAGGTATTTAAAAGGCTTTTGGACCTGGTCCTTAAGGACGTGGTTTAGCAGTTAGCTTATGGTGTTGGTCAAAGGTTGGACTGGATGATCTTGGAGGTCTCTTCCAACCTAAACCAATCTGTGAGTCTGTGATTCCTGCAACAACCCCCCAAGGATCACAGCTGAGATCTGTGTGATGGAAACAAGGTCCAGCAGTGCCCAGTGTAAATCTCAGCCTGACTGCACCACAGCTGGCACTGGCTTACCAAACCAGAATCATAGAATCATAGAATTGGCTGGGTTGGAAGGGACCTCAGAGATCATCAAATCCAACCCAGAAGCCAGGATATGTCCATCCCTTCCCTTCCACATGCCCATCCTCTCAAAAAGTGGTTACAGACCTCAGTCAGCAGGGATGGTGGCTGTGCTGAGGGGTACACCCAGCCATCGATGCATTTCTCCGTGGTGTTCAGGCCGTATTCCTTGATGGAGCCCAGGTCCCAGTCCACTGGTGAGTACCTGGAGCACTGCTCATACTCCCCATCCACATCCCGGGGCAGGGTGAGGTTCAGCTGCTCTTCCTCTGTCAGGTTGGGCCCAACGGCACGGATCCAGCTGGTGTCACAGTGGTGAGGCACATCCACAACGATGAACACTTGGCCAATCATGTGGAAAGCAGTAAAAAATTGAGGGAGGCAGAGGAGCAGGATCAGGAGTTTCTGATACAGCCCAAAATCCCCCACAGCACTTATAAAATCTCCAAACTCAGCCATGGTGATTACTTCTCTGGCAAGGCTGCACTGGGCTGAATTGCTTAAATACTGAAATATTAATATTTAAGCTATGTGACCACTAAACCCCTAATTAAATGTGATAAAAGGAGCACTGTTATCAGCATGTTTGTCCATAATGATAATGTACTGAAGTCCTCTAGGGTGTACTTTGTCACCAGCCATTCCCTTCCTGTTCTCGGGACCAGAACAAAGGTGCCAGATCATTTCCACTCTTGGGGACATTGTGGGGATAGTTTGTCTTTTCCCAGCATGGACTGTCTCCCCAGGCTTCCTGAAGGCAACTGTGCTGCACTGCAGGGTTTTGGTCTGAGACATGAAGCTGGGACTCTGCAAATGAGGGTTGATTTTCCTAAGTGGGGTGAAGATAACAGAGTAAATTTGCTGCTGTCATTAATGGTTTAATGGATATCTAGTCCATTAGTATCTAGTCCAATGGTTTAATGGATATCTAGTCCAATGGTTTAATAGATATCTAGTCCTCTAGTTCCTGGAGACTAGAGGAAAGAGAAGAAAAACACTTCTCTGGATGAAGAAATATGGCTGGTAGTCAAGGAGACCTGGTCTTGACAGCTGTGTCTCAAGGTGTCTTCCTCCTTCCTTTTACTCTCAGACCAACTCTGGACATGGAATGACTTCACAGAATGACAGGTTGGAAGGGGTCTCAAAGGTATTCAGGTCTTACCCTTCCGGGCAGGAACACAGTTTAGATGAGATGGCCCTTGTAGAAACCCTGGCTGATCATAAAACTGTATCTAAACTGAAGTATCTTGGAGAGAATTCTAAAATAGATTTGGCATAGAGTACTCTAAGGAAAACACAACTCGTGCACATGGACACACAGTGCCTACAGGATTTGGGGATAAGAAATGACATCAGCTTGGCTTCGCCTGGAGTTCTGATGTCACTTGAAAAGCAGATTGACCTGATTTCTGCTGCACATCTGAGCTGCTTCCAGCATAGGGTCCTGTGAGAGTCTGACCTCACTGATTTTCAGTTGTCTCAAAAGAGCCATTTTAAAGTGAATAGTCTTGGTGAGGGTGGAGGACCTGGCTGGGCAGAGCTGAGCAGGGGGTGACACCTCAGGATGTGATAAGACCTACTGGATGAAGACTGCTCCCCTTTCCTGAGGGCAACTGGCAGCCTGTCTTCTAACAAACCTGGCTGACTGACAGCTGCCCCTCTGGCACAAAAGGGACTCAGGGATATATATGGCTGTCCATGCTGTGGCTGGGGATGTCTCTTGACCCACCACCATCCTGCATCGGATCCTGTCCAGAATCAGAGCCATCCTGAAGAAACTCACTGCACCCCTGGAGGTGACTCTTTTTCTCTCATTCTTTCTTCCACTTTCTTACCACTTTTCTCTCTCTCTTATACCTTCCTTTCCTCTCTCTCTCTTTTGCCTAGCCCTATATATGTTTGCCTGTGTCAATTGTCAAGTAAAGTATGCTTGCACCCGACCCTTTCTATGGTTGGGCTTTGTTTTGCGGATCCAAAACCCCCCAAATTTTAATGTTACTTCGGACTGTAACAGGTCCCTTGAGTGGTTTGTGTCTTTATTCCTGGAAAATGGAAATCTGGATTGGCCTCAGCATAGAGAATTTGCTGTACAATTTACCAAAAGGCTCCTGGCTGCTTTCACCAGAGCCATAAGGACAAGGTCACTAGACAGTCACCTGCTCACTCCATCTCTCCTCTCAAATTCTTTGTCTTTCAGCCTCAACCTAGGTAGCACATCTGAGCCTCCAGTGAAGTTACTGAAGGACCACATGAGTCTGGGTTGGTGTTTCATGGATGGGTATAGCACTGGTGTGCTGATGGAGGTGAGAAGAGGGGTAGGAGGTAGGAACTTATCACCCTCTAAGCTGGGATGGGAGAGAGAGAGGTTAATCCTTTTGAGAGTAACAAAGAAAGGAGTAGTGTGAAATTGCACCAGTGATGTGCATGAGCACCACAAACACAGCACTGGGCTCAGAAGCTCCATCCCTGGAGGGAACAGAGGACTTCTATTATTCAGAGACATGAAAGGAAGCTGAGCTAAGCAATATCCAGAGGTTCCTTTTACCCTCAGAACATCTCTGGCCTTGCCATGGGCTGACTTGGCCAAGAAGATCCTTTGTGGCAGAGGCAATCTGACCCTGTCCTGCTGAACAGGAAGTAGATGCCTATTACATCTGCATGAAACAACCTGAAGCCTTCAAGCTTAACTTGTTACTTGCAGCTCATGGTTTTCCCTCCTGCTTCTCAGCCACCAGCATCTGCTGTGGCAAAGAGGTCAGATTTTGACTACAAAAACTCCTTGGGGGTGACCCATCTATGACTGCAGTCTCATGTCCTAAAGCAGATGTGACTTCTTGAGGCTGTGCTTCCTCATGTCACCAGACAAGCATCTCCTGAAGCCCTGGGAGAGCTTCAGTCCCTCATAAACTGTCACCCTAAGATGTCATTCCTTAGAGAAAGGTGTTGTTCTCATGACTGTCTTCATTATCTGTTGGTCAACCCTGCATGGTGGAGATCTCTCAGGGACAAAAGATGGGTCAGCCCTGCAGCTCTGTTTCCTGGAGCCCCAGTGCTAGGGCTTCTTATTTCTCTCTGTCCCACAGTTTTGCCCAAGTGGATTACTAATGCTTGCAAAGCCTCTTGAAAATGGAAAAGCCTCAACCAGAGGGCACGAGAAATCAGCAGATCTCAAGGAAGATATGGGATGGACATCTGGAAAGCCATGTACAAAGGCATGTCAAGGACTAGGGGAAGGGAGAGGGCACATCCCAGAGATGTGGGATCCCAGAGAAAGAGAAACCACTGCCTGGAGAAGAAGGCTGTTATGGGCAGAAGGGCATTGGTGCAGTAATTCATGGGCTTGGCTTTTCTCTTACACAGCTTTGAACATCAGTCTCTGGTTGGAGACCCTTTTGGACATGTGTATATTGGGGCACATTGTGGCCAGAACCAATTTGTACCCACCAGCTATGATATTCCTGCATTTTTCCTCTTAGTGCTGGTAGAGAGAGATCAGGTTTATGGGTGTCATGTGCTAGTGCCAACTCTGTCAGGGTTGTCATTCAGAGCATCTTTGGCACAGGCAGCAAACCCCACCTTCCCACTGCTTCAGTGAAAGGGGCTTGATGCCTAAAAGCCTTTAGGTCCTGTTGCTTTGTCTCTAACCACAGCTTGACCAGGTTTCAGCCAAGCCTGTCGGATGGCAGCACTCTGCCATCTGTACCAAGTCTGACACTGCAAGGTGAGACCAACTTCAGCAACTAATGAGTCGTCTGACTTTCAGTAACAGAATCCCAGAAGACCATCTCTCCTTTTCCTGATTCATGGGGATGGAACAGTCAGAACACTGACACACTGCTTTGCAGCAGATGCAGTCATTAAGCAGCTTTATTCCTCCAGCAGCTCTGAAGATCTGGCAGAGCCAGGGTTATTTTGACACTGGTGAGGCAGGAAGGTTGGTTGTTTCATTTTTAATTTTTTTTTCTTTTTAAATTTTATTTTTAAAATCAATTTTTTTTTTCTTTCTACAAAGAACTGATTAAAACAGGTGAAGCTCCACAATCCTTCCCTTCAAGAACACGTGTTCTTGCTGTGACCCTCTGAGGTTCCTGGGGAGCATGTTTATCCACGTGCAATTGTTCACTCCCAGAACATTGATGTTATGGTGGCAAAGGGCAGGCAGGGCAGGGCAGAGTGCAGCCACACAGGATGCAGGAATGTTCCCACACCCCGGGTTTCAAGAGACCTGAGCTTTCCCTTTTCTTTTCATCAGGTGACCTTGGCAAAGTAATTTCACTCATCTTTGCTAATGATGGCAACCTCCTGAGTGAAGCAATTTTGCAGTCTAGTGGAGGAAAAATTGAATGAGGGGTGTGAGATACTGTTATTATTAGGTGTGGGCAAGCCATGAAAAGGTCCATGATGTTTTGGGTCCACTTCATTGCTGGATGTCTAAATGTAGTTGCCCACAAGTGAAATAGAGACCTAAGGCTGGACTGCAGGCAGGAGATGGATGGACACAGTTACTTGTGTCCAGAGAGCTGACAACTTTTCAAATGCAGTTGTCTGGTTCAGGGTGGGCTGGGTCACTCCCCAGACTGTACTTGTTAATTCTCTGTTGACTCTGATGTGGGCTTAAGCATCTGCTTTACATTGGAACTCTCATCTTGCAGACACCTAGACCTAATTAGGAGACAGATCTTCAGCTTTGCTTTTGCCCATTGCTTTTTACTTGTGCACTTGTGGCTGAGGACTCTGTTCCTTCCTGAGAATGGTATTCTCTTCTCCTTTATGTTTCTAGCTCTTGATAAGCTTGTTGCTCATGGCTGCTTGCTGGTTGGACCTCTTCAAAGGTTTGTGTCTCCTCTGCCATGCAGACAGGGACCATGCAGACATCCTCTGAGGGACCTTGGCAGCAGATTGGGCAGACAATCCCCTCTGCTGGGGGAGAAGACTCCTGGGTGCAGAGAACAGAGTGCTGGTTTGTCTCTTCTTGGAGGTTCCTCACAGTGAAGCCAACCCTTGCAATGTTCTTTTCTGGGTACTGAGCACTGATGCCCTAAGACCAGGGTAGAGAGCTGAAGTTTAGCTCCTTAAGCCATGAACACATCAGCCCATGCACAAATGAATTTATCTTGTGCCAGAGGAGTGAGGGGGTTCTAAACTGATTTAATGCATCATTTTTTGTCCCATATCAGCTAACCTGTGCTACAGGGGTGGGTGGGTTTTTTTGTAATTTTTTTTTTCACCTATATGAAGAACTCCTGTTCTAAAAGGTCATCATCTAACATGTTCAGGTCTGCAGAAGAGAGACTGTCATAGCCTTCTTCAAGTCCCAGTGTTTTTCTGCTCTTGTTCATTTTTTCAGGAGCATCCTGGCTCATTTTGGTTGAATCAACATCAAAAGGATCAAAGATACTCTGATTAAAGGTTTCAGATGCATGGTTGGGGAACACTGGGGGAAAATTTTCTTCCTGTGAATAGAGATGCTTGTTTGTTGAACCTTCAGCACTGAGACCAAATCCAGGTGTATCTTCCCCAGCATTTGGAACCTGGCACTGTGGATCCAACTGCTGCAGTAATGCACAACTCTGCATCTCTTCCTTCTCTCTAGCATTAATCTCATCTTCTCCAGAAAGAAGCAAGAGACTGGAGGTGTCCCACAGCACGAGTGGAGCTTTTGTTTCTGCTGGGATTCCCTGGCAGAAATCTGAAGGATTGGGATCAAAGCAAGATGGAGCTTCTGCCTCTGAAATTTGCAAGTCTGAATTTTGGGGTTTCCTTGCTATGTTGGGAAAATCTTGTCCTCCAGGAAAGAACAAGTCACTGTCCTCCAGAAAATCCATGCTATCTAACTGAAACTCACATTCCTTGGATAACTTTTCTGATTTGCCTGGTGGAAAAAATCTCCCATCCTCTATTACTGTGTCCTGGACATCCAAACTCAGTGGGTTCTGAATTTCTAGTCGATGAGCATCATGATGATTTCTTTCTCTGATGAGACTTTTGTTGCTACCAGCTACAGGCATAAGCTCTGAAGGAGGATGTAGAGGGTTTGTTTCACTTTCTGAGGTTACTGCAGCTTCTTTCTGACTTTCCTGTGCTGGCATGAGAGACAGCAAACAGCTGTCCCACTGCTGCTGAACCTGACTATTGAAAGATGGTTGGTCATGAATGTCAACCCCAGTTTTTCCATGTTCATCATTGAAATCAATGCTTGAGCCAGGTGCTAACAACAGGACATCACTCTCCACATCCTCAGTAGAGCCTGAGAAGTTTACAGAGCTCTCCTGGATATTTTTATGGGAGACCTCCATCTTTCCTTGTTGTGTCAGATGATCATTCTTGGAGGATTTTTGTTTTGTTTGGCTGGAGGAGCTGGGGAGGCCCCAGGGCTTTTCTGGCCTGTCATCAAAACTTGTTTGTTCTGAAGATCTTGCAGGTGTTTCTTGTTGATTCTGCTTCTTCTCTGAGGAGTAACCAAACAAAGTGAGAAGGGATGACTGGGGCTTAGCGGGTTTCTTTTGGGTTGTTTCTTTCTTGGGAGCCTTGCCTTTTTCTTCAGAACCAAAAAGTGTGGTTAAAGGGTTTTTCCCAAGCCTGAAGCCTTTACCTAATGTCCCTCTGAAAGCCTGACTGCTTCTGGTCTCTTTGTTCTGGGCACCAGACCTTGAGTCATGCACAGTGCTTTGGCCTGGGACTTTCAGATCCATTTTTAATTCACCCACTGGATGATCTCTGGATTTGTCCAAGGATATATTCAGTTCAGAAGAGCCTAATGTCTTGGCTGATTGCTCAGAAATGTGAAAGGTATTTTCATGAAGAACATCTCTGGGATCTTTTGGTTTGGAATTGTTGACTCCATCATGTGTGGGCCAAGTGGCACAGGTGCCTCTCAGAGGTGTGTCTGCAGATACCAAAATTTCCTTGCCAGAGGATGTTATATCATGTCTCAGAATATCCTCATGAGGGTTGTTTATCAGTGGGCCACGTGTGCCCTGATGTTCTGTTTCCTGTGGACAGGACACACTGTGGTCATCTGTCTTACCTGGCAAACCAGATGGAGAGACTTCACTCTTCTCTACTTTGTTTTCCTGAGGTACATGCTTAGGATGGGGCTCTTCCAGGAACCCAGATGGACTTACTGGTTTCACTTCTTTTGTCTTCTCAAATTCTTCCCCTTTGCTCTCAGTTCCAGGCAAGTGACTTATGCTGGATGGCTGCATATTTCCCCCCAAAGTTACTGCTATCTGTTTCCCATGGGACTCAGCAGTGGTTGCCTTTGATGTCTCATTCAGCAGCTCAGAGATCTTGGGTGATACACTCAGCTCTCCCAGCTCCAGGGAGTCAGAAGATATAGAAGTGGTCCTTGATATATCAGAGGGGCAGTGAGCTTCTTCAGCTTCTTTTTCAGGGAGATCAGCACCCTCAGCTCCACTTTCTAGCTCTATACTTGTGGTGTTTCTGGTTTCAGGTCCTCTGGGGACAAAGATGGGCTGTGGGTTGTTCATTCTCTCTCCAGGGTGGTGCTTGTCTTCTGCAGGAGCTGGAGTGGCTGTGGTCAGTTCTGGGTTGTCATCTGTCATTGGAGGCATTGTGCCTCCTTCTCTGGGTGTGCTTGGAGACCCACAGACCTTGTTTTCCTTCACAGGGACCTCTGCAGCAGAACAGCCCCCTGTGCCCCCCAGGTACCTCCAGTTGGTGGGTTTGGTGCTTTGATGTGTGGTGTGAGGGACAGTTGAGCCAGGAGGCAGGGATTTCACAGGCTTCAGGATCAGAGGGGAGGAGACAGAGGCAGTTCCTCTCTTCATCTGGACTTTGCCCTGCTGGATGGCAGCCACTTGCTGGAACACCTTGCCCCCTCGCTTCCCTTTGGTCACATCCCCGTTCCCAATCTTGTCACCATCTCTGTGTTCTCTGGTCTTGGGCCAGGAGCACACTTGTGCTCTTTCCCTGGTATGGGTGACACCAGGTAAGAAGCTTCCCTTCTCCACTGCTGCCTCTGCTGCTGATTTCCCCCCCTGGCCCTTGAGCATCATCCTGCCTGCCCTGCTGCCCGCAGCCTGGTAGGTTTGCAAGCTCAGTGCAGGTTTTTCCCAGGAACAGGCTCCCTTTCCAGCTTTCCCATCTACAGCCAACAAGGCTGTTTCTGAAGGTGGCCAGCTTATTCTGTGCTTGTTCCCTAAGAGGACAGACCCACTGTTCAGCTCCTGCCTGTGCCCAGCCAGCCGCAATCTGGGCTGAGCACTGAAGGGTGTGGAGCTCTCTCTTGCATCAGTCTCCTTTTTGCCCCTTTTCCACCAGTCCTGGGGCTGTGGTCCTCTGCCTACCATTGCCACTGGCTGAACTTTGTGGTCTCCTAGCTGGTGCTCCAGCTTTTCCTTCTCACTTCTGCTTTTAGCTCCAGCCATCTGCTTGTAGTGGACTTGGCAGTAGAACACCCCGTGGAGGGCAGCATAGTTTTGCAAGCTGGAAAACACACATTGGCAGAGCTGTTAGTGGCTGTGTGGGAGGGGTGGATTAACAGTAGCACTGATGGAAAGGGCTTGGGCAAAGCAGTTTTTCAGTGGAAGCTGGTGGGGAAGGGAGGGGGGCTGGAAGAATGAAACCTTTCAAAAGTAGTGCTGGGTTTCTGAGGATATATTTGATTTTTCTTTCAAAACTCAAAACGCATGAGAAATGAAACATTTCCTTGCAATACCTCTGGGAGGTGTAGTCCAGGTTATATGCAATCCCTTTGTCATTTACAGGCCAGGCTTCATACCAGCACTTCATCTCCCCCTCTGTGCACAGCATGGACCATATGGGTCACACTGCAGAGAACTCCCCTGATACAACAACTGAATGATGGGAAGAAGTGTCTGTACACCTGGGGGGGCCAGGAGGATGGCAAGGAGCCTTTCAGAAAAACACCAGGGTGTCTCAGTGACTGAGAATCTGAAAACAAGCCAGCAGCATCTCCTTGTAACAGAGAAGCCAACTACAACCTAGGCTGCATCACCAAGGGCAGAAAAAGTGACTGCTCCTCAGCCCTTGTCACTTATAGGACCACATGTGGAATACTTGGTCCAATTTTGAGCTCCTCAGTGCAAGAAAGTCATTGACATACTGGAAGAAGTTCAGCAAAGGGCCATCAAGGTGTCAGGGGCCTGGAACATGTGTCATCTGAGGAGAGGGTGGGAGCTGGGTTAGCTAGGAGAAGGTTAAGAGGGAGGAACTCATTGCTGTGTGTGTCTGCTTTATGTAAGGAGACAGGGCTGGAGTGCTCTTGGAGGTGGACAGTGAGAGGATGAGAGGCAATGGGAACAAAATGCAACACTGGAAATTGTGGTGAGATGCAAGAAAAAAACTTTTCACAGGTATTTAAATATTGAATGAGGGGGCCCAACCAAGAGGCTGTGGAATCTCCCTCCTTGGAGCCGTTCACACATCTCCTGGACACATTTCTGAGCCTTCCTTGGACCCACAGGATGCTGAGTGGGGACTTCCAGAATTACCTTCCAACCTACGTGACTCCATGAACACCTAAAAACTTCCTCCAATCAAAGTCTATAACAGTATTCCCAAACTGTGAATATTTCTTGCATTTTGACCTTGAAGATTCCTGATCCACAGGTGTCTACAGGCTTGAGGTGAGCAGTCTTAAGACTCTAGTGATGGAGAGGCAGATTACATCAGGGAAACTCTGTCTTTTCTCATTTCCTGAAGCCTGCCCTGTTGCAATTGCCCTTGGACCAGTGTGATGGAAACCACGTGGATATTCCTCAAAAAGAAACGGGCCTGGGTCCTACCACTCACCTCAGCTTCCTCCCACAGACCTGGCAGCAGAAACATGAGCAGTGCACAGAGCCCTTGTCAGTGACCACACTCTCCTTGGGGTAGGAAGGCTGCAGACACAAGGCACACACTTCTTTCAACATGGGCTGAAGAAGAAGGAGAAACTGAAGTTAAATATCTCTGAATCACAACCGCTCGGAAATGCATCTGCAAGCTCAGTTGCTGAGTCTTCTGCTTGTGTTGGATTTTCTTCTTGATGTTTTTTTTGCAGATCTGTTGTGAGAGTTCAGATTCCTGTCTGACTCCATTTATTTGTCACCTTGGGGAGGACAGCATCAGTTTTCAGTTAGGACAGAAAGACAAGACACCCTGGGACCCCTGGTGAGAGAAATTATTCATTCGATTGAGAGTAAATGATTCACCCATCATTTAAAAGCCTTGGGGCAGGTAAGAAACATTGTTCAGAGGCTCTGACTCAAAAACTTGGGCTGGGCAACTTCTGAAATCACTGATACCATATGGCTGCAGACCACATACTCCAATAGTCCCTAAAAAGGCAGCACATCTCAGCATCAAAGCTTCAACAGCTCCAGAAACCTGGTGGTTTGCTCCAGTATGTTTACTTTGTGTACTTTATTTTATATCAGGACCTGATTCCTCAAACACCACTGTGTGTGAAGAGCCCAGGGACCCTCAGTGTGCACACCCTGGTTTGCAGTGTTGTCAGCTCAGAGAAAAGGGAAGTTTACTTTCTACTGTTGTGTGGGGTGGGCTGATAGCCAGATTTTACCTTTGACTGGAGGAAACAGGTTGCTCAGAGAAGTTGTGGGTGCCCTCTCCCTGGAAGTGTTCCAGGCCAGGTTGGATGGGGCTTGGAGTAACCTGGGCTGGTGGGAAGTGTCCCTGCCCATGGCAGGGCTTGGAACTGGATGATCCTTAAGGTCCCTTCCAACCCAAGCACTCTGTGATTCTATGATTCTGTGAAAGATGGAAGGTGTTTCTGTATCTCAAGAGATGAGTTTAAAAGGGAACAAGAACCTTGTCTTTTATTTGCAACAGGCAACTGGGGGAACCATGGGGTTTTTTTTTAGTTACCTACATGATGGGTGAACATACCAGTAAGGTCAAGTCATCATAAGGTTTGCCTATGACAACACTTTCAAGAAGAATTTACTGTCTTTGGTTTTCTTCCCTTTCTCTAGAGGGAACTATACAAACAAAGCCCAGGTCTTCAGTATTCATGATCTCAGCACACCTCTGCTATTCCAGTTCTCTACAGAGAGGAGACCATATTTCTGTAAGTGTCCATGCACATAATGGGTGTCTAAACTCTCAGTATACTCAGTGAAGGTCCCAGTTAAGGGACTCTAGAAGGTGATACACCTACCTGAAACCAGACCCATGTAGTTGGACAAAACCAGTCAGTTAGGCAAGATGAAATTCACCCATATAAGCACAGAACTGTTGCTGAGGCCAACAGGAGGGCAGTGCTGGTGAAGGAGAAGCAGAAATGTTCTTTTGTGCAAAGATAAGTTAAATCCTTCAAGTGGAAAATGGTAGTGGAAACCCAATGGGAAGTGATGTCATGTTAGCAGGTTTCTCAAAGAGAAACTGAAGCTCTGCACCTTTGGCATGGATGCCATTTCATGGGTGGAAATGAGAAGGGTATTTGTCAAAGAAACGTGAGTGGTGATGGCAGATGAATGAGTCCAGAATCATCTGTGACAGCAGAGCAAAATCCTGGTGATAATAAATCTCAGCCAATGGATCAACCTTGATGTATTTGGCAGTACAGGTCACAGCTACATCTGGGTGCTCTGGCAGCATTTCCTCTAAGAGACAGCGTGAAGGCATACGTGTCCTGGCAGAGAAGGGAATAACTATTGCCACGTTTTTGTTGTATAAGAAAAAAAAACACGTTCACTGAATCATGACCAAGGAAGAAAGAAGAGCTGTTCAGCAAACAAACGTGATCTCTCTGCTCTCAGCTGGGAATGACTTTATGTACTCCTGGAGTGTGTTTCCAAAGGGGGATAATCTTTTATGGGAGATGCAGGTCTCTTTCACCAAGGGATTTATTTTAAGCACTCACTGTCTGATGCCTGACAAACACTCTTGCTTTTCAGAGGTATTTTTATCAACCCTGGGAATAAGCCTTCCTAATGGCCTGGAAGGTAGAGAGGTGATTAGCAGCTGTCAAATGGCACCGTGGGCAAGGAAATTATCTCAAGGCTTCTGTGAAAAGCTGTGGCAGAGTGCTCCTGGAAGGCTCTTCTAGCACACTGCTGATTACTGCCATGCTGAAAGGTGCAGCTGGCTTATGGCTTATCTGTTGTTGCCTTTTTTCCCTAAGTGAATTACATTTTTTTATAGTGGGAGAGGTCAACCTGGAAATGCCTTTTTTGTTGTTATTATTAGGTGGAGAAGGTGATGAGCACAAAGCTTTGAGACCTGAGACTGAGTATTGGTTGGACTCTGTGATCTTAGAGGTCTTTTTTCAACTGTAACAAATCTGTGATTCTCAGGGAGACCAGAGGCTGAAATGGAGCTGGGGAGGGTAGTACTTGATGTAGGCATTTCAAATGCAGCATATTCCATGTCTACTGCCTCAAGAGAGCCAGATCTGTAGCTAAATTTGTCTTTTGACCATTCGAGGAGGTACAGCTAAGACAAGGTCATCTGTCCTCTGTCCACAGGCCCAGATAATTCTCCCATACATTTTGCTCTTGAAAATATCTAGCTAGCACCATGAGAGAATGTAGTGACATGCTAGGGCAAAGAATGGTGAACAATGTCATGTCTTGTATCCAAAGATCACAGGACAACTACGACAGCTCATTTGGGATTTGCAAGCTTGTCTCTGCTCTGCTGGTTTATTATTGCAAGGTCTGAGAATATGAGCTGATCATTCAGCTTGTATTTGAGTTTCAAATCTTTGCATTTGCTTTTTTCTTTAGTTCTTTCAGTGCTTCAAGGAGCCACATGTGGTCCTGAAATAATGCTGCATCTGTCCCCCCAGTGATATTTCTGTTCCTGGCTGATGGAAATACCATGAAAGAAACATGTCTCAAATGATCTTAGGCTCATAAATGGCTCACTGAGACATTCAGAAATCCTGTAAAACCAGAAACACAAACAATAAGATCAGTATTTTTAAGCACTGGCAGTGCAGGATATTTGGGTTTATTTGAGTTCCTGTGGAATTGTTTTCATTGCCCAAGCAACCTGTTTGCAGCTTACTAAAACTGCTCTGCAGCTCTTCTTGAGAGAAATGAAACAAATGTGTTATGGGCATCCTGAAATGAGTTAAGATGAGAAACAATAAAGATAAAAAAGTGGTGTTGAAAAACCTTTGAAGAGCAGCTTCAAATTGCTAACTCTCCCCTGTTTATACAATTGGTCCTAATAAAAGAGCTGTGAAGGTCTAAGCAGTTATTTTTTCTGATGCCTTGAGAACAGATCAGTTTATGATGATGTGCTACTCTGCCTCAGCCTTTGGTGGAACTGAAAATGATATTCTTTTGGCATATCTCAGTTAAAAATTTATGGGGTCCTAGAGGCAAGCTGAAGAGCTCTGAGTACATGCCTACTTTTCTGGGGGTTGAAATAACTTCTACTTGGTCGAAAACACCTTGAACAAGGTATTGCATCAGGTGAGAGTTTACCTGTGATTTAAAAATCTAGCTCTGGACTGAGGGATATGAAGTGGTAGGTGCTGAAAGTGTCCCTTCCTCCCCAGTGTCCTGCTCTTCAGTCATCAGCTGGAGCCCTTTTCCCTCAGAGGAAAAAGGAAAATATTAAGCACCAACATCCGACTGAGACATGGTGGGTTTTTTTGAATGAGTTTGCTGTCCCTTTCTGCAGAAAAGTAATCTTGTGCCCTGAGGGATGAGGTGGCTTTCCACAGACCAGCCAGGAGGTGTGCAGTCAGGCCTAGGGGTCAGTAACCAAGTGGTAGGACAAAGTTCTTTGAGGACCCATCCAGTCACTCTGTAGGTTCCTCACCTTCTCTTGCACCTGGAGCAAACTTCATGCTCACTCTTCTCATTCCTAAACTAAGTTCCTAAACCTGTGGTGTGAGCACAGCACCAAGCAACATCTCATTCATCACCCTACACAGGGTCCTGGACAGGGTAAAGTGCATCTCCCTGGTCCCAACTCAAGGAAGAGTAAGAATGCTGCTTGCTTCAGGGCTGTTAATCCACCCACACAGTAAAGCAGATGTAGACAATCCCTCCAGTAGTTTAGAGTGCCCTCAATATGGAATTCAACTGATTCACTAAGAGTTGATTTCTAGGTGTTTTGAAAGGACACGAGCACACAACACAAGAAACTCAACCAGACCAAAGTATTTTTAGAGGTAATGTTTACCTTCAGAACGCAGCAATAGAAGTTAAAAAAAACCCAAAAAGCCACAAAATATCTAAAATTTTGAGTTGAGGATGTACAAAACAAAGTCATAGTAAAAAGAAAATTGTTTTACAAAGTCTCAGAATGAATTTAAACAGTAAACATGTATGAAAGCATGGAAAAACTAAGATAAGGTTTTTGTATATACTGAATAATAAATTACAATTCTAAAAATAAAGAAAGAAAAGCAGTAACCATCCTGACTCAAGCAGAGAATCTTTCATAGCATCTTTCTCTGGGGGAACAGCACTGATAATAGCTTCAGGTCTTGGCTTGACAGTTTGCAGTAGCATTGAGCACTTTCCAGGAACTGAAAAATAAACTGACAAATACCTCCCCCAACCCCAACAGTGACAGCAACTTGAGATATATTTTTTTTTCCTTTTCTTAATGACTAAGAGAACCTATCCAACCCACCCTTCAATATCTCCATGTGTCTATATCTGTGTTGAGGATGCCCTTCATGGAAAGTCTGTATTGAAATTAGAAAATGTAGATAGTGTAAAGGTCTTTGTCAGTGACCAGATTGATTGGTTCTTCAGTAGACCCTGCCTATCCTTTCCTCTGCATTAGTACAGAGAAGCCTGATACAAAACAATCCCCCCCTGCCCCACCTCCCAAACACTCTAGGGGGAAGAAGCTACCCTAAGGTGCCCATGGATGGATTTTTTTTTCCCTTGTGCTTCTAACAGTGTCAGGGCTCTGGGTTGTGGTGTTGCACCAAGTCTGTTGGGTTGGCCAGGTGAGGGCCAGTGGTCTCCTCCAGTGTCAAGGCAGGTGGCATTTGTCCTGTGTGCAAACACCAAGATGATGGCCCTGAGAAGTCCTTAGGGTGCAGATGAATCCCTGTGTGTAATGTGAATAAAACAGGATTATTATTTTTTTTTTATTATTGTGAACTTTCTCTTTTGTCTTATACAGTTCTCTCTTGCTCTCCAGAATCTCCTATTTCTTCGTCTTGGAGTTGCCAAAGGTGAGAAAGACCACTCCTGGCTCCTGAAAACTGCCATTGGTGTGGAATTCTTCACCTTGGCTCTTCACATACCTCCGAAACACAGGTGAGGCTGATACCTCATACTGGGGATGGGAGACCACATCACACGTGGAAGCTGTTTGTGTCTCAGACTGCTTGGTGACCGTGGTGGATGAAGTGATGATTTTGTTTCCAAACTGGTCCATTTCCTCATACTGCTCCATGACAGTCCGGGTCGCTCCATAGAGCTTGGATCCATCAGGTCCTGTCTGCAGCTCCAAGATGCTTTTCTGCCTCCGTGGATTTTGTGGGCTGGGGGTATTCAGGGACCTGTAGTCTGAAAAGCCTCCTTTCATCCCACATTGGCAGCTGCCTTTGGAGGTGTCCAGAGGGCACCTCTCTTTCTCACCAACCGGATGATTGCCATTGCCAAGGGTGTTCTGTTTTGGTGAGCCCAGACCAACTTTTGATTGATTTGGCTCTGGTCTCTTCTCAAAGGAGGTTGTGCCATGCCCAGTAGACCCTGCTGATGGATGGTTAAAGGAGCTAAAGGTGTCCTGAGCAAAAGAATTCTTCTTTCCTGGAGCATCAAGACAGTCTGATGAAGGGATGTCCCAGGGGGAAGGTGTTGTCCTGGGTGATTCTGTTGGTTTCCTGGCAGCAGACTCAATGGAGATGTAGGAAGGTGAGGAGGGAGAGCTGACACGAGACTGAACGAGGCGGGGGACCTCCAGCTCTGCCTTGGCTGCCTCAGCCTTTTCTGCCACCTTCGCACTTTCCACGGATGCTGCTTCTCCTGTCTCCAGTGTCATTCCCTCCTGCTTGGCTTTGCTTGAGACAATACTGATTTTACGGATATTGCTGCTGCTCACAGAGCTTTGGGTGTTCCCTAGAGATTCCTTGAACAGCCCTGAAAGCCCAGCAATGTCTGACTCAGACTTGAGACTCGAGACAGAATAAAGGACTTTCTTGATGGCCTCCTCAATGTCCGCAAGCCGGGCAAGCGTCTGCTCCTTCAGGTGAACAATCTCAGCACTTGCTCGTTCCAGGTCCCCAAATACCAGCTCCACTGAGGAGACACTGTCAGTGTCCTCTTTTGCCAGTGTCTCAGCCCTGTTGGCCTGGTGGGCCTTTTGACGAAGAACCCACTCAGGGACCTTCTCAAAGAAGCTCTTCAGAGCTTTCATGTCCATTTTGCTTGTCTCCTCCTCAAACTCCCTCACCCGAGCCAAGATCTCTTGCAGCTCCTCCTGTCTTCTGAGGTTCTCAAAGATCTCCATGGCCTCCTTGGCATTGTCTTTCATGATCTCCTCTTTGTGTACTGACAGCCTCTTCCGACGCTCATCTTCTGTTTCTCTCTTGTTTTTTTCTCTCATAACAACTTCTGGCTTTTCCTGGGCAGGTGCCTCTGCCTCCCCATCAGGACATTTCAATTGCTCACTATTCACCTGCTTTTTCTCTTCATAGGAGTTCACTGACTGCTGATGGAAGGACATTGAGTGACACGTTTGCCTCCTCTCACTCACCTGCTTCACGACTCTCTGACTATCCCACAACCCATAAGAATTAGACACACTTTCTCTTTCCATCTTGGATGAGGCATTTTGTTCAACGTAATCTCTTTTGGGGGGAATGGAGTGGCCCATAGGGAAGGTGCTTGGCTCGGTCTGTCCTGGCACATTGTGTGTTTGTGCTCTAGCAGGACCAGTTGGATGTACTGCTGATGAGCACCTCTTCTCATCTTGGCACACCTCTATATGCTTCTGAACCACCCCACCTGGGCATCTCCTTGGAGCTGCTACTTTCCCATTTGTCATTCCCTGCTCATCTTCAAATCCAAACACTCCATTTTTAATTGGCTTTGAAGTCTTGGTGCTGTCTGATTCCGCCTTTCCTTGTCCTCCTTTGCTGGCCTTGTACCTTTCCTCTGCCATTTGAAGAGGAGTTTTGGCAGTGTTTTTTGGTGGCTTTTGCTCAGGGCTTATATCTGTGACAGACTTGTTCACGGATGACTCCAAAGTGCAGCGCTTTTCCTGAACCTCCTCATGGACTGATTGTTCATGTACTTCCATGAAGCTCCTTCCCAGCTCAGAAAGGGGAGGATTTGGCTTGCTGATCTCCCTCAGGCCCACGGGTTTTGGAGGCAAGGGTGGAGGGGGGGGTTTGGTTGATCTGCTTGTGCTGTTACTTGCAGAGGCAGAATGTGCCCCATGTAAGAGATGTTCAGGTTTTGGAGGAGGAACAGGTTTTTTCCTGGGTAGAGCAGTAATTTCTGGTTTTGGAGGAGTCCTGGGCTTCTCTGCAGAGTTCTGATCACTGGGTTTGGAGGGCAGAGAAGAGGGGGAAAGAAGAGGGGTCTGGAGTGGTGCAGAACATCCTGGGGCTTCATCTTTGCTGGTTGGTAGTGGAAGGGCACATTCTCTTGTTGGTTTACTTGTGGGTGAGCAATGCTCTGCTTTCATCACAGCAACTGAGGGAGGAGGAGGAAAGTCATTATCAGCCTGCGACCCCGAAGCCACTACAGCAGTTTGGTTACTAACGACTTGAGTCTCATTTTTCTTTTTACACACCGAGTAGGACTGCCCTGCATTTCTGTATATCATAGCAGCTTTAAAGTCCCCTCTGGAGACATTAACGTTAGACTTTTCCAGTGACTGAAGAGTGGCTTTTAAATTACCTCTGACAACATCCTCCTTTTCTACCAGGCGCTGTTCTGTGGCGGCACTTTGCAGTGCTCTGAGAGCTGTCTGTACATCCCCTCTGACAATAACATCTCTTTCTTCTTGCACTGATTGCTGCTCTTTGTAACCAGACTCAACCAAAGGGTTTACATAGGTTGTCACGGGTGTGGCAGTATAAAGGCCATCCTTAACGCTAAAATCTCTACCAGGCACAACTTGGCTTTCCTGGCTCAATAGTTGTCCTCCCTGTACTTCCTCTGAAGCACTGACCTTTTTGTGTGATGCTATGCTCTTCTGAGACATGCTTGTGTGGGTCTCAGATGTCTCCTGGACTCTAGTGGTGGTGGTCCTGATGGCAGTGCTGATGCTCTCCCGTGGGGCAGATGCAGAGTCTTGTTGATGTACGGTTGATTGAAGGGTCACTGTCCCCTTTGTGCTGGCTGCCTGCTGCCTGCAGGCCATGTGGACCTCCTCCCTGTTCCTCTGTAGCTTGTTCTGGACATGGTGTTGAATGTTCTTTGCTTCTGCTGTTGCTAGCCTCAGGCTTTGCATTGCAGCCTGAAGATCAGTCCCGAGGGCCTTTTCTTCTGGCTGCATCTGAGTGGCTTCCCCAGTGACCACACTGCACTCTTTCCCAGCCACTTCTTCCCTCTGAGCCATCACTTGGGTTGGGAATGTGCCTTGTGTCGTAGCTTTGCATTCCATCAAATTGGCAGCTGTGGCTTCTTCTTTCTCTGCCTTCCTGCTGACCTCCGAGACCCGTTGGATTGACTTTTTAGTCACTTTAAGCCCTCCTGACAGCATTTCTTCCTTCCCCATCACTGTGGGCAAGGGCTTCCCAAGAGATTGCTCAGTGGTGCCTGTTACACCTGCTGCATGCATGGCCTCTCCCTCTAAGGCCCCCTCCTTGTCCACACTTTCACATGCAAACACCCTTTTTGCTCTCTCCATAGTCCCTGTCTCGCCCTCTGCAATGAATCTCTCTATTTGTTCATTATTGGGTAAGATATGGATCTTAGCCCCCTGCACAACCCCTGGGGCACTCTCATCTGCCCCCTGCTCTGCTTGGGAAGAGATGAGGGACTGTATCTCCGACTCCTGCTGGAGATTCTTCAGGTAATTTAGATCTCCCTTCTCAATGCAGCTCGCAAAAAGCTGGACATTTCCCTTCTCGTTGTCCTCACGCTTAACAGTTGCTGCTGCTTTCTGCTCCTGAGAAGAAGCCAAGAGGTTACCTATCGTTGACTTCACATCCCCCTTCACAACTTTCTGCTGGACAGAATGGAATAGGAGGGAGTAGAGAGTCATCTTCACCGATCCTGACCTTGTCTCTTGTAAGACCATCCCCTTTTTGATGGAAGCGTCTTGGCTGAGGAGACCCTGCAAAGCCTTAGCTACATTTCCACTCAAGTCCTCTTTGCCTTTAACAGCTTCACTCTGGTCCAGTAGCTGCAGTGGGCTTACTTTGACATTGCCCTCTCTGTCCTCCTCCACCAGCACACTCTGTGCATCCACGTTGGTTCTGTGCAGGAGCTGCAGCATGATCCTTTGCAAATGGCCTCCCACAATCTCCTCTTTCAGGATCTCTGGAGCACCTGGGCTGCCGAGCTGGTACTTCACCATCTTAACACTCTCCATATCATTGGCTTCAATGAGAATCCCATCATGCTGAATAGCCTGGCAAGTGCAGAGTGTCTCTAAAGTCTCCTTCATGGTCCTTTCTTTCAGTTCTGTTTCTATGCTCCCTTCAGAAGCACTCAGTTTATCCAGGGGCGTGCTCTCGAAGAGCCACGTTGTACTTTTCACATCAGCATGAGGGATCACTTCTTGAGCCCCCGTGCTGGCTGTCACCTCTGGGTCCTTCAGGGTGTCCATTGGCTGGGTTTCAAACAACCAGGTGCAGCGTTTTACATCCCCTTTCTGGCTGTCCTCTCTCTGCACTGTACTGATGGACGAGCCTCTCTCTGCGTCCCCATACAGGGAATCTACAGGCTGGTTTTCAAAAAGCCAAGTGGATGTCCTCACATCACCCCGCTGAACATCACTGACGCTGACCATCCTCACATACTTCTTCTGGCCCACTTGCTGGGACTCAAAGAGCTGCTTGTTGGACTGAACATCTCCCTTCTGCACATTGTCTACTGTTCTGGGCACAGACATCTTTCCCCCTGAGAAGGAGTCAAGAGGTTCTGTCTCAAACCTCCACCGAGCAGCCTGGACATCTCCTTTTGTGATGTCTTCTTGAGTGACAGCCCTAATCACAAACACTTCTTCTTCCTTCTTGATCTGATCCAGTGGCTTAGTTTCAAACAACCACCGTGCTCCTTTCATTTCACCTTTCATGATTTCTTCTTTCTGCACGGAGGTGACCTCGTGGTATCTCCCCTCTTTGTCCTGGATAGCATATAATGGTTGGTTTTCAAAGAGCATAGTGCAAGACTTGACATTAGCTTTGCTCATGGTGTCTTTTTGGATCTTCTGGAGCTCTGTCTCATCCACTTTGTCATGGATCTGGTCAAGGGAATAGGTCTCAAATACAAACCTTTTGCCTCCAACATCTCCCCCCTTGATATCCTTCTCTGGAGGGATTTCCTGGATGCCCTCCGAGCTGTCCTTCAGGGAGTCCATGGGGTAGTTCTCAAAGAGCCAAGTGAACTTGTGCACGGATCCAGCTTCAATTGTCCCATCATCCTTCTGGGATGTCGGTTTGGTGGCTTTATCCAAGGGCTTAGCTTCAAAGAACTCCTTCACTCTGGACACTTCCCCAGACTGTATTTCCACACGACTGGAATACCGTATGGTTTTCTTTCGGTCAGCTTCACCAGCAGCACTGCTGCCCAAGGGTTCAGTCTCAAAAAGGTGCCGGACAGTTTTGACATCAACTCCCTGTAGCTCCTCCTGACTGTATGCCTTGCTGACTTGTAAATACTGCTCCTCCTCACCTTTCAGGGAGTCCAGAGGCTGAGTCTCAAACATCCATGTGTATGACTTGACATCAGCTTGAGGCACACTGCCATCCTCCTCCTGCTTCTTTTCAACCTTCTCATACAGGGTGTGGATGGGCTGGGTCTCAAAAAGCCACCTGCAGGTCTTCACATCTCCCCTCTGGGAGATCTCCCTCTTCACCAAGGGAGGCTCCTCACCTTCCATGGCTTGGTGATGAATGACATCCATGGGCTGAGTTTCAAAAAGCCACTTGGCTGTTCTGACATCACCAGCGACCACCTCTTGTTTTGTGATCCCCCGTATTATATCCACCTTCTTGGTGCTTTCATCAAACTGGTCCAGGGGCCTGGTTTCAAACATCCATTTGTAGTTCTTCACATCACCACTGATGATTTGCTCTCTGCTTACAGAGGTGACCTCATGGAAATTGCCAAAGCTATCCTTGATGGCATACAGAGGTGTTGTCTCAAACAGGATTTGGTTGGCTTTGACGTTGCCAGCTGGAATCTTCTCCTCTTCTTTGGTGACAGGCTCAGCATCAGCCTGCTTAATGCTGTCTAAGGGGAGAGTCTCAAACAGGGTCTTGAAAGACTTCACATCTCCTTTCACTACCTCTTCCATGCTGGTGGCTGCAGTTTCTTCTTCAAATGCCTTGGAGATGCTTCCAAGGGAACAGGTCTCAAAGACATGTTTTCTTTGCTTCACATCTCCCTTCTCCTCTGCTGAAAGCTCCAATTTCTGTAAACGCCCCACTTCAAAATTCTCTTTCAGAGTTTCCATTGGCTGAGTTTCAAATAGCCAGAGTGTAGATTTCACGTCACCTCCAATAACCTGTTCTTTAGCTACGACACTTTCTGAAGCTTCTCCTTTCAGAGAATCCAGAGTCTGAGTCTCAAAGAGCATTCGCTGCTTGCTGACATCTGCCCCTGTGACAAAATCTGTTGAAGCCTTGAAATCCTGTTCTTCAACTGTGATTTCTTTGATGGCATCCAGAGGCTGAGTTTCAAATATCCACCTCGCTCCACTGACATCTGGCCTTCCGATTTCTTCCAATGAAATCCCACGGATTATTTGCACTTTGGAAGTGTCCTTGTTGATGGTATCCAGGGGCTGAGTCTCAAACAGCCAGCGAGCTGTTCTGACTGCGTTGCTCTGAATTTCCTCTCGGCAGACAGACTTGATTTCATGGATGTTCCCAGTTTTGTCTCTGATGGCACAGAGGGGCTCTGTTTGGAAGAGCCTGATGGTCTTCTTCACATCACCTTTTAGCTCCTGGATTTCTGACTTGAGTTGTAGGATACTCTTCTCCTCCACTGAGCAGCAGCGTCCTATGGCATCCAAGGACTGTGCTTCAAAGAGCTGCCTGGCACCTTTCACATCACCTCCCTGGACAGGCTCCTTGAGAACTGCCTCCTGGACTTCAGTGTCATCTGAATACCTTTTGTTTAATAAGTCCAGTGGTTGGGTTTCAAACAGCCACCGAGCAGTATGGACATCCCCTCTGGCAAGGTCTGTTTCTGATACCTTGGATGATGTTGACAAACTGTCCCCATTGATTGCCTGATTTTCAAACATCAGGGAAGTACTTTTCACATCCCCACCAGGAATGATCTCTTCTTCTGCCAGCTTCTTTGTGGCTTGATGGTCCCCAATGGAGTCAAGTGCCCAGTTCTCAAAAATCCAGCGCATGGACTGAACCTCTCCTGGAAGAACTTTATCCAAGTTCACAGATGCCTGTGCATTGAGATCTTCAGTATTGAGCATTTCTGCCAGGTCCTCAGTCACAGCTTCTTCCAAATTCTTCCTGAGCTCAGGATGCATGTGTCTGTAGAGCCTCTTTAGCTCGTTCACTTGACGTTGCTGGTAGAACTTGGAGAAAGCTTGCTTTGGGGGAGGCACAGGGAGCAGGCTGAGATCCTGGCTCCCTGGAGTGATGACCTGGATTGAGCCAAGGGCAGGAGGGGGAGGTAGGTCGTCCTCCATTTTCTTGATGGCAACATTAGATGATTTCTGAGCTTCTGACATCTTTAGGGAAACAGTTTTAAATGTCAGCATCACCTCTCACACCCAACCCCGTGGCTGTTAATAGCAAGAATGGCAAAGGGAAAAGCCAGCCAAGAAGGTAAATCCATGCACCTACTAAGCTCCATACCTTTGGTTCAGTAGCACACAGCACTTCAAAGCATCACACCACTGCACAAGCTCCAGGCTTGGGGTTAGCTCTGCTTCCACATCAGTGCACTCTAAAGCAAGGTCTCTAATCCAGGCATGTGGGGTGGTTACTCTACAGACCCCAGGATTCAGTCCAGCTACAGCGTAACGGAGGTGCCCAGTTTGGACTGTGTCAAAAGAGAGGGACCACAGGAATAACGTGAAGAAGGATGTCTTAGAGTAGCAAGCTAAAAGTTAACTTCTCCCTTCTGCTCCCAAGTATCCAGGGCACTGTGAGGGCCTGTGGAGAGTCTGAGAATATAGGATATGGTGCAGGAGAAAGCCAAGGGGCTATTTCTGAAGAGGCCTCTAGAAGAAAGCGGGGAGAGGGAACTAAATCAAAAGCCTCAGACAGGTTTGATGGGGACAGCCTATTTTGGGGCAGTGAGCTGGCATGATGGGCTTTTGGTAGCACCATGGGCTACCCACCTCACAGGATGAGGGACATTTGTCTGATTAACAAAGTCTTCTGTTGGACTCACAGCTGTACCCCATGTCATCATCCGCATAAGAATAGATGCACAGTTATACCTTTGGAGACCTAAATAAAGTGGTTTTGACTTGCAGACTTGTACAGGCATGAGGCTGACTAGGTTCTAGAAATGCTGGCATTAGCAGCCCACATTCTGTGCTCTGTCAGGAGTCAAAAACAAGGTGGAAAGAGCAGAGATTTAGACAACACCTGAAGATGGGGGCCCACCAAAAATTAGATCTGTTGAGGCTTGGTTGGCCCAAGCTCAGCCTGAATTCACTGCAGGGTTGGCACAGCCCTGATGGGATGGACCATGGTTGTTCAGCCTACTTTGGAGCCTCACTTTCTGTATTTTTTTTTTTTCTCTCCTCATCTTGGGAGGCCTGGGTGCCAACTGCTGCATGGAAATACCTGCGACTGCTCTGGCTCGGAATTTATCCAGAGGGAAGGTAGCTGAGGCTGATAATCATTATCTAACAGAGACTGTAATCCTGGTGGCTTTCCTTTCTGTAAACAGATCTGCTGACCCTTGGCATGCCTGTGGGGTTACGTCTGCAGAGTTATGCCAGGAATATTATTAGTTGTTGCTCAAAGCAATGGCGTGCGGTGTTATTTCACTCTGTTACACACAGATTGTTCTGGCTAAAAATAAAAAAAAAAAAAAAAAAAAGCAAAACAACAAAACAACAAAACACTCCAGAATACCAAAATGGGTGTATTTTGCAGTATGTGTAAAATGAAAATCTTCAAACATGAGCCAACAAATTTTGAATGCACTTTTAAAAATATTCTTGGGTTTGTTTCATTTGTTTGTCTGTTGTTTTTTGTTTTTTTGTTTTTTTTTATCTATGAAGAACTTGTAAAGGTGGGGAAGGGCAACCAAGCAGCTGATAGCTATATTGAGAACGAGAGCACTCCTCACTGCCTTGTGTGGGTATTTAAATCACACTCCACCACAGTCCACAAATATTTGGTTAGATAACAGTGCTTATCTTGAATATTTCTTACCTTGATTTTTTTCTGTCTGTACGGAGAGTGAATGGAGTTGTCCTTCACAGTAATCTGGAAAAGACCCAAAGAGAAATGACATCAAACTTCACAGGAAGATGTGTTAACTATACATATATATATTTATATCTGGGTGTCAACTAGAGACCTGACAGTCATCACAAGTGAGGGTTTCTTTTGGTTTACTGGCAGCTCTGTGCAGCTGCAAAACCCAATCTTATTCCAGGTCAGTCAGAAATATTTTTTTCCAAAAGTTCCAGTCAACAAACAAAACCCCAGACACATTTGTTTTAGACCTGGGGGTAAACCAAAACAAGTATTGATTTCTCCCAAGTTTGATTTAGCCTATATATTAGTATTACTTCCAATATTTTAAAAATAAAACTGATCTACATTTGTAATCACATTATGGATTGTGTAATTAATTGTTTTGAAATTGTGTTTATTTATCTTATTTCCTTTTTTTTTTTCTTAGGCTTGTAACCAGTTGTAGTTTTCCAATCACAGTCTCCACATTTTTCTTTTCAATTTGGATTGCTGCAGTCTGGACTCTTCCACTACAGAACCCTGGTACATGCTTGAAAGACTGAGAAGCCTCAAGTTGTACCAGGATAGGTTTAGGTTGGATATTAGGAACAATTTCTTCACTGAAAGGGTTGTCAGGCCCTGCCACAGGCTGCCCAGGTCAGTAGTGGAGTCACCATCCCTTGAGGGATTTAAAAGCTGTGTAGATATGGTGCTGAGGGACACGGCTTAGTGGTGGCCTTGGAAGTGCTGGGTTAATGGTTGGACCTGATGATCTAAAAGGTCTTTTCCACCCAAACCAATTCTATGAATTTCTGATTCTATTTATTTCCATATCAGCACCACTGATAACGTTTACCGAGTATTTGCCAAAGGACAAGGGAAAGCTGCTCATTTTTGGAAAACCCAGCACTCCCTGTGTTTCACCAGGCTCACAAAAGCAGACACGTTCTCTCTCACCCTCTTACAACCACTTACTGGGACGGGACATTGTTGGGATGCCGCTGGTGATTTGTGAGGGGGAGGATGATGCTTACCGGCTGTGCGGGGCTGCCGGCGTCAGCAGCAGCTGCCTGGGAGAGATAGAGAGCAGACAGCTCCTTCACGGAGGGTGCAGAGGACCTCCCTCCTCCTTGGTGAAGTATGTGGCTTCTGTTGTCTGATATGTCTAAAAATGACCGCGTCCTCTCATCTGAAACAGGGACAGACGTGCGGGGTGAGCTGTGTGCCAAAAACGCGGGGGGCACGGCCAGCCTGGAGCATGAGCATCCCTGCTGAGGGCACCTCAGCCATCTGCACAGCCCCCCCTTGCCCTGCTCCCCCCAAATTTAACATGATGTCCTTCTGATTCAGGGGAAAACATGGACATTTCCACCTCTTTCATGGATAAAATGGGCTTTGAGATTGGATTAAAGTAATGTGTTGGGCAGTGACCTGATGCCACCATCCTGTTGGAGGGGCACAGAGCCCATATTTATCCTTGGTCTCCTGGACAAGGCCATCACCAAACAAGCTGGAGGACCTCGAGGAGCTCCTTGTGTTCAGCTTGAACTACTTTCCACTTTTCTTGCTCCATGGTTACATTGCTCTCCCATCAATGTGCCTGACATCCATGTGGCTTTATCTGCCCCTTGGGAACAAAGAGATGAAGAAGCTACAAGACTTGCCTGGAGACATGGCAGGAAGCCTTTGGCACAGCCAGAGGACCAAACCCTGCTCTTAGTTTAGAGATCTGATATTTTCAGCCACACCAGCTCCCATAGGGCACCTGCTGGGGCCCAGCAAGGCATTGCTGAAATATTCAAGATATTAAGTGTCCCTACTACCTTTGCTTGGATGCTTCCCATGGAGATGACTACAGCTAAGGATGTCCCTATTAGGTTCATGGCTACTTTGGGGGGAGATGATCTGTTAACCAGAGCTCCTGAGAGGTTCACAGAAGGATGGGTAGTTGAAGCAGTCACTTTTGGATGACATTCACACAGTGCTCACTCATTCCCCCTTGTACTCCCTCTCTCTTGGTCTTCATCCCCCTAAGCAGTGGGGGCTTCTCCTCCCCCTGAGGATGAGAGCTGTGTCCATTGCCAGAGAGAGGATCATATCAAAATCTAACGGTTCTGAAGTAGATGGTTCACTTCTCAAAGAAATTCCAGATTCTAGCTAAGGAATTTCTTCCTGCATTAATCTGCTGGGTGTCAGCAGGATGGCCCTCTCCACCTCCCCCCCAAAGATTCATACAGCTTTACACCTATACAGTGCACCTCAGTCCTCCAGGTTAATCAGGGCTGTGATTTCTCTGTTACCACTGTAAAAACACGAGAAGGTTCTCCTTTAATCTGCAGGCTTGCACTGCTGCATTTGGGTTTAGCGTGGTATTTGCAATGCTTTCTGTTTGAACAATGGGCTCTCTCTCCACAAATCCAGTGATTGCACAGCCAGGAAAGGGCTAATGTACTTTTTAATATGTGCACATTAGAAGCACCCCAGCAATTCTGGCATTCTTTGCCCTCCCATCTCAGTCCCCAAAATCACAAGATTTGGTAAATAACAAACTTAAAGACTCCTTTCTTTGTTTTCTGGATTATGAGTTCAAATTTTCATGTTTTCCTCTGAAATGCTGAAGGAGATTTACTCTACTTTTTTATTTTAATTTTTTTTTTCCTTCTAAAATGCCAGCTAATTTCATACACTAGTAGGATTCCAGGTAGTGCTTCAAATGAAAGAAGAGTTCCTAAGGACACACACATGCACCAAAAAGCCACTGAGATCAGAGCAGAGGGACCCCAGTGAGTCTGTCAGACATTGGCCTGTGTGTTGCTGGAAGGTGACAAACCCCACAATTTTTTTTGTCCTTAGTTCCAGCTGCTCCTCCAGATGCACAGGCATTTTGAGGCTGGATCCATGAGGAAACAGCTGGATGCAACAGGGATTTAGCTGTCCAGTTCTGCCAGAGGTTACTGGGACACCAGAGGAGGAAACAGAAAAAGATAGTTCCTTAATGCTTTTTCTTTCTTTCTTTCATTTTTTTTTCCTAAGTCTATATGCAAATATGGGACCTCTGTCCCTGATTTCTGATTCCCACAGCTTAAACACTGAGTCCGAATGAATTATCCATGTACAACCAGTGGAGACAGTGGAAACCCTGGGGCAGGTTTGTGACTTGGTGCAGCTTGAGATAGTCTGCAAGGCTGTAAGAAAAACCACCCTCTGATTGCACCACTCTGCTCAAAAGACCCCAGATATTGACTAGATGCCTGGCTTTTTGAGATGAACATCACCCTGGAAATGGGGAGGAGAGGGTCAAGGCATGATTGAGACAGTTTTTACAGGAACCTCTGCTGATAGCTGCTCACACAAGCCCCTCTCTCTACCTGCTGCAGTGGGCTTCTTCCTCCAGTTGGAGGTCTGAGGGATACATTTGAAGGTCTACAATCTCCAAAAAGGAAAAAAATGAAGTAGTTTCCAGCAAGGGTACCTTGGATTTTCATGGTCTTTCCTTATTATGGCTGCACCCTGTGAGAAAAACATTGAAGCATGGGCTGAGCTGTCTGCAGAGAACTTTGAAGACAGCTTTGAAAAATCTTGTCTGGGCATCTCTCTCTTTTCTCTTACATTTCTGAATTACTCACTGGAAAGGCAAAAGGGGTCCAAGCAGTCTGGAAAAAAAAACCAACAAAAAACTTTCTTCCTTGCTAGGTAATGAGACATTCCCAGGCCTCCCAGGAAAAGCAATGACAAGAGCTGGGAAGAGCCAGCCTCTATAACTTTACAGCAGAAAGAAAACCAAACAGAGCTATGCAGCCTTTCTGCTTGGACAAATGGACACGTGAAAATGAAAAAGTCCTTGGCAAGGGCATGACCACACTGAAAAAACTCTCTTAAAAACAACCTCTGAGAGATGGGAGCACTTCACAGCAAGGCAGGGACCCTGCTCAGGCTGACATGACCAGTTCTGCTCTTCACCTTTTTGGTGCTACGTGCTTAGGAAAAGCATCCCCATGTCCTGGAGCTGGACTGGTAATGTTTAATGGTCTTTTCCTACCCAGGCTATGGGTACTACCTCTGACTGATATAATTTATATTGGTCCGTGGTCCTGTGGGGTGAGATGCTGCACAAAGAAGGGCAATGTGCCCCTCCAGACAAGAAGGAATAACACAGCTGAAGGAAGATTTCCAGTTCATTCATTGGAAAATAACACAGTCCCAGTGCCTCCTAGTCCTTCATTTGTTAGCTTGGATGGATGAAGGGCCACAGGGCTTCTGTTTTAATGATGGCTATAATTAGACACAATCCTTTCATTGAAGCCTTCACCCTTATTGCTGCCTTTATAATTTTTTTTTTTTTTTCCTACATTTTTTTTGCAGTGCACAGGCTGTGCACAGCTCTCTGTTTGCTTATCACTTCTCACAAAACTGCCTGCCCTAGCTAGAGGCTGTTCAAACCCACTGGGCAGTCAGAAACTCTGGTGGCTCCACACGACTCTGCCTGATGAAACAGGCTGCTGCCAACCTCGAATTGCTAATTATAGATAAGAGAGAAAGAACAACAGTTCATTCCACAAACAAGAATGAATGTGTGTGCTGGTAAAAGTGGAGTCCAACCAGAACCTAGGACATCTCAAGAGTTGTGAGCACAGTGCCATTGCTCAGCATCACCTGGGAGGGATGAGAGACCTTCCCAGCCTGGGATGCTAGCGTGAAGCCAAAAGATGTTATACACAGACAGCTTAGCATGTTATTTGTTGTGTATGAAAGGCAGGGCATCACGGAAGCCTCTTTGGGAACCTGTGCAGGTCTCCACTTTTCTCCCTTGCTGAGCAAAAGGGGCCCCCTGACGTGTTCAGCATCCATCCCAGTGCTGAGTGATGCATCCTGCACAGCGCTGGTTGACTGGCACTGCCTGTAGGATTTTAAACTTGATCCTTCAATCATTAAAACATCTCCCGTGAGCTAAAAGAGAAGAGAAGAGCTCCTGAGGACCCCCCTCTTCCCATCCCACCCAGGGGCTGGCACGGCAGGTGATGGTGGCTAAGTCAGGGATATGGGGAATGCTCCTCCCTGCTGGGCTTTGTCGGCAAAATGTCCTTGGTGCCAGCGTCTGGCGCCGGATGAATCTGCACATTTCATGTGAGGGGCTGCAATGAGAGGACTGTGCACAGGGAGCAGCTGTCAGGGTTTCTTTAGCTCTTCCCTTGTCCCACTTATGTGCAGCTCTGGCTCAGTTTACAGCCTCTCTGCTCCATCAGCCTGAGAGCAGAGAGGGATGTAGGACCTGGAAACTTTGCGATGGGGGAAAATCACTCCTCATGTTTATTTGTACTCACTGATCTTTCTAGACACAGGGGGAAAAGCAAAGCAACAGGAGGGAAAAGACTTGAATATTCATCTGAACATTCACTCACTGCCTCTTCAGTTTTTGCCCATAAATCACTCAACTGCTGTCTCCCACTGAAGATAATATTACAGATCTCTTGAACTGTAATCACGTTACATCTCACAGCCAACTCTCAACAAGTGGAAAACAAATCACTAACAAAACATTATCCCCCTCCTTCCTCCAAGGAAAACCCACCTCACCAAAAACACAGCAGCTCCTGCACACCCTGCTTTCTATTTAAATCACTTTATCCTATAGAGAAACAATTCCACCCACCTGTTGGTGTCCACCACCTCTGCTGCTGGCACTCCTCAGCTCAGCTCCCACCACCAACCCCAGTGAGCTACTGAGCGCCTGAGTCACCTATTAAAAAAGGAAGCTGCAAGCTCAGCAGCAGTCTCCTGGCTTGCCTGGCCAACCACATGTCATCAGCTTTGCTCCCAAAATCAGCCACCCTGAGCAAACACAGCTTTTAAGCAAAGCCTTTTGTGTGGCTGTGAGCGCCCCACGGCTGTCCATGGACTGGGGCTTGTGTAATGGGGCATGAGATCAGCTCACACAGGGCTTGCACGAGCTGGAGGGAGAGTCTGGTGGTGGAAGTTGTGGCAGGGTTCTGTCCACCTCCAAAGACAGAGATGCTCTGGGGATCATTCCATTCCATCCCATCCCATCCCATCCCACCCCACCCCATCCCAGAGAATTGGTCCCCTGACAAAAGTGGTTCCTAAATACCAGCAATGACTGGGCTGAGGGAATTTGCTCAGATGAGTGAGCACCCATAAAAGCTGACTGGAAAACCAGTGCTGCAGCTTAATCCGGGAGGCTGGAAGCTCATTGGTGATGCTCAGTCAGTGAGGAAATATTTAAATCTCTGTCCCCAACCCCTGTCCTGGAGGCCTTGGTTCATGGGGAATCTCTGCTGGAAGAGAGACATTCCAAAGGTGGGTGGGAAGAGTTTGGAGGCTGATGAAAAGGTGTGTGGTCCCTGGATGATGCAGCAAAGGGCTAGTGGGGAAGGGTGGTCCTGGGAGGATGAGGGGCTAGGAAGAGGAGAACATCTCAAGCTATTTCTCATTGGCCTCATGACCTGCTCTTCAGGCTTTAGTGCATGTTAAAATGTCATGTGCTATATTTTCCAAAGGAAGGGGAAAAAAGATGGGACAGGGCTGCGGCTTGGACTATCAAGGGATTTTAGGCAGCCTCCAGTAAAGAGTGAGGACCTGTGATGCTTTAAAAAATCCTGCTTATCCTCATGAGTATTCCTTCCTGACTGCAGGATCACACTTTGCTCTGTTTGCATACTGCAGTGTTTTTTGTGTTTTCTCTCATTTTCAGTTCTACAAAGGACAGTGAGGACCTGAAAATCCAGCTTTTTCTCTTTGCCATGGGTTGCCCAATTGTGTGAGAGTGGAAACTGTGAACAGGTTTGTCTTTTTTTTTTTTCTTTAGAAGAAAAAAAAAGTAATCTGTTTTCTGACTGCTTTGGCCTAAGTTACTTCTTGTTACAACTACATGGCTTAGGAATCAATGTTTAAAACTGAGAACTGAGATTTCCATATGCCCAGCTAACCAACCCCAGTGTAAGAACACTACTGAGTACAGTCAAATAACAAAAATCACACAACTTCACAGAACTTTTTTTTTCCAGATTCCAAACTGTCATGAGTAGACCTTGCCATTTCAAATAAGTTTGAACAGCATCATATCCAATAGGTTTCTGTAATGACTAATGCACATCAAAAACTAGAAATAATTTATTTTTTGAAAGGTTTTAAGGAAGATTTTGTGCTGTCTGTAAGCCCTGTGTTGCAATCACTTGAGCAGCTCTGGGGCATAAAGCTAATATATGAATTCTGGCCTGGGAAATGGGATGAAAAGAAAAGCACCAGAATCAGAGGAAGGTGCTAAACAAATAAGTAAAATTTTAAAAATGCAACTAAAGAGCATCTGTGTTGAAGAGGAAATGATATTTAAGATATCATTTCATTCTTTAGAAATTTTCTACTAAATTACAGACAAACAAGTAACATTTTGCACCTGTGTAAAGTTGTATTTGCAAATCTGAGGGGGTGGGGTGGGAAGAAGGAAAAAAATAGCTACTGAAGAGTGCCTTGTTTTCCACACTTGAGTTTCAAAATCAGATCTCTTTACAGTTTCCAGAACCTCTGAACTGAAGTTTCATAATCTCCAGTCACTTCTGCAAATACTTTTGGCTCCTCAGTGTCAGCTGGACTTCTCCTTTTTGGGACCAGCATCACAACACCCAGGTAATTTAAACAGCTCCCAAGAAAGCAGGGAAAATTTAGCCTCAGGCAGAGCTGAGTATTTGCCTCAAGGCATCTCAGGGCTATTTCTGGGCTTTGCAAAAATCCAGGAATGTGGACGACTCTATTCCTGGTACCAAAAAATGCCAAGAAGCTCTTTGAGACAGCTGCGAGTGGCATTGTTGGTTGGGGACGTGGTCTTCTTGAATGGGCCAACTGCTGTGGGATTGTCTTTGCTTAGGGAAGGTTTTTGACACCCCCTCTGGGCTGGCTGTCCTGCTTTTGGGATGCTAGGTGCCTCGGGAAGGCTTTTGACACCCCCTGGGCTGGCTGCCCTGCTTTTGGGATGCTGAGTGACAAAGCGGATGCAGCCCTGAGTACCCACTTGGGCTTGCCTCCTTCTCCATGTGCCTCCCATATTTTAAAGGGTTAATAAAGGCTGAGCAGATGTTTAGCAGATCGTTCTCCCTGCTTGTGCATCACTGGGGTCTTGATACCCAGCACAATCCTCTGACATGCAGGGGAGTGTGCATCATGTCCCTGTCTCACTGGCACTATGCTCCTCCCCTCTTTATCTATTACTTACACTTTTTTTGTTGTTTGGTTGTGTTTTTTTCCCCTGAAATGGTGATAAACATCCCTGCTTGTCTCTAACACCTACCCCTGAATGCTGGCTGGCAGCAGGACTGGGTTATCCCTATCCCTCTGCCAGAATCCATGTCCTTGTGGTGTTCTCCCTGCTCCCACAGAGCAGCATCTCAGCCCTTGCAGACCACGACACAGGATGACCACCTGTGATAGCAGCTTCCATCTCTCCCTCTCTCATCATCTTTCCTTCCCCAGGGAAATCAACACCTAGCTACCCATGGGAATAACCTCTGCCTGGGGAGAGGGCTTCTCAGCATGTCACAAATACCAGACCTTTTAAGGGAAGCCCTCTCTAACCACCACCAAGAGATACCTTGGGAATGTTTGTACAGACATTAACCCTTCTGAGCATCACTGGCCACCAGGATGTAGAGCAGAGCTGGGATCAGGGCTGAGCTGTGCATCTTTAAGCATTTCTTTGCCATGCCATGCTGGTTATGCAGGGGCATTGCACGGATACCACAGAGCTCTGAGGAGCTGCTGGTTCCCTGCCTTTGCTTTCTATTCTTGTCACGGTGTTTCCATGCTGCTGTCAGCTCTTTATTACTGTCAGCAGAGACAAACTTGATGCTGTTTTGGAAGAAACAGCCCTAGCAAAAATAAAAATAAAAATAAATGAGGTAGCAGTATCCTTTAAAGAGAAAATCCCAGCCCACTTGTGGCTATTGAGTTTCCCCAGCATTTCCAATTATTTCTGAATGAGGCAAATTGCCAGTGACACTATAGGGGTGGAGAATCACAGAACTGTCACTGTTGGAAAAGACATCCAAGATAACTGAGCCCAACCATCAACCCAGAAAAAACCCAACACGCCCACCAGGTCTTGTCCTGAAGTGCCACATCTACAGGGCTTTTTAGTACCTCCTGGGACAGTAACCCCATCACTGCCTTGGGGCAGCCTGTTCCAGTGCCTGACCACTCTTTCAGTAAAGAAATTCTCCCTGTTATCCAGCCTAAATCTCCCCATGCACAACTTCAGGCCATTTCCTCTGGTCCTGTCATTGCTCACTTGAGAGAAGAGGCCAGCACCCACCTCCCTGCCACCTCCTCCCAAATAGCTGTAGAGAGCAAAAAGCTCTTCCCTCAGCCTCCTCTTCTCCAAACTAAACAACCTCAGTTCCCTCAGCCTCTCCTCATAGGACTTCTTCTCCATAGGACTTCTTTACCACCCTTCTCTGGACCCGCTCCAGCACCCAAAATGTCCTTTTTTTTGTAATGAGGGCCCCAGAACTGAGCACAGTGCTCCAGGTCCACTCCCACCACTGCCAAAAACATGGGCACGATCACTTCCCTCCTCCTGATGGCCACAGTGTTGCTGGCACAAGCCAGGATGCTGGTGGCCTTTTTGGCCACCTGGGCACACTGCTGGCTCGTAGTCATCTGGGTGTCTACCAGCACCCTCAGGTCTTTTCCTCTGGGCAGCTTTCCAGCCACTCTTCCCCAAGCCTGAGGAAATGCAGAGAAATAGTTGGCTTTAAAATACACCAGCTTGTACAGTATTTATTGCAGAGATTCCTGGCCTGGGGTTTTTGCCAGCACCCAAGAAGGATTTTCATCCTCCTAGTAACATGGTGAGGGCATCCTTGCCTGGTTTTCCCCAAAAGGGAAGTTTTCTAAATGTTGCATCTAGTCAAGGGTGGAAAACAACCTTTGTAGGAGGTTCCAACAAATTTCCACCCGTGCTGGTTCTCTTACTTGCCACTAGTGGGTTATCTACCTCTTTGCCTGGACAAGAACCTGAGTTTTCATGTTTGTCCTCTTCTCACCAAGCGACACCTGTACATCAGGTACCTCTCTTTCCCTAAATCCCTGCTTTCTGTTAAAAAGCTGAAACTACTTCACATGTTTTCCAGCAAAGATTTGGGTGAAAACTGGAGACCTGGACAGAACTGGGGAAAGTTGAGAGTATTTCTGTTATTTTTGCAGGACTCAGGAGATGTGTAGCTCAGAAGGAAACATTAACCACCACCAAAGAGATGAGCAGGAAAATATTTCTGTCACCTCAGGCCATTTCAAACAGTGACTGAGGAGCAGCACTGAGACCTGGAACACAGACCTTAGGACTAAAAGGCTTCAGCAAACAGATAATCAGGTATGAGACACACACACACACACACAAGGATAGATTTCTGCTCAGTCTTAGGTGCAGGTTTTGGGAGTTACTTCCCAAATATGAGCACGGATAGGGAGTGGTATGGGCATATTAGTGTTGGCAACCCAACAGGGTCCTGAAGTCCTTTTTGTTTGGCTCAGGGTCACCAACACATTTTTCACCCCTCCCTGGAGACTGGGAGAGAAGAGGGAGGGAAATGAATTCCCTCCTAATCCTACTCTGCCTCCCATTCCCTGGGGATGTAAGATGAAGCAAAGCTCATCTCCCTCTGAGCAGTCCACATCTTGCTGCCTGATGCCTTCCAGTCCTCTGCATGGTTTTCATCTGGAAGATGTCCCCTCCACCCCCACCATCCAGCCAGCTCAGCTGAATCCTGTACAGATTCTTCCCCTTATTTCCAATCACAGTGACCAGAATAATGATAAATAATTTGGTGGGGGGAGAGAGTAAACACTGAGATCTGGCCCCATGAGTTTAAGACTCAAAGACTCAAAGACTTTAAGACAAATGTCAATATTTAAGGACAGGGGGAAAACACACCTGTACAATGCCCTGTTTCTGCCTTGAAGGTGCCCAAATGTCTCAGATGAGAGTAAAAACCAGACCACAGACACCATCTGTGGTACACAGAGGCAGCACCTTCTGCAGCAGAGGGTGAAATTCACCAACAAAACAAAATCCATGGCTTTCCATGAGCTGCAACACCACATGAGGTGCTAAGCACCCCCATTTGCCCTGCATTTCATCATCAATCTGAGGTCCATATACATGCAACACTTCACCCCGCTCTCATCTACCCCAAAATTACTTACAGGAAAGTCTCTGTAGTCCCAAGAACTGTGTCACACTGTAGACAGCCCCAGTGGAAAATCTACATGAAACTCACAGCCAGGAAGCCCTTAGAGTGTCCTACAAGGAGCCCTGCTCCTCTCCCCACACCCTCTGTCCTGTCCACTGCCTCCCAGTGGCCTCTGGCAGCTGGTTTTATCACCAAGCACTGGGCTATGTTGGGAGGATGAAACACTTGGTCTATTTTTAGGGAAGAGTGAGATTTCTCTTCCACCAGGCCAAGTCAATCATCAGGTTTAGCAATCCCAGCATGGAAGCTGGGAAAGTCTGGGGGCCTGGCTTATTTTCAGAACTTATTCATTCAAAGTCCCCCTGGTGTAATCCAGTAAGGGACAGGGAATGCTACAAGGCAGTGGTGCAATGGGGAAGAGGCATTTCCCTGACTCACTGTCATGTCCTAGGACTGTGATCAGCACACCCAGGTCCCCTTTACCTCTTGTCACAACCAAAGTTTTAAGGGAAAAGCTGATCTTGGGGCATAAATCTCATTTATTTCATCAGTGGTGCCTTAGCCTCCTGCTCCCCAATGGACTTAATGCTTGAGGTGCTTCCCCAAGTTCTTTCAGCCCCTCTGGGATGTTTCTGGCACAGGGATATCTCTGTTTCATCTGGGCTTGCTGCTCACTCAAAGATCTCAGCAGCATTGTGTTGAGGAGGTAAAACATGACACTGGGCTCCATGCTTTGGGCTCTTTGCTCCAAAGGGCCAAACTAGAAATTTCTGCTGCTATTTCAGCTTGAAATCCTGTTTTTTCATTCCCTCCTCCTGAATATCCTTGCTGGAGTTTTACAGGGGTCTTTGGAGCAGTTGCTGTCCCTCTTTTTACCCTCTAAGTCTGCAGGTATCAGCCCCTGGAGAGGATGCTGCACATCAACCAGGCAGCAGTTCAGCATGGGATGAGGTTTCCTTGCCAGCATCACATCATGTCCAGTTCCAGGTGACCATCTGCTTTCACCAAAGCCCCTGCTAGGGTCTGGCTCCATCCTACCACAGCCCACTTTCTTCACTGGTTATAAAATCACCAATGCCCTGCTGCCTGTGTTGAGCCCAATGCTTAGGAAGATCATCAGCCCCTCCTTCTGAAGTGGTCTCCATTATCCCTGCTTCCTTCAATAAGTGAGGATCAAGGAAAAGAGAGAAATCAGAATGGGCTGAAATGTCACCATCTGGGGGGTGGGGGTGGAAATACAGCCCCCCGTGTTCCTGAGGAGAAGGCCATATGCTGTGAGCCATGGCTGTGGGGAGCTGGCACCAAGCAGCCCCAGGAGGGTCAGGCTGGAGGGGTCTGTGCTAAGTGTGTCCCACCACACGGAGCAGAAAGGGGAGGGATGTCCTTAGGAGGGTGGCAGACAGGTCTTTGGTGGCTGTGAGTCAGAGGGACAGGGACAGACAGGGATGGCAGGGGCTGCCAGCAAGCACACACCTGCTCAGGGGTGGGCTGGGGACAGAGGGGTTTGTCCCTGGTGGGTGGAGGGATGTGAAGGCAGGGGGGGAAGGATGGGGTGGATCAGCTCAGAAAGAAGCTGATGGCAGATGTGTGTGTGTCCTTGTGGGGTGTGTGTGTGTCCCTGTGTGTGTGTGTGTGTGTCCTTATGGGGTGTGTGTGTCCTTATGGGGTGTGTGTGTGTCTGTGTGTGTGTGTGTGTGTGTCCTTGTAGTGTGTGTCTGTCCTTGTGGGGTGCATGTCCTCGTGGGGTGTGTGTCCTTATGGGGTGTGTGTCCCCTTGTGGTGGGGGTGTGTGTCCCCTTGCTGTGTGTGTCTGTGTATCCTTGTATTTTGTGTGTGTGTGTCCTATTGTGGTGTGTGTGTGTGTCCTATTGTGGTGTTTGTGTGTGTCCTTGTAGTGTGTGTGTGTTCTTGTGGGGTGTGTGTGTGTTCTTGTAGTGTGTGTCTGTCCTTGTGGTGTGTGTGTGTGTGTGTCCTTGTGGTGTGTGCGTGTCCTGATGGGGTGTGTGTGTGTCCTTGTAGTGTGTGTGTGTGTCATTATGGGGTGGGTGTCTGTCCTTGTAGTATGTGTGTGTGTCCTTGTGGGGTGTGTGTGTCCTGTGGTGTGTGTGTGTCACCTTGTTAGGGATGTGTGTGTCCTCGTGGTGGGTGGGTGTGTCACCTTGTGTGTGTGGGGTGTGTGTGTGTCCTTGCAGGGTGTCCATGTCCTTGTGATGGGTATGTGTGTGCTGTTGTGGAGTGCTTGTGATGTGTGTGTGTGTCCCCATGGTGTGTCTGTGTCCTTGTGCTGTGTCTGTGTCCTTGTGCCATGTGTGTGCCCAGCAGGAGCACAGGGGTGCATGCATATATTTATGGGAAGCTCTCTCTTCATCTGCAACATACATCTGCCCATCAGTCCAGCTGCAGCATACAGCACGTATCTATATATAAAAATATATATATATACACACACACCCGTGTCCCCCCTGCACACTGCTCCTGGGAGCACTCCCCTGCAAGCCTGAGAGATCTGAGCTACCTGAGCTATCTCTCCACAGCTCCTGAGGAAGGGTTTTCCTCTTTCTGTCTGGAAGATAACAATTAATTAGAAAATAATAATAAAAATTTAAAAAACCGACATCAATGGGGCACTGGGACTTACTGAGGGGCACTGAGAGTGTGATGGGGGAAAGGAGCAGCCCTGAGGTATGGGGGTCCAGAGCTCTGAGAGCTTAGAGAAGAGGGTAGCAGGGGCTGAGGAGGAGAAAAGCTCTTTAGGTTAGATGGAGTGAGAGAAGAGATTTGGGCTTGCAGGAAAAAAACCCAACCAGGTGGGACAAACTTGTCTTGGTGGCTGGGTGCTGCCAGCTCAGCTGCTGGCAGGGCTGGGCCAAGCATGAGCCCAGGATGATCCTCCTCAATCCTGCACCCTCCCAAGGCAGCCCCAAAACACCCCTGACCAACTCTCACAGGGGCTGGGAGAGGTGAAAGGGGATGGGTGGCACCTGCTTCTGCCCCTTCTTTCTGTGATGTGGGGTGCTCTGGTCAGAGGGATCTCATGGCAAAACACCCTGGCTGAGTTGGAGAGACCCAAACTGGACAGATTTGCCATGCACAGGAGTCCTGACATTCATCTCAACTCCTGTTTTAGGGTCAGTTTGGTTGGAAAACACTTCCAAGGCCATCAAGTCCAACCACTAACCTAGCACTGCCAAGGCCACCAATGAACCTTAGCATCCCAGCCACCCCTGCTTGAAATCCCTCCAGGGATGGTGATTCCAGCACTGCCCTGGGCAGCCTGTGCCAGGGCCTGACAACCCTTCTCTCATGCTCGTGAAAAGCAACTGCTGAAAGGGAAATGAGCTTTTAAGGATTATTTTGACTGAAGGAGCCTCTGTCATTGCAAGTGCCAGAGCTGCCTTGAATTCAGAGCCATCTGGAGCACAAGCACAGCCTTTTATCTTTCATCAGCATTTCCCCCCCTCCACCTTTCGGATCTTTCCAGTTCACTGGTGATGTTCTCCCAAATTCCTCTGCCACAGAGTGTCCCAGAAGGGGGAGATGCTGGCTGCAAGGCGAAGGTCGTGGAGAGATGGAGGGTGACAGCTTGGGACACAGCATCCAGAGGCTGCTGCGCAGCAGCATCATTGCCGAGACCAATTTTTGGGAGCCAAGTGGGATGATTTCCCTGTCGCTAGATGGCACCGGACATCTTTGCAGGAGAAAGTGGGAGTGCTGCAGCGAGCAAGGAGAAAACCATCCCTTTGCCAAGCCAGCTTTGCCACCAAGGCTGGGTCTCCCAGCACGCAGGGTGGGGGAACTCACTGGTTTCTGCCCTCTCCTTGCTTGGAAAATTCCCCGTGGGTAGAGGTCGAGTCGAATACAGAACAAAAAAGAGGGTGGAGGGGAGGGGATGGGGGGCTGCCTGGATGCTGTGTAATTTGCAGTCCCACCAGGCTCCTGTTCCAGCTTTGCTCTGCACCGAGGTTACACCTCCCTGTGCCCTTCAGACTGATGGAGCTGCATGACCACAGCCAGGCACCAGCACAAGGATGGGGGGGGGAGGTGGAGGAGCTGCCTGCTCACATTCCTGCCCCTCTTTCCTCCTCCTTGGCCGTGATCTCCTTCCCTCTGATCACCAGAATTCATCTCCAGGTTGTTAATTTTTAAAACCCAAGTACTCAGGAGACTCCGCCTGGAGCGGATGAGCTTGGTGTCTTCTCCTCTTTAATATTAAAGAACTCAAGCTTTCAGTCATTTCCCTTTGGGGAAAATGGTTCCTTGATTTGCCACCTTCCTTCCCATGAAGTGTTTTGTTCTGTTGTGTAAATCTTCCACTGCTCAGTTTAATCTCATTACTGCAAACCACAGCCACTTGGACCTCTTTAATTAGTAACTTGGTGACATCTTCGGTGGCAACTTCCTCCGGATCATCTGATACTGTCAATGTGGCTGGGGGGGTAGCCCAGCTGGCTGAGCTGCCTGGGAAAGGGCTTTTCTAAGGGGTGTAACAGCCTTTGGGCAATGCTGAGGACTCCAGCAGAGTCTCAGAGGTGAGTGCCATGTCTGGGAAGAGGGACAGCAAACAGTGCTTTGACTTCCCCTGTAGCTATTCATCTCTGAGCTGTTGCATGGACAAGTGTTTGATGATGAGCCTGTCCTGAACTCTGCCAAGCTGTTGTCCTCCACATCACGGTGGCCCAGACCTAAGAACCATGCCCTGTGCTTCACCTTACATCATTATGTGGCTTCAAATTGCTGCTGGACACTGCCTTGCCAATTCCAGGTCACTGCATCAGCTGGGTGTCCCCTCCTCAGCCCCAGGGAAGGGCTGTGGGGCCATTCCTGGGGGATGGTGAGGTGGATCCTGCAGAAGACCTGCCCTGGTCATTGCTGGGGTATGTGGAGCACTGACATCCCTCTTGTCCAATGGGAATGACCAAACACAGCACAGATATAATCCCTGGACATATCTTGTCCCAGAAGAGATATGGAACAGCTGGTTCCTGGACTTTTTTAGGAAGCATTACAAGTCGTGTCTCTGAGTAAATCCAGCACCTACATCCAAGGTAGGTCTCATATTCCCAACTCCCTGGCTGCAATTGCCTCCCTAGAAGGACCCCATACCACATAAACCCTACCTCTACCAAAGCAGCAGTGCTGGAGATGACATGAAGCTTTTGCTATTACAAGATCTCTGTGTCAGGGGCTGGAGAGTGCTGTAAGGCTCTAAGATAGACCGTGATTCATCACTGTTCAGCCAGAGGAGGGGTGTTCCTCACTCTGTAAAAGGCACATTGCACCAATGCTCTGATTGTGTTTAGCAAGATAGCATGGTGACTTCATGTGCTTTGATGTTAAAAAATAATCCCAGAAGAGCTGTAGATACTTCAGCTTGGTCATTTGTCTATGTGCTCATGTAAAAAACTTCTTTTCCCATGCAGCTGGCTAATTACACACAGTGCTTCAAATCCAGGCAGCATGCGATTGTGGCTTTTTCCTTCTCTCTTTTCCTTTTTCTTTTTTCTTCCCTCTCCTCTCCTCTCCTCTCCTCTCCTTTCTTTTCTCTTGTGTGAAAGAAAAGGTAGAAAAAGAAAAGAAAGTAAAAACCCTAGGTAGATGGGATACGGAGTCCTTGGTTTCCTGATCCAGGCCCAAAGCAGGCAGAATGGTCCCCCTGGTCTCAAATCCACTCATTATGAGATTGCTGGAGAGTTGTTTCTTTCTACTCCATATCTACAAACCCTTCCTGACACTGAGTTTTGGTAAAATTCAACCCTTTCCCATGCAGAGCTTCAGCCCAGCTCTCTCACTGCTCACAGATGCTTCTTGCCTCGAAATATCCCTGACCTGCTTTAGTCCTGATGATATCACAGTGTTAGGGATCTCTTACATGCTCTGTCTGAAGCCAAGGATGACGGTGTCTGATGCCCTGCAGCTGCCAAATCCAAAAAGGAGCCCAGCCAAGGCTCCTTAGTTAGGTACAAAGGAACCTCTGCCTTTTCCTGTCCTCCAGGCTGAGGTGCAGGGAGTTGTTATTCATCCCAAACTAAACATAGAGGTACCTCTGCCTTGGTATTTAATACCACCTGGTTTTAAATGTGGGGATAACAGCACAGGGAAAGCCAGCATGGCTCCTTGGTCCCACCACTGTCCCAGATCCCAGCTGTCTTGGGATTTACCAGCTCCATGCAATGGGATCCATCCGGGCTGGAAGGGGTATGGCTGCAGTTGTGGGATTGTCCCACTCTCTGCCACCCTCCTGGTGTTCCCCACGTGATCCCCAATCACCCACTGAGTCTCATATATGGGATTACATCTATATATACACATATATGGGAGACAGAACTGTACCCAAAGCCCAAGGAGACCATTCCCAGTTGCAACTCTAGAGCTGACAGCAGAGCAGCAATGATAACTGATAACCAAAATAAATCCAACTCACAGCTCCTGCCCGTGGCTGAGTCACTGTCTGTGTCTGGCACCGAGGAGATGATCCCCTGCCTGGCATGGGACACCTTCCCTTCCTGTGTGGGAACGAGACAGGATAAACAGGTAAATTCCCATAAACAGAGAGGAACTGTACAAACCTCCAGTGAGAAGGCAACTGCACCAAAAGCTCTTCAGAGGCAAAGATGGCTCTAACATTGTCCCCACATACTGTGTGTGGCTTGGATTTTTTTTCTGTGGACCTCATCCAGGCTTGGCTTTACCCTCTGCTCTCCAAGGACAGTGCTTTACAGCTTTTGGCTCCCAGAGCTAAATGGTATTTTCTCTACCCATTCTTGCTTTTGAGGCCACCATTGATGCTCTTTCAGGGTTAAGCTTATCCATCTCTTTCACAGAATCATTGAATGGTTTGGACCTTGAAGATCATCTAGTTCCAGCCCCCTGCATTTCCTTTACCTGCTCCCAGAACTACCTCAGTGTCTCAAACTTTGCTGTGCTCCCAGTGATGGGACCAGTCCCTCCTGTGCAGCAGTAATCACTGGGGTGGTATCATACAGCAGTGAGATGGACATGACCCTTTCAGACAGTATTAATATCCAGAATTAATATTCCAGATAACAACCTCATGGGACTCCTTTTTCTCCTTGATGTAGCTCTCTCTCCAATCTATACTGCCCATTCCTACCAATTATTTCCCTCCAGGGAAAGGGTCATGGCAAGCAATAGTTTGTTGAACACATGACCTGTGCCCCTGATCCCATTAAACCCCCCAGAGATGGATGGGATTAGAGATGAACTATTTGGGACCACAGAAGCAAAGATGGGTGTCCTGCTTGGGGGAACTGGGTCAAGGAGATGTGGTGTTGTGTCTGGGTAGAGTAACAGGGCCGGTAGGAAGTTTCAACCACAGGTGCTCATGAATCTGTGCTTGCTTGTAGATGTTGCCTGGCTCCAGACATCATCAGCTGCTTGCATGATCTGGCACCACCATCCATTTCCAGCCTCTCTGGTGCTTTAGTATTTAATGGTATTCAATTCCATTCCATTCCATGCAGCTGGAACGTGGCTTCCCTACAAACCTGCTCCTCCTTCCCCAACCATGCCAGGTCAGGTTTCCCCAGGACAGCTCCATGGCCAGGGCTTGGCTTCAGTGGATGATGAAACACCACCCTGAAGCCCAACCCCTTACAAGGATGACTCTTGACCCAAAGAGAAATAAATTTTCTCAAAGAAATAAAATTTCTAAGAGCATTTGGAGAAGAGCACCTACTAACCTTTGGAGAAGGCTCCTTCCATTTGATGGTGGCAGGACTCCATCGTGCCTTCCTCTGGATGCTCTGAAGAGAGGAAGGGAAGGATGAGGCTTTATGGTGTTTGGTATCCACCAGCAGGGGTTGAATTGTTGTCATGATTCCGGCATTAATCTCCCTCTTCTTCAAAATGCCAACAGGAGATGGTGTCTTGAGTGGAGCAAAATGTGAGGTCTTACACAGTTGAGTGGCTTTAGCAGTGTCAAAGCTGGTTGGGAGTCCTGTGAGACTCCTTGTTGGAGCATTGATGTTAGGGATGGTGAGATCCTCCATGGACCTGCTCCAGGACATACCACTGCAATGGCTTTGAGACAGGGCATGCTTTTTCCCTGTTGGACTGGCATTATTCTGTGTCAGATATCTTCTCTCCATGAGCTAAAACAACCCAAAACAAACAGAAAACCAGGTGCATATCTAACGTCAATAATAAATCAGCTGACATTTCTATTTCCTGCTCTTCTATTCAAAGCATCGTATTTGTTGACATTCTATCAGGAAATAATTTCCCAACAGTTTTTGCTCTATGTTCCCTGGAGTAGATGTCAGGGATGTTACCAAAACACACTTTAGCCCCTTCTGAAGTGTGAGAAGTTTCTGTCTTCCCTATTTCCAGTACATCATCCTAAATTGTCCGTGGTCATGTAATGAAGCCTTAGAGTAAAAAAATATGACCACTGTCTGTCTTCCCTCTTGGATCATAGTCTTATCCCCATCTCCATCACCTTCCTCTAGGAAACTGCATTTCTAAAAAGTCAGAAAATTCCCCTATCTCTAATTTCCTAGTAAAGTTTCACTTTCATCTTAAAAACCTGGACTAGAAATTAAAGAATTCAGATTCTACCTTTTTAAAATGAGATTCAGTTCAGCTTTCTGGAGTCAGTGGGAACGGACCTTGTCTTCAACAGTGAAATTGGATGAAATCCAGAGTATCTGGCTTTCAGTGTGTGATTTTATCATTGTTATTTCAGGTTGTAAGAAGCCCTTATCACAGAGCAGGACCCGAGAAGCAAACACAGAGCCAAGAACTGCACCTTAGGCCAATGAGCTTGCAATCAAACTGTGTTTTAAATGACACTGATTGGAGGTCAACCCTCTGTTGGGATGTAAGAACAGCAGTCACAGCTTCTACTTAGGGGGGAATTCAGTTTAAGATGTTTCAGCTACATCTCAATATAGCTGTGAGCAAAAGCCACTCATGACCTTGACATCTACATCCTGTTACAGTAAAAAGCACCAAGAAAATTATTTCTGTACCTTTGGGTATACGCTTTTTTGGGGGGAGGTTCTTTGCATCATTTGAGACATACAGGGTAAGCCCAAAAGCCTCCAGCTGCTGGTGCAGGAGGGCAGACACGCTGTGTCATGTTTGTCAGCCCAGTGTAAGTGTCTGGGTGCCTCAGTGACCTCCTGTGCCTTTATCTCATGTTAGATCCTTCCCTCACTTCCTAACCACTGTTAAATCCTTTGCCAGGTCCTCCACCTCTTGATGGTCTTCCATTAGGCTCTACTCCTACAATTTATTCTCTCTGGAGCAACCTGAATATTATATGTGAAGGTTTCATTCCATCCTGGAACGTCTTATCTGTATCAGTACATCTTTTCATATGAAAAGAGAATTGGATCTGACCTGCCCTGAGATGCCCTCAGAACAGCACCAGGTATTGCAAAAAATGCTCTAGGTTTGTGTTTGTCTCTAATTGCCAAGAACTGAAGTGTTATGTTGTTAGGACATGCCCTGTCCCATCTGCTCTAAGCCTTTGGCTCTTACCTTGGGATGTCCTTGCTTTGACATGCTGCTTTCACAGTCCAGGATGCTCTGGTACCTGCAGGGAAGACAGGAGATGGCATCTGATTCCTTTTTTAGCTTGAATGGATTTTTCCATGCTGCAGACAGTCCTGTCTACAGCAAAAAGCTCTTTCTGCCTTTCCCTACCCCCTGGAAAATATTAAACCGAACAGACTTCAAAAGCAATTTTGAAGAGTGAGAGAGCTATGAGAAATCCCCCAGAGGACTGGCTTAGGTCGGGTGGATTGAGTCAATTCAGCACCACTAGATCTCACCTGATTTTCTCCTCCCAGGCTCCAGGCAGAGGTGTCCCTGGAGCACATGGTCTGCCCACCACTGGAGGATGTGCTCTGGGGTTTGTATTGACTGACTGTGGGGTTTTGTTGCACTTTGGTGATACGTGGCTTGCAGTTGAATTCAGGCTATCCAGCAGGTCAATTAATTGTTTATTTATTCATCTCTAACCTCATGTAAAGGGATTTATCAAGTCAAAACCTGACCTAATACCAGTGATGAGTGAGACCTCTGCAGAAGAAACCACCTTCCTTCTCTTCCTTGCTGCCAACAGTGCACTTTCAGCTTCCTCCAAAGTCCCTGTTAGATAGATGATTGTTTAAAGTGAAAACTGACCAAGTTTGGGATACTTGGAACTAAACTGTCCCAAGGGGAAGTTCAAGAGACAGTCCTGACAGCTGCCCTGTCACTCTTAAGTTGAGGGAGACATACTTTGGGTTCTGTTGCTAATCTTATTTGCCTCACTCTTGGCAGCATTGTTGTCTGGTCTCAGTTATGGGTTGTAACCAGAAGAGAAATTATCCCTTAAAGGCCTTGGGTTGAAATGTGACTCTCCCTGGAGCATTCTGATTAGAGGCAGTTGAGAGAAACCAGGAGGGGATGGCATTCCCATCCCCCTCTTGTCTCCACGTCAGCTCATCTCTCCAGAATTTGCTGGTTTCCCTTGTGGCACCTTACAGACTATCAGGATTAAAAGCTTGAATTATCCATCTGGGAATGCTCCAGATACTGGGGTTGAGGGCAAATTCCTCTGTGTCATTGTATTTGGGGAAGATTGTTGAGTGTGTCTGGCTTTTAAATCTGGACTTCTCTCCCAAGACTTAGTAACGCATTGGTAATATATAATAGCTGAGAGCACTTGCAACAGGAAAAGTACTTGCCTCTAGCTGAAGATCTGACACGTTGGGATGTTCTGCTTGGGAAAGACCTTATCTAAGTGAGATTTGTTTGTTAGAGAGGCTGGAGAGGGAGAATCCACCCTGGAACCCTCCAGATCTAAGGTGAACTGCAACCACCCACCTGGCAACCAGTTCAGCAACAGAGACAGATTTTCTCAGAGGAACTGCTCTCCTCTGCTCTGGGCTGCTCCTTGGAGAATGGCACAGAAAAGGGAGGGACTGAGCTGGCCTCAGCTTCTCAGATTTTTCCATGTTTTCTGTCTGCTGGCACTGAAACAAGAGAGCAAAGGTTATGAAGGATATAAAGATCTGAGGGAAAGATGAAATTAAATTATTCCTTACACAGGGAATAGGTCTTTTCCACCTCTGCCTGCCTGCCACTTTTTTCCCTTAGATCACCCAGTTTATTCTGTGCGAGGAGGGGATGAACCTGAAGAAGAACTAGCTTTAAATAATCTAAAAATTACGTGATGGATGTTTTGTATATGCAACATTACTTCATTTTTTTGTACCTTTCAAATGTGCCATAGTCCTGAACTTGCTCTGAATTCAGGCAGTAACTGGAGAATTAGGCATCTCTTGGCATTGTCTGCCAAATTTTTCTTGCTTTCCAGGCTTCAGTAGAAGTCTCAGGCATTGGATCTGCAATGATGGATCTGACACTTGGAAGTACATGAGGTCATCTGGGGTTAATTTTCTGAATTTAGACAGAGCTCTAGAGACCTATGAGTTATATGTAATTGCACTTTAATTACTGACACAGACATTCAAACTATGGGATTATTAGAACCTTATTTAGATTTTGGAAAGCCATGTTGTCTGCAAAACATTTCATAAGCCATTTCTACTGCACTGAGTGTTGGGCTGTGGCCAGAGCCATTGCCCACCCATGTTTGGGTGTCCACTTCCAGATGCACTCAAAAGGGGCAGATTTTATGGCAGAAAGGGGTGTCATTCTGCAGTTTATGGGTTTCTGCCTCACCCCTCACACCTTTCAGACATCTGAAATCAAGATCAGAGGGAAGGAGATAGATTCCTCACCAATTGCCTTAGAGATTTCCTTTTTTCGTTTTTTTTTGGGGGGGGGGTTGTGTGTTTTTTTGTGCTTTATTTTATTTTTATTTTTTTTAATTTTTATTTTTTTTATTTTGTTTTGTTTTTTCCCAGGTAGTTTTTCGTGATGTTAGAGAAGAGGCAGATTTGTTAGATCACAGCTTCTCACCTCCCACAGCCCAGGGATTGTTTCCCATTTTTGCAGTGATGTCTGACATTAAACAATTCCAGGGGAAGAGCCCTCGAGGGATTTACTCTGTGGCAGAGTGTACCTTTTAGAAGGGATGTGTTCCCTAATTTTCCATGTATGTCCCCCCTTTTCCTTAAATATAGCCCAGGCAGGCAATGGGAACATTTCCCAGCCCACCCCAAACAGTTCCCACAATCAGCACAGCATCCCCCAGTTGCAAAAAGTTTACAGGGTTTTTCTGATATTAATTCATTCCATTCTTTTGTGATCTGGGAAGGTTTCTTGTATAAAATCACTTACATGCTAGAGTGCTTTCCTCCACCCGGGATCTGCCATTTGATAGTCTCCTTGGGGCTTTTCAGGACTGCACTTCTGACTCCTTCCTCTCCCCTCTCTTTCCAAGACAGGAGGCAAAGTCCCTTGACAAAGCTGCAATTAAATATTAAAAGCTGATGTGGGAAAGAGGATGATGTGAATTGGAGAGCTGGCACTGAAGGGATGAAGCCTCCTCCCTGCTCCTGTCAGCCTGTCACTGATTCCTGAGGTCTCATTCTTTCCCATAGAAACACTGGGTAAATTCAGATTATTGCTAAGATGCCAATAGCCATCTAGACCCAAACCTAGATTCTGATTTAGGTGGGAATTTTCTGGAATCCATCTCCCTACCTTTTCCCAGCTGGAGCAGAATGGAATTCCTCTGCATGGGGATTTTTAAATGGATGATTCTGGCCCAAGTCATGTATTAATCTGCCAAACCAGAGTGGTTTTTTCAGCTTAGATTGTGGTCACCTGTGCCTGTGGCTTTGCTGGGAAGGTTTTGTATGAGATGAAAAAGAAACCATCTCCCTTCTGGGATAACAGCTCTCGGGAATACCCTGCTTCTGCTGGCAAAAAAATAAAAGGTGGGCCAGGACCTCAGGGAAGCAGGGACCAGATGAAATACATTTAAATACTTCCCTATTAGGGGTGAAAAAGGGCACAACAGTCTGGTTTAGGCAATGTCTGAGTCTGATTAAAGCCAGAGTTGGGCAAAAGCAGCCTTTTAGCCCTCTAAAAAAGCATCATGGCCACAAACACAGCTGGTTTTACACCTAGCAAGAACTGGGTTTCTGTGAAGTTCTTTCTGGGGATTTATTCTGTGAATGCTGGAAAGCTGACCAAACAACCAAGCCAGAGCAGCAATAGGAGCAGATAACTGGACTGGTTTATAATGAACAAGAAGGGCTGCATTTGACATCAAAAGCTGGAAAATAATTTACCCAGAAATGCCTAAGTTAGGCAGGAAACCTTTGACATGAGGAGTGAGCGAGTTAGGGCAAAGCAGAGATCTGGATAAACAGATTGTCCCTGTCTTTATGAAGTGATAACACACACTTCTCCATATGTTCTGATTAAATTCATACTGAAAAAATCTGCCTCCTTATAGAGCTTTTATTCCAGCACCTAAAAAAACAAATGAGAAATGTTCATAGTTTCAATCCTCTATTCTGTGGGTGCAGTGGGACTGATTTCACGGGGTAAACTCACTCAGTTGGGTTCATGGCAGGGGGGTCCAAAGGATCAGCCTAGAGCACAGCCCTGGCTTTGTACAGGCTCAGATTTCTGCCAGACTTGACCCCTTCACCCTTCTCCTGTGCTCCCAGGATCTCCCTGACCTGCTGAATGTATCCCACTGAACAAGATTCGGTTCTTGAAAGATTTTGAAGGATGGCCTGCACTTGAATGGGAAAATACCAGTGACTTCAGCAGCTGCTGGGCTATGGGGAGACAAATCTGATGGAGGCTGGAGGGGTTTCAGTTGCATGGGCAAAACAAGGCTCTGAAGCTGGGTGGCTTCCCTGTCAGATATTTAATTTAGAGAAGAAGGATTTGCCTGACAGAAGGAAAAAATGAACATTTCAGTCCATCCAACAGTGAGCAACAGAGGCTGCTTAAAGACCCATGAATTATTTTGGGGACTACTGCTAAACAGTTCCTCTCTCCATAAAAAGACTGCATGAAACAATTGTCTGCACAGCTCCAAGGCACACTCAGTAGATAAAGTGTGTTGTGAAACTGTTTTTGCCAGGATTACAGTGCCCTAGGATGGTTCTTCAGCCATGGTCTCTGCTTGGTGTCCAGCTCAGCTTCTGGTGATTTTAGACTTCACTTCATTAGCAAATATCTATGGGAAGATGGGAATGAATTGTCCCTCACCAGCAGTCCCTGATAAGAAGAGGGAGGTTCCAGATCAAAGCAGGAGCAATGTCAGAGCTATGCACACCTGGACACTGCTGGGATGGTCTTTTTTCTCCCCCTTAGTTGCTGCTGTCCAGGACAAACTTCGACAAGTCCTTTTCCTGGCTTCTCTAATTGCATTATTTTTATGTTGCTGTAAGTAGCTCCACTGGTTTGTGTAGAAAAGTGCCTGAATTGGGTTAACTTGCCCCCAGGTACCAAACCACAGCACTGGGGGATGAGTCTGTACCAGTCCCCAAAACACCTTTCTCTCTCAGAACCAACTAAGGAAACCATGAGTCTTGAAGTCTCCTGGGGTTTGTGTCTTGCCTTGTAAGAAGCTGGAAGTAATTTTCTTGTAGAAACTAGGAACTTTCATGGAATGCAGGTTCTGAGCTTCAGCTGTGTCCCCAGGTGGAGGAGGTGGCACAAAGAGGAGCTGTGGGGACCCTTCTGCTCATGTTCTTCTCTGGCCCTCAGGTGCTCTTTCCAGTCACCAACCCAAGCATCTCTGGCCCTGTTTGGGAAGCAGTTTTTCTTTGGGCTGCTCTGCTCCTCTTCTCGAAGGGGAGCAAACTGCTCAGCACTGACTGGGCTCCTGGAAGGGCTTTTCCTGATGTTCTTGGCTCTAAAATAAAACATGGTGGCCTAGCACGTTAAGACAGAAAGAACACCCAGCCACAAATACATCTTCTGTTTCCTGCAGAAGGGGGGGAACAACCATGTTGCTTGAGTGTACCTCCATCCTGAGGACCTCTCTATGTGGTCTTACCCTGGGAGAGAAGGCAAGATTTAAGAAGCCATGCTGGCCTTTCCTCATTGTAATTAATGGCCAAGTCACACCCTTTTCCCTCAATCAATGGGAATTTCCCTGAAGAAAATGAGAAGGGAGGTAGAAAGTCCCCCAGATAGGGCTTGGCAGCAAAGTGATGCCACTGCCACATCACTCTGTAGCTTCACAACTCCACCTCTTAGAGCCCACCAGCCTTCTTTGTCCTGTGACTGCAGCTTTGGTCTTCTCCAGGGTAGGGGCTGGAGCTTCATTCCAGGCACTGTGAGGCTTTATCACCCAGCCAGGACATCTCCTGCCCCCCAGACTGGGAACAGTAAGGTCTGCTTTTTGGTTTTGTTTGTTATGGTCAGATAACCTTGTGGGGACACTGAGGGCACTTGATCTGGCCAGCCAGGACAGAGCAGGACTTGCTGGCTGGATGCTGCTCTTTGATGTCACAGCCAAAGAAGGTCACCAAAGCTGGGGAAGGGTCTGGAGCACAAGCCTTTCAAGAAGCAGCTGAAGGAAATTTGGGTATTTAGCTCAGAAAAAAGGAGGCTGAGGGAAGAACTTTTGGTTTGCTACAAGTACCTGAAAGAAGGTTTTAGTGGGGTGGGTGTTGGTCCTTTCCCTCAGGTTACAAAGCAATAGGACAGGAGGAAATGGTCTCAAGTTCTGCTAGGGAAGGTTTGGATTGGATACTAGGAAAAATTTCTTCACTGAAAGGATTTTCAGACTCTGGCCCAGGGTGATGGTGGAGTCACCATCCCTGGAGGGATTTAATAGCCACGTGGATGTGATGCTGAGGGACATGGTTTAGTGGTGGCCCTGGCAGTGCTGGGTTAATGATTAGACTTTTTGATAAAGGTCTTTTCCAACAAAAAAAATTCTGATTCTACAAGTCTGTAATCCCCTGCCAAGGTACTGAGCTCTCCATCACAGGCAGAAGCAGGGGTGGGCAGCACTGCTTGTACCTGGCTTAGGTAGTGGGCTGTGGGGAGTGGGCAGGAGGGGCAGGAGGGGCAGGCAGAGGGAGCAGAGGAAGGAACAGAGGGAGCTGTGGGGGGAACTTTGAACTGGGAGCTACTAATGGATAACACACAATCATTTCTAGCTGTGTCAAATGGCCTGACCTAAGCCCACACCAGATTTGTGCTGAGCAGACAGGGACAGTGATTTACATAACCACCTCTATTTTTTTCTTCTTTTTTTTGTTCTGTTGTATAATGTTGTTTTTATAGATGTATCCCCATTAAAACTGTGCACGTTTCTCTTTTTTTTCCCCCTGTATGTCCATCCTGTCCTATTTTGCTGCACACAAGTTTGGGCCCCATTGGTCAGGGGCTTGGTGGGATGGTGCAGGGTGTGGGTGAGCACAGGAGGGAATAAATCAACTTGGGAATGAACAGAGAGCTGCTATTTGTTATAAACAGATTGATGCCTAAATGGTGTTCTGAAAAATACTGGTGGTGATGTGCACCTCCTCCAGATCTCATCCCCTGTCAGGAAATTGTATCCTCCACGGATACAAGCAGTGGAGGAAAAATCCAGGGTTTGCATTCTCTCCAGCATGTTCTTCCCATCTTTTTGGGGATTGGGGTTAAGGACAAATGTTTGTCTGCTTGGCTTCAGGGTTGTGCATGTGGCTGCACTGAGTTTTTAATCCTGTAGCTGGGGGCATGGCAGAGCTCCAGGAGCTGATGCTGGCAGAGCCCACTTCTTCCCTTCGCTCCACTGAGCAGAGCTCAGCACTCACAGTTTACTAAGGATGGATGCATTAGGGGAGGAAAAATCCCTGCAAATTCTCTGCTATAACTTTCTCTCTGGTCTCCATCTTTTTTCTTGCGGAAAGTATCTGGAGCCTTGCAGTCATTTCCATAATTATTGGTTTCATGTTAAGTAGCCAGAAAATTATCTATCAAACACACATGTGGAACTAATGGGGCTTATTTGAAAAGACCTGTCTTTGCATTTACAGCTGGTGCATCACTTGCTTCATTTTAATGAGCTTCCACAGCATCAGCACGTGCTGGGGAGGGAGCCCTGGGCTGTCTGTGTCCCCTGGGACCTTGGGGCTCTGGTTTCACCCCAGTGCTCTTAAACACAAATGTGGGGACAAGCACAAGAAAACCACTGCAAGAACCTCCAGGGATGTACATTCCCTTTTAATGCTCCCTGCTGCAGACTGCCAAACCTTATTTCCATTTTTTTGTGTTTTTTTTTTTTCATTTTAGGAACCAGGGTGGAAAGCTTGGGTTTCCTTGGGAAACCTCTGTAGTACCTGGGTTTTATGAGGACTGGAAGTACCAGGGTAGGAATTTCAGTTATCTGCTTCCAGAAAAGTCAGATGGCCTCTGGTTTCCTTAAGGAAAGAAAAAAGATCTAAAATTGGAAGTTTTTCAGACTCCACTGTCTCAGGTTCAGCTGGAGGTTGGGTTGCAGAGATGGCCAAGGTTGTAGGGTCCAGAGCGTGGGGACATCCAAGCCCAATTCAATTTCTTGCTTGGAAAATTTCCTTTCCTCAGCTTTCAGAGACCTTGGCAAGAGATACTGGAAATTAGGGACACCTTGAACTTGAGTGGAGCCAAGATGTGGCCCCCAGGACCCATCCCTTCCTGCAGCAGGGTCTGTGAAGGTGAAGTTCACCCTAGGCTGTAAGAAAATGAAACACTGGGCCCAACACATTCAAATGGAGAGCAGGCTCCTGATGGCCTTTGTTTCATAGATTTAGGGTCTGATTGTGAGAATAGTGATTGTGTAGCCTGTAGGACCTGGTGGGGTTTGGGATGGAAAACATTCTGAACTTCCAGATACAAGATTTCTTGAGATGAGAAGTGTCACTTAGACTTTGGGTAGAGGAATGAGGACACAGGTCCCGTTGGGGTTTTAAAGATGCCAAATTAATGATTTGATTGTATGTGACAGTTAAAACATATTTTTAAGTCAGGACTGCTGTTGCAACCAACCCTTCCCAGAAACAGCCTCTCCTTTGACAAACTGGAGTTTTCTGATCATGTTTCCTTACCTCTCCCCAAGACTGCCTGGTACCCAAAACTCCCCAACCTCCACTGAGCAACGACCTTGAGCTGGCTGTCTCGTGGTGCATGAGGTACCAAGCTGAGGGACAGCAGCAGGGCTGTGTTTCCTGGGCTGGAGTTGCTCTCACCATCATCTCCCTGAGGAGCAGAGAAGTCCTTGAGTAATGATCTCCTCAGGTGCAGCACCACCACCAGCTCACATGAAGCATCCTGAGGTCATCCTCACCATGGTCAGATGCTACCCCTTGATGGGTTAGGGTTAGGGTTAGGCTCCTCTCAATGCTCACAACCTGAACCACAGAGTGGGAGCCCCCCACTTTAGGATGGGACTCCTCTGCCCAAACAGGTGATGCTTAGAACTGGCTTTGCCCTGTACCCCTGGTGGATTTTGTGCCCGTCCCCATGGCTGGATCCAGTTGAGCAAATCCTTAGTTGGATCTATCTTTCTTGGACCTGGTGGTGTGGCCAGACACACCATGGGAGGACCCCCATGCTGACACGGGCGAGGGGGATGTGGGATTTCCCCTGCAGAGCAAGGGGCAGTGCTGCAGGCCTGAGGGTGAAACTGTGCTCCAGGGTTTCCTGAGCTGTTGTTGAAGGCAAATGACTGACCCCAGAATCCCCAAGGAAGGAAGGAAGGAAAGGAAAGGAAAGGAAAGGAAAGGAAAGGAAAGGAAAGGAAAGGAAAGGAAAGGAAAGGAAAGGAAAGGAAAGGAAAGGAAAGGAGAGCTACCTTTAAGTTTTGAATGCAAATAAACCCATGCAAGTAAAATCTGACTCTCCTCACCCTGAGCTCTCCGTTTGTCCCATTCACTGCTTTTTCTCTCTCTCCCTTTTTTTTTTTTTTTTTTAATATTCAATCTTGAATGTATAAATCATCTCATTCTGAGTGTACAGGACTGCAAGGTTCCTTTGGGCTGGTCATGGTTTTGTTCACTGCAGAAAGGGATGGCTGCACAAGATGGTTTTGTGGAAGTGTTTGGGGTTGGATGTTTCTTCCAACCTCCCCAGCAAAATGTGAAACTGCAGATTGTTCAGGCTCCAGCTTCTCATTGAAAAGTATCTTCCCTCCCCCGGGAAGCTCTGAAAATTAAACCCAGCAAAAAATACATTTCTTGTGAGAAGGAAATATTTCCTGGCTGCCTCTAAGATGCCAGGAGGCTCTGTGAGTGTGTGTGTGTATCTGGGTGTGAATTCTGTGGGCTGGGAGCAGCCGTAATATGGGACAAAAGCTTCTTTCCCCCCTTTTTTTTTAACTGAGCTGGAGAATACCCTGACTGATGCTGAAAGAAGGAAAAAGGCAGCAGCAGCCCCTCGGCATCTCTGCCCTCTCCTCCATGGCAAATGCACCCTTGTGAAGAGTTTGCAGTGCATTTTTTTGGGTTGTTTGAATGACGTGCAAAGGTTTGGTGGCCACTGAGGTGTCTTCATCCTCCATGCCTGCAACTGGGGCTACTGGCACAGAAAACTCTTGTGCCTGAAAGTGGTGACTCAGAGGAAAAGGACCTCTGCAGAGCAGTTCTGCTGCCTGCCAGCCCTGACCACAAACCTTGCAGAAGACCCGCAGGAAATCTGCTAAGATCTGTTCTTGGGGACACGAGTGGGTGTAAAGCTAGGTGAGAGGAAGATGCTCCCTGTGTTGGGCTCAACAGGGTGGTTGAGGGGACAAGGAGCAGCTCAAGCCCTGCACTTTTGCTCTGCCACCACACCCCACACTGTATGCAAGTAGCAAGCCTGGTTTTAGATTCTCAGAGGAGGAAAACATATGTTGCTCCATTGCTCCCAGCCCTGAGACATTTGGAGCACGATGGCTGCAGAAGGACCCAGTGGTGCTGAGGGGGTGGTGAGGCATCAGCCCAGACAGCCCTGCTCCATCTCCAACATAGAATCATACAATCAGCTGGACTGGAAAGGACCTCTGGGGTCATCAAGTCCAACCCTTGATCCACTACCACCATGGCACTGAGTGCCACATTCAGTCTCCTCTTAAAAACCTCCAGGGATGGTGAATCCACCCCCTTCCTGGGCAGCCCATTCCAATGCCTGATCACCCTCTCTGTAAAGAATTTCTTCCTAATATCCAACCTAAACCTCCCCTGGCAGAGCTTAAGCCCATGCCCTCTTGTCTTACTGAGAGCTGCCTGGGATATTTTCAGCTGACTGGGGTCCTTGGCATCTGCCATCGCCATGCAGCTCCATCTCTGGGCTGAGTTCCCTCCTGGTGAGTGGTTAGGAGCAGGGAAAGGGGTTAGGAGCCTGGGGATAGGAATGGGGCAGAACTGCATCAGTCTTCCAGGTGTCAGGACTCCAAACTGCTCTTGTTAGCCTTAAAAACAGCTTTTTATTGCCCCTCCCCTCCCCCCAGGTCTGGGTTGTACTCCAAGATCAGAGACCAGAATGAGCTGTCAGTTGAACATCCCAGAGATGTGCTGGTTTTCTTGCAGCAGGCTGCAAGGTCTTGGAGGCTAGAGGTGCACTGGCTGGGTGTCAGATTTATTGCATTTCCATGCCTGCAAGTCCTCACTGAGGAGCTGTATTCCTGAGCCACTGAGCTGCATTCACTTTGCCAGCTTGGCTCATAACGTTGACTGCTAAGAAATAATCTGGATTCATGGAAGATGAGAATAAGGAGGAAGCATTTTTATACCAAAGCAGGATCTGAGTGAGATTTATTTCATATTATTATTGCTATTGTGAACAGTGGTGTGCTTCCCCTAGTCTCAGAGGCAGAAGGGGGAAAAATAAGAGATGTGTTCCAGCCTTTCTTTAGCTGTGAAGAGAAAGATTTGTGAAGCCTGAAACCTCCCAGCCCACGATGCCACCATTCACTCAAAACACAGAAAGAGATGTTGGGCAGTGAGAGATGATGCACTCCAGGATTCAGAGGCTGCCTGCGTGCATCCCGCAGCTGCTGAACATGAGGAGAGCCCTGGGGACATCCCCACCAGGAGAGAGGTCATCTGTCTGCAGCAACGTGGGGCCATCTGGACCAGTGTGTTGGCAGGCAGGGGACAGCATGTGCCCTCAGGAGCTTGAAGTGCCTCTGAGAAGGCAAAACCCTGTGGGAACTGCAGAGGGAGAGGAGTCGGGGAGCAGAGATCACACAGGGGGTGGGGAGATGGTTTGGTGATGCTGCTGTCTGCTCAACCAGATACTTCTGCTGTCTGTACAGCAAACTCAGGGTTACCTGTGGGCAGATGCTGGGTGAATAAACCCTTGGCTGCAGAGGTGTTATCTCCTTTTCTTGCTTGTGAACTCTTTGTATTTCTGAGCTTCGTTTCTTTGTTTACAACCCCATTCTCTGTCTCATCTTCAGAGCTGCATACTCTGAGTATGATGTTTATCAAGCCCTTTGAGTGAGTTCTCCATCATCAGCATTTTAATCAGCACTTTTTCCCTTACAAGTTGCTGTAGTATCTTTGTCCTGAAGGACTGAACATTCATGGCTCCCCTGACTTCAGAGGGTCTGCTGTGAAATGGCCAAGGGTACACCCTAGGTGCACTGAGGGAGTCTGTCAGCCCCAAAGAAGTCAGGTCCACCGAGGGTGGTGGGTCTGGGTGGCTGTTGAATTATTATTTCCCAGTAGTTGCATTCCAAGGCCATCTTTTTTCTGTGGTGTTTGTTCTGAACTACCTGCCCAGGGCTGCCTGCTGACCATGCATGGAGACTTGGATCCATCAATCCATCACCTGCATCTCACCTGGTGATCCATCACCTGGTGCATCTCACTCACAGAGGGGTGAGCACAAGAGAAAGATCCAGAGGTGTTTTTCTTCTGTTGATGCTCAAGGGTTTTGCTTGCAAAGGTGTGTGTGTGTCCAGGGACAAGGTGCCTTGGTTGGAGCCCTTTTCAATGGATGGTGCCAAACACTTGTCTGCTGTCCTTGTCTTCAGAGTAACACCATGCTGTGCAGAGGGAAGACATCTGGAGAGTGGTACCAAAGTGGTACCAAACTACCTGGGCTTGTTCAGGTAGTAAAAGCTCCTTGGAAGATGCCCTAAGATTGTCTCTTAACCACATCACCACATCCCATTCTCAAAAGGATCTAGAAGGCAAAAATATGCTTTTCAGAAAAAAAAAACAACACCCTTCTAGTTAAAGATAACTTTCTGCATAGTTCATTTTCCCAAATGCCCTCACTTCTGTCCTCAATGGCACTTTCTTCCCTGCATTTCTTTGCTCAAGGACACCTTGGTGAAGCATGGTGGGTTCTGGGCTGGGTTTTCTGACTGTCTCTCTGCGTGGTCCTTTCTCCTGCATTGAGTGCAAGTGTTGAAGATTCTCCCAGGATGATGCTGTCACACTTCCTGTTCCCCCATCTTCGGCCCTTTGGGCAGCGATGGTGTTCCCAAATTTTACAAAATGATCTGAAGAAGAGCTTGCACCCATCGATTTTCAGGTAACAAATTCACTTGGCCTCCTCCGAGGACACAAGAGGGCGCTTACACCTTACTTTTTGGGAGAATGTCCTTGTTTCCAGGCAGTTCCCTCCACCCCAGCTGCAGAAGGTTGGGTGAAGGTCTTTAAATCAGGGAATTGGTCACCACATGTCTGCAAGGCATTTGGCTGGAGGGAGCTTCATCCTTGCAGGATTTCCAGAGCTTCCCACAAAGTAATTAAATCATATTTACTTATCCAAATTACAGGGTGTCTCTGCTTCAGGATCCGATAGATTTTCAGAGGATATCTCAGAGGGCCTTGGCTCTGGGAGACCTCATTGGTTTTGATCATTCAGCATGAGGAAAGCAGACATGCCAAAATGGCACTGTTGGGATCCTCTCTGACTATAACAGAACTGATGAATCCGGGGGGAATTTGGTTTAAAAATAGGAGGAGGGAGCCTGTGAAGGGAGAGGGGACAGGGGTGGTACTCACTGCCCCAGTGGGGACAGCAGCAGGGGGCTGCAGGAAGCAAACCACCTGCTCTCCCCACCACCAAGGAGGAAGCAGAACAGGTAAGAAAGCTACCAGAGGTTGGGAAACCATCCTGGCTGTGTCCACTTCATAAAGGGAATTTCCTTTTTAGAGCTATTTTCATGAAAAAATTATCTTCTGTTGGCCATCTCCCAGCTGTGGTTTGAAGATGGAGACCAGAGGACCCCTGACCTTCAGGCTGACCTGGAGTGCCCAGAAACATCATGACACTAGCAACAAAAGGTACTTTTCAGTCACTGATACATTTAAGTGCACAGCAGTGACCATATACACATGGCCTTGATATGGCCTTGATATTCCCTTCTCATGGCAGCTCAGTCTTGGGTCCTGGATGCAAGGCTGTCCCCAGAGAAGCACAGAGTTAAGTGACATCTGTGCAATGGGAACATGTTTTGTCTCTCATTTGCAGCTATGGGATTAGGGAGTATTGCAGCTGCACCTCGTTACCTACTTAAAAACAAAGCCTAATTAGCCAGTGCCAAAATTTTCCTGTGCATTTTCATCCCATCACCTCTGGTTCAACACAGGGAAAGCAGTTTTAACTCTATGCGTGTTGGGCAGGGATGATTTTGTTACAGAGCTGGCAGAAAGGGGCAAAATGTTTGGAGCAAGAGCAGGAGAAGGGCAGAGAGCATCCTACCAGCAGTGTCTCTTCATAAGGCCTTCAGGAGAAAATCAAAGCCCTGGGGGATTTTTCATCACCACAGCAGGGCTTTACATTTCCTTAAGGCCACATAGTCTCTAGGATGTGGAGATAGTGGGTTTTTTGAAAGTGTTGGGTGGGTTACTGCCTGGTTTGTTTGTTTGTTTGTTTAAAAAAAAAGACCATTGGATCAAGGTGCTTTTAGGATGCCTGTTTTGGAGAAGATGCTGCATGTGAGGAAAGGTCTTTCCTAGAAATCAAAGCATTTTCTGGCTTGTGAAGCTGTGTTCTGGAACAGGATGCTTCCCAAATGCTAGTTACATGTTAAGGGATTTTTTTTTTTTTAAAGTGTGCTAGTGTTAAAGCAACAACAAAAGCCAATAGAGGAGAAAGAAACTAAAGGTTCTTCATACCTTTGGAAGCCAGAGAGCCTCTGTTTAGCTCCTCAAATACGAAGCTTGACACACAAAGGCTCTGGATTTCTAGAGCATCCATAGCTCCTTGGAGCTGAAGTTGGTGAGAGGGCTTGTGAGCAGCACTGCCAGGCTCTGAAATTCTGTGTTTCCTTTCAACCAGCTACAAGTTACTTAACCAGATTATTCTTCTCTGCTGTCTCATCACAGGTTGGATCCAAATGCTCATCAGATGAAAGAAATTTGAGTCCATCAGGATGAGGTTCTGACTCTTTCCTCTTCTCCATGCCTTGGGCCACTTCCTGAGCCCCAGCCCAACCTTATCAACCTCTGATTCCAGTCGGGTCCTTAGGCCTGGAACATCCTCTGGTAGGTCTGGAAATGGAAGGCAGGAAGGAAACACATGGTGTGTCTTTGAGCCCACCTTGCTGCCTAATGGCCTCCTTCCTACCCCTTCGCCTTGGGAGATTTTGACCTTGGAGCCAAGACCAAGGCAGTAGCAGGGCAGAGCAGGACGTCTTGTGTCTTGGTAAGACCCTTTCTTGAGACCAGAGGGTCACAAGCAAGCATGTTCTCATTACCACCATGCACTGTGGGATGGTTTTGGCCTGGGTAGCATGACCCCAGGCAATGCTTGAATCTGGTTTGAATGTGGCCATGTTGCTCTAGGATTCACCATATGGATGCAATATGTGTCGTGTCTTCAGGACTACAAACTGACTTTTTATTAGACTTGGGGATTGCACTTTAAAACATGCTTAGTTCTCCTTGATGTGCATACAAGTGTCCTGCAAAAAACTAAATCCACCCCTTGAATCCTATTGGAAAGAAAGTAGAGGACATCTAGGTGGAAGAAATCTATGTGATTAAGAATGTTATTATTAGACAAGCTTCCTGGGCAATCTTTCAGATAGGTCATGCTCTTGTGGCATAACCATTGGTATTTAAAACTCCAAAGCAGCATTCTCCATCAGCAGAGAAATGTGGCAACATCTCCCTCCCCACTACTCCTGTCTGTTGGAAGGATCTTCCCAGTGGTCTTGTCCCTTTTTCTCTGAAGAGCCTGTCTGAACCCTCCTCCTTTCTTCTGATATTTCACAGTTTAAAACTTTGACTTTCTTATCAGGCAAGAAGATGTTGGAGAATTACATTAGGGAACGGCATTTTTTTTTTTTTCTCTCTGGGCAGGACCAGTTTCCTTCTGAGTCCTTTTGGGCTCTACATGCCCCATTACTTCCCCAGGACTCGCAGCATTTTCTTACTGTTCACATTTGCAATTTGCCTTTTCCCAGAGGGTTCCAGGCTTGCACAGGAAAACATCCCAGATCAGATACCAGAAACCCAAGAGCAGTGTTACTTAATGTGATCCATTCTGTGATGTTTCCACCCGAATCTGTTTATCCCCCTTGCCTGCCTTCTCCCAGCAGGGTGGAGGCATTTTGCTCCCCAGCTCTTGGCAGTAAGGACCTCTGCATTCACAGGACAAGCTGGCCAGGCTCAGCTAAGCACAGATGTGAGAATGTATTGCAGATATTCTCCACTTTTTCTTGACCATATAAGGGAACATTGTCCTTCCTAATGCTGGGGAACGGGGGTAGGATGAATAACTTGGAGGATTAAGAATGAAATCTGGAGCTTTTCCCCTCTCCCACTTGCCTGGGAGGATTGTTACCAGCTGAAGACCTGGTGAAATGGGTTGGCTCCTTGCTGTTCAGCTCCCCAAGCTTCTTCCAGCAGTTTCTTGGCAGATCTGGATATGTCTGTGGATCCAGCCTGGATGGAGTCTTCCAAACCAGGGCTGGAGAATACTTGAGAGGGTCTGCATGCAAAATCTGGGAGAATGTCCTTGTTTCCAGGCATTTCCCTCCACTGCATCCCTTCTCCATGGCTAAATAGGGCACTCGAGTCTTCAGGGCTGATGTCCATCTGGCTCTTCACAGTCACTTAAGCAGTGTTTTCAAACAGCAGCTGTCGGGGCACCTTCCTCTGCTGCTTTACATGCCAAGAAAGAGAAGACCACCCCTTGTCTGCAAGGGACAGGAATTCAACATCTACTCACCATTCCCAGCTGCTGCCTTGTGGATGTAGGGGAAATATGGGAGAAGGTGGTTCTGGAGCCCCACCTCTGCCTTGGGAATTTGTGCAGGAAGGAATGGTGATTTGTCCAAGGGGGGAGAAGCTGGGTGATTTTTTTAGCAGTGTCTTGAAAGAAGGGATTAAGGTGCAGACAAACCCTGTTCCCACTGAACATGCTGAGCTGGTGCATTGATGGGAGAGGAAGAAGTCTTAGGCAGTGTGTGTTGGGATGACTCTTTGAAATGGCCTCCAACATGACCTAAATGGAGCAGAGGTCTTAGGCACTGTTTTGGGATGGCCTCCAAGGTGGCCCCATGACAAGTGAGAAGTTGAGGAATGAATTGTGTGTGATTCTGCTTCGAGGCTTTCAGCAACGTTTGAGGGCAGCTGGAGGCACCTGAATTCAAACAGCTACAACTCAGATTTACCTCTGAGATTGCCCACATGGCTGCCATGCCCATGCTGCCTGGTGTTGGTAATATTGCCATTTCCTGGTTGAACCTGGGCCACCCCTCTTCTGGTTGTATGTTCTCCCCAGCCTTCCCTCTTCAGTCCTGTCACCTCCCCCCTGCTGGGAGTTGAACCTCTTTCCAGATGCCTGGCTGGTCTCCCAGAAGCAGCACAGCACCATTGTAATGTGTAATTAGGCTGGAATCCTCCCCCAACCCCCTCTTTTATTTAAATTACAACAACTGTTGAGTATGCAAGAGGTTGTAAATCCAAGCAGAATGGGGTCCTCACACTTGAGTCCCTTCTTCCCTGAAGATGCAGCCTCTTAGCATTTTACCTGACAACAGAGGAAAAATATCAACAATAATAAAGCCTGGCATGGAAAGAGGACACATCTTGGAAAGATGAAGCAGTGCAATCTTCTTCTTTTGAATAAGATGGGGCATAAGAATTGTTAGGTCCAACCTATTGATCAGGGCCACCTCTTCCATGGACAGACCTTGATGAGCAACATCCTGTATCCAGAGATCAAAGTATATACTGAATGCAGCACAGGAGTGCCAAGCTGCATCTTCTCTTTAGTGGCTAAAATCCAAGGAAAGCACTGAAGGATTTTCAGGATTTTCATTTTTGAAGCTTGGGCAAACCTCACGGAATGGATATCTCCTTACAGCCTCTTCTGCCAGCTCAGTGGCAGCTCTGTCCTCCTGCACTCAGCTCTTCTGAAGACAGAAACTTTGACATGGAGTTGGAACTAGATGGTCTTTAAGGTCCTTTCCAACCCAAACCATTCTATGGTTCTGTGACTTCATTAGAGTGTTTTACCTAATATAGGATAGACAGAGCCCATCGAAGAGTCCAGGACAATTAATGCCCAAAAAGAGAGGCTTCCCTCCCTCTTTGGCATCCTGTCTGCATGGCTTTACTGTTACAGCCAATTTCTCTGCCATTGCAAGGGCTTGGGGCTGGATCTGCAGTGGGATATCCAAATGTAGCTTCACGTTCACCTGCTGCTGATATGAACCTGGGCAGGAAAAATACCATGGAGATCAAGATTGCACTACAAGGCATAAAAGGGGCATTTCTAGGAATTTCAGAGATTTTGCTGCTGACCTTAAAAGTATACAAATGCATGGGAAAAAATTACAGATATAGGTAAAGATGCTTGGAAATTACCAGGTCTCCCTTCTTGCCATTTGCCTTAGGTTGGTCCTGTTCTCTGCATTAAACCAACCTCAAAGCACCCAGAAACTGAACTGGGTGGTTTAAACATCATCAGAGCAGCTCTCCAGTTGTCTGACATTTTTAGACTTCATCATGCTCCTTGTCAGTGTTGATGTAATCTCCATTAGCAAGAAGGTGAATTATGGTAAGATAAAGCCCAAGTGCTAAAGGATCACAGCTGCCTGATGCTTTTCCCCAGGCAGCAGTTTCTGTAGTGGTGACAGAATTTTGGATTACAGGTCCAACTCAATGTCTGTCAAAAGGATGTAGTTCTCCAATATCACCTGTAACAAAGCTCAGCTAAGATCCTCCTGAGTGCCTGAGCTGATCCCTCATTTAGATGCTCATGGGCCTCAGCACCCTGGTGTTCACCAAGGTGGTGGCCATCACCCCAGGCAGGACTATATGAGGACTCAAGGTGCTGTAAACTCTGTTTGGTGCCTGCTAACACTTTCACCTCTGTGCCTCTCTGCCATAGATCTGAGCTTATTATGCTCCCAGTTATATGACTCTTAATGTGGCTACAACAGGAACTATTTTGGGCTCCAGAGGGTGTTAGTCCATCTGCTGAGGGATGTGTAAAAGTGGCAGCCCGCACAGGAGCTCAGGAAAAAAAAGGAGCATCCATGAGGTAAGTTTTAAAACCTCTCACATTGATTTAGAGCCATGCACAATGAAGCCTGGATCTTCATCCTGATGGGGTTTTTCATCTGCACCAAATCTCTCAAAATCCAAATCTTTAGGAAATGCTCCCCTTCCCCTAGCTTCAGGCACTCTGGGTTGGTACTTTAAACAGGTAAAAGCATAGTTAGAGTGGAAGACAAGGATGGAAGTACAAGGTCAGTTCCGTCCTCCACAAAGTTTGTCCTGATGTGGGAAAGGAGGGAAAGAAGAATGCTGAGGAGGCTTGGTGACTTATTGTAGCTGCTAGATACTGCTTAGCAGCTCATGGCATTCAAACAATGACTTCCACACTCTTCAAAAAGTCCCTTGTGGGTGTCACACGAGGCAGCCTACAGCTCTGTTCCAGCAGAGAACCTGAAGTATGACTTCAGGAAATGTTGGCTAAGGAAACTTCTTGGGGTGAACTGGCCAGGTCACTTGTGAGAACACAAACACCCTGTGCAGCAGATGCAATCACTGTACTTTTCACTGCTGTGTGTTTTGGCTGCTCTGACAGTCAAACCCTGTACATGGGAAGCACAGACATTCTCCAGCACATCCCCACCCAGGTGGCTCCATGGTCAGAAAGACATAAAGACATATGCCATGTTGAGTGCTGGATCTATAGGTGACTCTAAACACAGCCAAGAACTCCTGCAAACAGAACCTAGAAGAGGGCCTGATCCAAATGTCATCTTATTCTGTGTATTTCTTCATTAATCTCTGGATTTTTTTTCACTTTGTTTGAGAAGAGTGTCACTGAAATGAGTGGGATTGTCTTGCAGTAGTGTTCATTGTAGCCTTTTGTTGTGTGCTGGCTGTCTCTAGAGTATCACCAGAGCACATAAACTCTGAGTTATGTGTGGCTGTGTTGTATAACACAGTGATCTTCTTCTGTTCTGTGGCTGGGTCTTGGAGAAAGGGAGATATGGGTGGAAAGCTCTCAATTGTAATGTACATTTTTCTCCCTTGGAGCAGACCAGACTGGCTTTCCAGGATGTTTGAGCTATGGCATCACCCTCAGCCAGTCACAAAATGGCTTTTCCAAGCAGAAAAGAGGTTGAAACACACTTCTTTTTAGTCAGAAGCAACCAGGTTTGCATAAGTTCCTGTCTTTTCTCAAACATATCTGCTGAGCAACAAAGTCTTGAGTTGAAAAATGAGACTCGCTTCTCAGGAATCTTCCTCCTCAATGTATGAGAGAATTCTGAGCCTGATGAGAGCCAAGTGGACATCTTGGTGCCACGACCAGGTCTTGGTTATGGTACTGTACCTGGGTGAGAAGACACTGGCAGTGTGACCTCTCTGTCCAAGCAGTGACAGGTACTGGTGTCCTCCAGATGGAGGATGAAGGGTCAGGACACTGAGTTCTGCATTGCAGATGCAGGTGTGTCGGTGACAAGAATCACTTATTCAAAGTTGCATATTTGGTAGCTTTTTCAGGGGTTGTTTTTTGATTCTTTCCCCCCTCTGTGGGCTGTTCTACCCAACCAGACTACGTGCCATGAGCAATGGACTCTGTGATGTGTGATTTCCTTTCACCAGAGAGAACCACCAGTGAGCCCTGCTCAGTACAGAGCTGCCAAAATCTCAAAAGCAGGGACTTGTGCCAAAATGCCAACAATTTCCAAAATGCCAACAGAAATCTGCTTACTAAACCAACAATTTATATTTTTTTTTCAAAAATTCAAAGGTAAAAAACAAACACACAAAGTGAACCCAACTCCCTATCTACTCCACTTGGGTGGACCTGGGCACCTGTACTTGTTTTTGAGATACCACAAGTGGTGTTGGACTTGAGGTAGAATTCTGTAGTTCTGAGGAGCTGCCCATGACAACCTCTTTTTACAGCCCAAATAATTCTTAGGGCTGATGTTCAGCATGCGTGGTACCTGGACATGTTAGAGATGCACCTCATTTCTTAATAATCCTGGTATCTCCAGGAAACCAAAGAGAAATGAAAAGCCCTACCTTGATTATTTTTTTCCAAGCTTTATGTGGTACTATTTCCTCTTACAGCTCCTGTAGCAACATTTATGGCCATGTCCTAAATGAGGGTGTGTATTTATTACAGGGTGGCTGCACATCCTCATTTGGCTGGAGATTGTCCTAGGAGATGGAGGACATTCTTGCCATCATGAAAATAGCCCCTAAGGTGCTCAGCTTTAATGAGGATATGAGTTTCCTCCTGTATTTCTTGAGCTCACCCCTGGGAACCCCTCAGCCCATCCTGAGGGATAGGAGAGCAGCAGAACTCAGCTCTGGGCTTGGTTCCAGTCTGATGAGTGCCCCATGTCCTGTCATCTGGTGTAGATGTCATGGTCCCTGTATCTTTGCTTTTTTAATATTTAGTGCAGTTTGTTAAAAAGTTTGTTTGATACCTTATAGTACCAAACCATTGGCACTTCTTGTAACCTCTGCTCTGGAGAAATGACCCCAGATAAATGAGGCAATTACCTATTTATTTATTTTTTACCCAGGTGGACCACGAGATGGAGTAGAGCAAAGTGACCAAGGTGGGACTAAAGGTGATGCCTCAGTGCTTGCTGGCTTAGGGACAAAGTCAGCTCTCCTTAGCTGGAGGCAAGGGGAAGAGAAAGCTGCCTGTGCTGCTCCTGCTGAGAGTGGTGGAGGGTTTGGGTTGGGTTTGTCCTCACACCTACCTCCTGAAGTGGCAGATGTCCTAAAGCCCTGACAGCCACAACAGAGCTCAGTCTGCTCACAGCCACAGAGAATCCATCACCTTGCATTAGGGATTTCACTGCCATTCATCAAGTGGTATCTCAGCTGTGACTACCTGTCAGAGGAATTTTACTGTGGATGCTTTATCCCCTTATGACTTCCACTGGACACCTTGATTTACAGCTTCCAGCTCAGATGGAGCAGAGCAGGGATGGTATTGGGTGATGCAGCCTGTGCAAGCTGGGGCAGTGCTGGGGTGTCACCCAGTAATGGGAAGGCAACAAGAACTGTCTGCTTTCCTTTTTCCCTGTGACCAGGGTGGCACAGAAGTGCAGGTCTGTAACGGGAGAACAGAGGACATGAAACTGTCCAGATTCAAAGGCAGATTGGATGGGGCTTGGAGCAACCTGGTCTGGTGGGAGGTGTCCCTGCCCATGGCAGGGGGTTGGAACTGGATGAGCTTTAGTTCCTTCCAACCCAAACCATTCTGTGGGTCTACAAGCAGCTCTCTGCCTGTGCATCACCCAGCACACACCTGACAGCCCATCCATGTCCTGCTCATGGCCTTACAGATGTTTTCCCTTGCTGGCTCTGGCCCAGGCTGCCCAGGGAGGTTGTGGAGTCTCCTTCCCTGGAGACATTCAAAATCCACTTGGATGTGTCCTGTGTGACCTCCTGGAGGTGACCCTGCTCTGGCAGGGGGGTTGGACTCAGTGTGGTGTTCACAGAGTGTTAGGGCTTGGAAGGGACCTTGAGAGATCATTGAGCATTAACCTCTCCTCTGCCAGCACCCAGGCACCTGGTGCTAGTGATTCAGTGCCAAACCCCTGTTAGCTCCCAGCAAGCCAGAGGAAGTCAGGAGCCACATGAACCCTTCAGAGAGACAGGAGAGAGTATTCCAGCCCCCAGGATTCTTTCTTGGGCTTTGTGCTGATCACATCTGCACAGACCTGCTCAGCCCAGAGCACAGGCTGCACTTGCTGTGAGATGCTCAGGAGACACTCTGGACCTCTGCCCACAGGAGCTGCCTTCAGCTGTGCTCATGTGACTGCTGAAGATGCTCCTGCTAAGGCAGGGGTTAAGTCAGAGAGCTGTGTAGGAACTAAAATGAAAGATCAGATTCTGCTGGTAATTAGCAAACACTGTATCAGATCAGAGAATCATAGAATGGTTTGGGGTAGAAGAGACCTTAAAAGATCATAGAATCATTATCAGACAATTATAGAATGGACCATCCAGTTCCAACCCCCTGCCATGGGCAGGGACACTTCCCACCAGACCAGGTTGCTCCAAGCCCCATCCAACCTGGCCTTAAACACTTCCAATGATGGGGCACTCACAGCTTCTCTGTACAACATGTGTCAATGTCTCACTACCCTCACAGGAAAGAATTTCTTCCTAATATCTCACCTAAATCTACCCTCTTTTCATTTTGAAATCATTCCCCCTTGTCCTGTAACTCCATGCCCTTGTAAAAAATCCCTCTGCAGCTTTTCTGTAGCCACTTCAGGTACTGGAAGGCTGCTAGAGATATTCAGGATATGGAGAGCAAGGGGTTAATTATTATTAAAATTCTCTGTTCCTTTATTTCCTTATCCAGAATAGCATTCACATGTCTCAGTGCAGGGCGTGAGGAGGTTTTTATTGGCATGTGTTTGGGCAATCTCATTATTCATGAATGATAGAGCAAGGTGAAGGCAGTGAGTTATGTTGGCCTTTGCAGACAAGTGACAATAAAATAAGTTTATGCTACTGCCTCCTGCACTATCACATATTTATGCCCCATATTTCTCTTGCTTTTTTAGCTGTTTGTGCTTGCAAGGCCATCCTGCCTCCATGTCCCCAAACTAGCAAAGGGCCAGATTTTGATATCACAGCTTCTGCTGGGATGCTGTGCCCCCACCCCAGCTCCCTGGAGACATCCAGGATAAAATCCTTTTGGGCATCAGTGGGGGTCAGCCCAGTCTATCTGTTGGCTTCCTCCAGGTTGAAGCCAAGTGGCTCTGCAGGTTCTCAGGGGGGTTGAGCCCAACCTGTCTCAGCAGTCTGGGACACAACCTGCTCAGCAGACTGCTGAGATCTTGAGCCGTAACTGGTGCAGCCCACAGGTACCTGCTCTGGTTAGGAAAAATATTTCTCCTCGATTCAGCCTTGCATATCTGAGAGGTTCCACTTTTCCCCCCATCATAGCTGCAGTGCCACAATTTGAGATTTCATGTGTGATGAGCAGGTAAGTGTTGACAGGGGAGGTGGCATTTTTATGTGCACCACTCTCCCCAGTTTCCCTTTATATTAATACATAACTCCTGATGCATTTATTTATTTTTTTTTAATTGCCTGTATCAAAACTTCCATTTTCCTTCAAGAAACCCATCATCTCTTCTCACACTCTTTGGGTTTGCCAGCAACTATGTTTGATTGTAAGAAACAGCTCCTTTGGGTTGCAAAACTAATAAGGGCAAATTGATTCCAGGAAATTAATTTCTGCTCTGCCTTTGTTCATGTGCTGTAGTTGTCTATGAGGGATCCTCCCCTCCACCTGGCCCACAGGTTCAAAATTCACTCTGTTCAAGAACATGTGTAGACACATTTGCATGTGTGCCCATCACTGGTGGGGATGGGAGAAGGGCATCTTGAAATTTGGGATAAAAAAAAAGTGTTTTCTTTCTCTTCTTCCAGGATGTCCTCCTGAGATCTGTGCAGCCTTCTCTCTCTCAAGGGAAGAGGTAGGAGCATTTTAGGGATGAGGCTTTTCCTGTGAGTGCTAATCTCAATTTAGGCTGCATAACCCCTCTAGTAGGCAAGAGGAGGAATGGGAATCTGTTCCTTGTCTGGCCTGGAATATAAAAGAGAAGGTGTGGAGTGAAGAGGATAGGTGCTCACCCAGGAGGTCCAGAAGCCTTTTTAGTTTGGAAAAAAGACTGAGAAGAAGTGTTTATAAAGCCAGCTGTGTTTCAGCTTGCAGAGTGGACAACTGCCTGTCTGCATATCATCATGTCCCTGTGTCCAAGGTCTATTTGGGTCCCTGGTACCTGACAACACCAGAGTTTTGGCGTCCCATGGAAGGTCCAGCACACACACGTCAAAGCTGATCAGAAGAAGGGAGACTAAACCTGAAGTGGATGGGACTTGATTCTGCCATCTTTAAAGCCAACAGTGAAATTTAGACTCTATCCCCAGCTAGAGTTCAGATGTGGGGTTTTCATTCTTGAGCCCACCTCTGTTTCCCCCCACTTCTCTGCCCCCTGCCCAGCCCATGATGTGCAGCTGCAATGCAAAGCCATGAGAGCTCAGCCCTGGGTAACATCTTCCTGGAGAGCAGCCATTTGGCTTTGCACATCCAAATCACCTGCAGGAGGACAGACATCTGGAAGATACAAGAAAAGGACAAGAAGTTATGATAAACAGAGCTTTCTGTTTCACTTCATGTCGTCTCTTCTCCCATTTCTGAGTTACTGACATTTATTGCCTTTTGCTTCCAGCTTTGATGGCTGCTGTTAACTTTGCCAGCACCCATCTTTCAGCCCTGAATAATCAAGAAGATGGGACAGCTAACACAAGGACAGTCTCCCTCTAGGACATGATGGTCCTGACATACAAACATGTTCAAACACAACGAGGTTAAAAGAAGAGGGCCAGGTGGGCAAAATGCCTGTGCTGGTACACTGTGATTTTAAACATGATAGCAAAGGGTAACAACATTTCTACCACAATATTAATCCTGTTGTGACCTCCTGATTCAGCCTTGTGTGCTCAGTGTGGCTCTGTTCTTCTTGATCCATCTGCCTGCCCTCCTGAGACCTCTGTTCCAGCAGACAGAAGTGGAAGAGGCTGCAGGAGAGCAGAAATTCTCCTCTCCACAGCTACCCAGTGGTGCTGTGGTGATAAGCTGGAGAAAATAGTGGAGTCTCAGGTTCTCAGCCTCCTATCAAGAGAGAAGTCCCATCCCACCAGCAAGGACAAGGCCCTGCAGAATAGGGGTTTAGCATTTGAGCATTTGAGGTAGGGACTGCCTCCTTCCAGCATGACAACACACCCGAAGCCCCAAATCCTGCTGATACCTCCCAAAAGGTTGAATGATCCAGATAAATGGGAATATCATGTTATTTCCGTGGGCTTGGTACTGTGGAAAATTCCAAGGGTGTCCCTAGGGGGTTTAATATAATCTTGGTCCTCCCTTGATACCATCTCTCACACCTTGCACTCCTGTCAGGCTTCTTCAACCAATTTTCCCCTAAAAGACATCACGGAGGTGCTCAGCAGGACTTGCCTACACCCAGCAAGCATTCATGTGTTTGCAGGATCCAAGCTAGGACCTTCCTTACCAGGTGCTTGGTGACATCTGGGCAGCTTACCTTGGAGCTCTGGAAATTTTTAGCGCACGAATGAACCGCCCTGCTTTGGGGCTGGAGAAAGAAACACAAAAGGTCTTAAGATTTCACTGATTTCTCCCAAGACCCTCTTTTCTGTACACAAAGTGTTTCCTGCTCTGCTCTTGGAAGCATTACCCTTGGCTGGGCCTGGCCTTTAAAACATTACCAGCTGTATGCAAAAGAGTGCAAAGTGCCAAAAAGCCCTGCAGGCTATTTACATTTGGCTGGAGCTTGCTGTGTTGGCCAAGCTACAGAGATACTTTGTTCATCGGCCTTGCAAGGAAAGCAGCTACTTCAAGCTGTTTGGTCCTGTTTATACACAGGGTTACCATGGAAGTCCCCATGCCTCACAGCTTTACTCACATGTCCAAGGGATATTTTTTCTAGGCCCTGCTTTGTCTCCTCCCCCCTCCTTTGATGGGACACGGGTAGGTGGGAAGTTCTAGGATGAGGTTCTTTGGTAGATGCTGGGGGCAAACTGATTTCTGTCCCTGGTGATGATGTTTGGTGCTGCAGGGATCCTCTCTCCAGGCAAACAAAAGCCATGGGGTACCTGGTGGGTTGGCAGGGATGTTCATCCTAGGGTGAATCTGGGGCAAAGCAGTATGAAACAAGAAACAAATTCTGCAAGGATAGCAATTAAGAGTTACTGGATTGTGGGGGTTTTGTTTGTTAGGGTGTTGGTGGTTTGTGGTTGGGTGTTTTGTTTGGTTTTTTTTTGTTTGGTTTGTTTGTTTGTTTGTTTGTTTCAGGGGGCTTTAGGGAAAAGGTAACAAACTTTGAAATATTTCTGGCTAAAAGTAGTTTTTTGGATCCTGGAGCTACCAGCCCAACTAATAACAATGTGGACCTCTTGCCGTTTCTTTCTTCTATTTTTTGTATAAAAAAGACTGCTCATTGCTGAAGACCTCTCATTAATCACACATCATCATCATGGGTATGGCACAGCTGGATACAAGGGTAGAGCTGGAAGCCTTCTGGCTGGCTCTAAGTCTCTGGTTGGGGGCATTTTACCTCTTTTCCCTGGGAATCAGTGCTGGACAGACAACACATCTCTTCCTTCGCCTTTTACCAAGACCCAGGAGCATCTCGTGTGCCTGGCTGAGGGGTTTGAATGCAGCCTTCAGTATTGCAAGAAATCATCTCCTCAGACAGTGTTTGGAGGTGCCACTTGGCTGAAGGGAGTGGAGCTGGTGTGAACGTCACAAGCTGATGGTGAAACACAGCTCCTTGGGTCCAAGACCTGAGGTCAGAGCCTGAGCAAGGTCGGTGGGGACTTTTCACACTCATTTTAGCAAAGCAACAGCTTGACACTGAGAGGTGCTGCAGGTGTGAGCTGCTGCAAGGGTTCTCCAAAGCCAGGTGGCTGAGGTGGAGCCTGGACAACACAGCCCCAGCCACACCTGGGAAATAAAGGTATAAAGGTTCTCCTGCTACTTTGGCTGTCCAACATCCTCACTCAGGAGCTTTCTTGGGAAAGAAAAGCAACGTGTCTGCTGTCTGTGCTCTTGCTCTCTACCAAGAGGGAGTCAGCCAAGCCTGGAATTCATTCTGTCTTGGCCAATAGTTAATAATAACCTTGCAACAGCTTCTTTCTTTTTTTTTTTTTTTTTTTTTCATTGCAAATTAAGGGTGGATGAATGGCCTGGATAAAATTAGAAATCTCTTCCTGAAAAGCTGAGCTGAGTTTACAAAGTTTATAGCTCCACGGACATCCTGTCACAGCTGGGGAATCCCAGCTGCTCTCAGAAGAGTGAATGGATGATGACAAAACCCACACATCTTGCATGGTCTGGGGTAGAGGGTCCTCCCCGTTGTGCTGGCTTCACATCACAGCAACTTTGAGGAGATTGCTGGGGTGATTCCTTGTTTTACCTTCCTTTACTGCCAAGAGAGATAGCTCAACTTCCCTCTGCTGTAGGGGGTGAGTCCCCTGTCAGGTGTTGAGGGGTTGGGGCTAATGAGGTTGTTTAGATGGATGTGTTGGATGTGCATTGGGTGGGTCAGATCACAGGAGAGAAAAAGAGCCCAGGCTCAGGAAGGACTTCTAGTGGGCTCCTTTGGGCATAATGCCTGGCTACCTGATGGATGGGATGCTTACTAGATGCAGGTTGCCAGGAAGGAATATGTTAGGAAGACTGTTCTATTACAACACCTCTTCCCAGGGCCTTCTATGTGATTTTCTGCTCCACCCTGACCATCCATCCTTGAGGAGACATGATGAAGTGGTGCCCATGTTTTGAGGGAGCCTGGTTGTAAATGAAAACTGATTTTTTTCTTGACTGTGCGATCCAGAGCCCTCAAGAGACCCACCCATGAGAGAGGCAGCAGCAACAGTCAATGCCAGGTGGGGGTCCTTGTGGTAAAGGCTGCTCTTACTTCCACATCTTTTGGGGACAGAGGAGGTAAAGGCACAACTGGATATGACTGAGCAGCTGTCACAGTCCAGATTTCCCCTTCAGAGGAGCCCATTGCTGTGTGCTGCATCATCATCATTAGTGGATCAAGGGTTGGACTTGATGATCTCTGAGGTTCCTTCCAACCCAGATAATTCTATGATTCTATGATCCCCACCAGTGAGGTTGAACATGTGAGCTCAAACCAGCATGACACAGAATGGGAAACAGTTGACAGTAGCTTCTCAAACCATGGTCATTCCCATTTGATTGTGTTTCCACAGTTTTAGTTAACCTGGACACTGAGCCATTGCCTTATCTGTGTTACTGGGATTTTGCTGCCATCTAAACAAGTCCACTGAGGTCAGTAGAGATGATGTGCACTGACTCAGTGCTAACCCCAGCACTTTCTGCATAGAATTAACATTTATAACCCCTCCAGAAAGCCTGGAGACAGCACAGGTTACCTGCATAATGAGGAATTAAAAAAAAAATCCTCAAACAAAACAATCTGTGTTTGATAGCCTAGCAGATCTGTCTATTGGTTTCAAAAGTCATTCTGGGCCCTTACATAATGGTGTAATTAGTTGATACCATAAACTTATTATGTACCTGATGGAACATAACAGCTCCTTTGAAGCAATTCAGATCCATTGTGTAATTAGATAATTAGGCCACATGCCATAGTTGGGAGCTTGTGCAAAGGGGGAAAGCTTTCCATTTCACAGGAACCAAGAGTCTCAGTGGCTACAGGAAATTTTAATTTTTTTTTTTCCTACTGCCCTGAAATTTTTAAAATGCAGAGCTCTTAAATATATCACTCTTTGGCTGAGTTTAACACCCCAGGAATCTCCAAGGGGATCTGCAATCTATTGGCAATTAATACATTGATTCCCTTGGACAGTGCAGACCTCCTCTGCATGCTGTCAAACATGATGGAATCTGGCACCTCCACCTGCAATGGAAGGGAAGCAGAAGTCAACCAACAGTAGCTGGTTCAGAGTGTCTTAAATAATCTGGTCACATGAGTTTCAGATACTTTTGCAGGCACTCCATAATTATTACAGATGGATTTTCCTTTTTTTCTTATAAAAGTTCTCTTTAAAAGTTGGACTGGATGATCTGGATGGTCTTTTCCAACCTGAACTATTCTATGATTCTATAAGAACTTACATGTGTCTTCTCTGGATGGGTGGAACAGTTTTATGTTGGGCATGAGGCAAGGGCTGGTTATAGCATCTCAGTATCCAGAGTGCCCAGTGGCTGCTGAGTGCTGTTTGGTGTGGTGGTTGCTTGCTGGCACCATGCAGTATCCAGACTCATGAAGAACAATTGCTGGTTTGAAAGCAAGATTGGTGGGCCCTGCCTCTGGTGAAACACTAGGAGAGAATCAAACGGTTCTTGGATTTGATGGTGAAGCTTGAGAGGCCTCCAGAATAAGAGAAGGACCCTCAAATCTCAGCATGTGATCCAGCACAGCCTGGGCTTGGAGTGGGATGTCCAGATGGATAAGGCAGATACAAGTTCTGCATTGGAGTTGGTCTCCTCAGATGCCCACAGTGTGACTCTTGTCTAAAATAGACATCAAAGCAGAAGAAAATGAGATGCTCTTTGCAGGGACCCATTTCTCTCACTGTCTCTTGTGAGGTGTTCAGAAAGACATCACAGATGTCTTTAACCAGGTGAAACCTATTCCACCCTGGTTTCCTACTCCTCAGTTGCAGAAGACCCAGCTCTGGTGTTGAAGGGAAGCACTGACAGGAAACATTGACACAGAAGCTTTTTCCTTTGTGAAAGATAAACTTTTCCTCATCTCCCAGGCAATGTGGACTTAGGGAATGGTTGTGTTTCCTAGATTGGATTTGTGTCAAACCACTATTCTTCTGGATACATCAGGCCTGGTATGAGGCACAGACAGATTTTGAGCAGGAGGCCCTAACCAACAGTGATCACCTTCAAGAAAAGTCAGGTGCTTGGTGACATCTGGGCAGCTTACCTTGGAGCTCTGGAAATTTTTAAAATGCAGAGCTCTTAAATATATCACTCTTTGGCTGAGTTTAACACCCCAGGAATCTCCAAGGGGATCTGCAATCTATTGGCAATTAATACATTGATTCCCTTGGACCTGTCTCTTATACNCAGGGACAGTGGCTTGGAGTTCTCAGATTTTGAATTTGATGCTCCTGGAGTTGCAGGGCACGAGATTGACTGGAACATCCCTGCTTCTGGAGCAGTGAAAGGAGACCCAAAGGTGTCCAGCCATGATATGTTTTTGTGGAAGGATTTTGAGGACTCCCCGAAAATCCAACTCTTGCTCTCAGTCCGTGCGTTTGAAGCCTGGTCCAAACTCTAATTGAAAGGATTTGTTCCCCTTGACATCAGTGCTCTGGTGGGATGAGTCCCCAGTCCTGACGAGAGTTGCCAGCTCAATCATCATTCATCACACTGTACAGAAATGTCTTTTTTTAATGATTGGCCTTCCCTCTGGAGTCACTCATTGACTGAACATCTCTGAAGATGTTGTCCAAAGGGGTGTGTGTATGTCTGGTGGGATCAGTCCTCATTTTTTCATTGCCTGGGCATTAGGGGAAGCAGGTGACTTTTTGTGCAATATTTTTAGGAGTAGGTCACTTTTTGTGCATTATTTTTAGGAGTATATCTGCACACAGCTGCTGTGGGTCAGATTTTGGTGCTGATCAAGTCCTGAAAAAGTTTATCAAAGATCATGCACTAAACCATGCTATTTGTGAACCTCTCTGAACCCCAAGCACAAAAGGACTATTGCTAGGGTCTTGCAATTCAGCAAATTCTTCACATGCAAGATTAACCTTTCCCTATGAAAAGCTACATTTTTAACCTTGTGCTTGAGCACAAGATTTTCTGTTAAAAAAAAAAAGCAAATCACTCATGTGAAGAGATCTGACCCGCCTAACATGATACACATATATATACATACACATGCACACCTACATATGTATGTAGAGAGATTTCCAGAAAAAAAGATTTTAACTGGGAGATGATACAGATGTTTTTTTTTACATTTGTTTTATTGTGTTTTGTTTTGGTGGGTTTTTTTTGTCCAGTCAGTTTTCTTCAATATCTCCTCCTGTACTGCTGTAGAGATGAAGGAGATGAAGTCCAACATGAGGTTTAACTGTCCTCATGTTGGCAGCCCTATAGGGGATTTTAGTCTTTTTCTTGAAGTTTTTATGAAGTTTTCTTCTGCCTTAGCAAAGGAAGTCCTGCAAAGGTGTAAAGGGGTTTGCAAACCTGGTGGCCTGGGGGACAAAAAGGAAATGGAAAACACAAATTTCTCAAGGTACCTGACTTGCTGCCTGATGCAGAAAGCTGGCCCAGGCCTGAGTATGTTCTGTGACATGCAGAACATGCTGAAAATCTGTGCTGAAATCTGACTCTGAGCCCACACAGGAAGGGAAAGTAAATGTTAAAAAGGGTTTTAAAAAAGTGAACATTGACGGTAACAAATAATTGTGAACTTTGGGTTTTTTTCCTCTCCTTTTAAAGTCCTGAAAGAATGNCTCCTTTCAGGGAGTTGTAGAGAGTGATGAGGTCTCCCCTGAGCCTCCTCTTCTCCAGGCTGAACAGCCCCAGCTCCCTCAGCCTCTCCTCATAGGATCTGTGCTCGAGTCCCTTCATCAGCCTGGTTGCCCTCCTTTGGACCTGTTCCAGGACCTCAATCTCCTTCCTGACCTGAGGGGCCCAGAACTGGACACAGGACTCGAGGTGTGGCCTCACCAGGGCTGAGTACAGGGGCAGAATCACCTCCTTGGACCTGCTGGCCACGCTGTTCCTGATCCAGGCCAGGATGCCATTGGCCTTCTTGGCCACCTGGGCACACTGCTGGCTCATGTTCAGCTTCCTGTCAATCCAAACCCCCAGGTCCCTCTCTGTCTGGCTGCTCTCCAGCCACTCTGTGCCCAGCCTGGAGCTCCCCATGGGGTTGTTGTGGCCAAAGTGCAGGACCCGGCACTTGGCTGTGTTGAACCTCATCCCCTTGGAATCAGCCCAACTCTCCAGTCTGTCCAGGTCCCTCTGCAGAGCCCTCCTGCCTTCCAGCTGATCCACACTCCCCCCCAGCTTAGTGTCATCTGCAAATTTGCTGATGGTGGACTCAATATCTATCAGGAGAGTCAGGTTCTTAAGGCACCAAGGGCAGGTCTTGTGACCCTCACAACCCTTCTCTATCAGGCCAAGCCTAAGGCCTTGCTGTCTTGGTGTCTGAGGACCTGCTGCATCTATCTCCTGTATATAGATATGGCAGACAGTCCCCTTCCCCACAGCCTGGTGCTCACTGGCATTTCAGTCCTGCCTCAGCCTTCTCCTTCTGCCTTTTCCCACTATTGCTGCTCCTTAAAACTGAGTCTGAGCCAGGCAGAACCCCACCACAGCTCATCCATCTGCTACCAGCACCATTGTCTGACAGCATGGGCTAAACAGCAGCTTCCAGCCTCCTAACAAGGTCGGAAGGAGGGAAGAGGAGTTTTCTGGATTGTGGAAAAATATCAGACCCTCTTGCCCTGCTGCCGTCTTTTTCACTCCCTGTTTGGTTTTCCAGGGGAATTCAAAGGCTCTTTGCTGCATTGCCCAGGCAGTGATGTAGCAGAGAAATGGAAACAGTCTGGGTGTCCACATGAACTGATGCCATTTTTTTGCAGTGTCAGAAAGTTACCCAAAGTTTTACAAGGAAGAGCTTCAGCCTTTTAAGTTTTGGGATCTGTCAGGACTCTGCAAGGCCAATGCTATCAGCAAGGGATATTTACTGTGGCTGGAGCACCAATTCCTCCTGCAATCAACACAGCTCCTCTGGCATCCAGTAGGTTCCTTCAGACAGACCTTGCACTTTCCCATTTGGATTTGCTTCAACCTATGGGATTCCTGACTTTGTGGTGGGATTTCTGGAGCTCATGGTTTGGGACTGATGGCCTGGGCACAGCAACACTGGTGACATGTGTGAGGTGGCTCTTTGGGAGCTGGTGCCCTGGCAGGCTGGGATTTTACAGTGGTTTGATCAAAGGGTGGTGGTGTAGCAGCCCTCTGGGCCAGGTGCCAGTTCCTTGTCTCAGCAAAGCCCTTTGATACCTGCTGGAGATAATCAGCAGTTTAGGAGCCTTTATCTCACTGAAAGGCTTTTACCTCCTGTTTTACTGGAGGGCTGAAGCTCGGGTGTGAAATGTCAGACCTGAGTGCAAAGCAGCTTAAGAAGGGGATGTAAAACAGGCTGGGTTTTCACTGTTGCATTTCCTTTATGCATCCTCTGAGGTACTGGTGCTGCTCAGGGGGGGCTGCTTTGGCCTCCCAGGCTCTGCCTCATTTCCTAAACACTTAACAACATTCTCCCTACCATCTTGATAAGGTTGTTTTGGCCTCCAAATGATTCAGCCAAAAATTTCTCCTGAATAAACACAGGCTTTCCTCGACAGTCAAAAAAAGAAAAAGTATATTTTTGACTTAATGAGTTTCCTAACAGGATTGTTTGGACTGGGATGAATTGGTGATGCAATAAGCCCATGCAAATGCTGCAAAATGCTTCAGTCCTCAGAGAATAATGGTCCCTCCAGAGATCAGTGCATCCTCTGCCTGTGCAGGGCAGAAGGACATCAGAAATTCAGGGCATGTTAATCCTGCATGGAGGGTTTGCAAACACATCCCCATGGTGAAGAAGAGGCATCGGGTCAGCCAGGGAAGGAGGCAAGGCAGGATGGAGCTGGAGCAGAATGACACCTCCCTCTTCCATCTGAGACTCCTTTACAGACAGGCTGGCATTACCCCAAGACAAGCATTCACAGGACAGTGCTGGGCAGCCCAAAACTCTCTCTTTATGGCCTGGCCACCAACATTTCATCACTTGTCATCTCCCCCTGTGTGAGTGCTTGTGCAGCATCACTGGCACAGCAGCCACGGTGGGAGCCACAAGAGGGAAATGTGGATGAAAATGATCTGTCCCAGGAAGGGCAGGACTCGAGGTAAACAGATGAGGGCACTGCAAGCAAGGTTGTGCTTCCAAGGGTGGGAGCTGCTGGGTGAAATATCAGCAAGAAGCCTTGGTTTCACTGCAAGGCTCTTGTACTGAGTGGAGGGAAAGGGGCTTCCCAGCAGGAAGGTTTGGTGGGGATGGATTTAGGCATGGACACTCTCCCAGCTGAAGTCCTGCATCCTTATGCATCCTTGCACAAGAACATGGCTCATGCGTGGATGATTTGGCCTCCAGTTCTCCATGTTCTTCATCCCCCTCACCCCCCAGTTGGTGACTTCAGTGAAAATGTAAATGCACCAAAGGGTGTGCTGAGATCTGGGATGATGCCAGTAAGAAGCTTTGGTTTTCAGCTGGGAAGGAAATGTTGGAGATCTCAGAGATGGACCCATGCACCACAGTCCATGGCTTTCCTTGGATGCTGTGTGTGGTGGAATGGCTTCTTCCATCTGTGGTGAATGGACCTGAATCCAAGGGGACTGATCTCTATTGCAGTGCTGAACCCTTCCCTTCATGAAAGGCTGTCAAGATCTTGTGTGCATTGTCCAGGGCTACTCAGGCAACCTCTATTCAGGAAAAATGAGGTATTTTTTTCATAGCTGTGGGACCATACCTGCCTTCTTCCCACCAGCTTTGCTCCTCCATGGTTTTGGATGTCTTTTTGACCCTGCCCATGATCCTTGTGGACTTCATCCAGCACAGTTCTTGTGGTGGAAACCAGAAAGATTAAGACTTGCCAACCCCAACGCAAGAGTGTCACCATGATGCTAATGTTATAGCAGGTCTTATCCATAGGGAAAACACTCCTAGGAAAATACCCTCCTAGGCTGCAAGATGTGCATCCAAAGGCTTCCAGGCTCCTCACCCACCAGTGGCTGTGTTATTTTATTTTTTTCCCCTTCTTTTTCTGCTTTTGGTCTCGACAAGAGTACTTTCCTGAACTCAAAGGGGCTTTACAGGTAAAATGAAAATTTCCATAGAAAATGTCAGCTTTGCTAGAAATGTTCTAGTGCTTTTGAAGTCAACAAGTTTAAAAACAGGGTTTTCCCCTTCTCTTTCCTCCCTGCTTTCTTCCAAAAACAGGTGGGGAGGAGGGGGAGGAAGATGGAACATTTTCTCGAAGAAGAAAAAAAAAAGAGTAAAAATTAACACATTGTCAGAAAAAAAAAATGTAATTTTTTTGTTATTTTGTTCAGAATTTTTTTTTTCCGTGGAAAAAGACCAATTTTTTACAACCAACTTCAGTTGCTGTTATTCTATAATTATACCCCAAAGTCTGGGAACTAGGGCAGAGGAGGCAGTGAGCAGAGAGAGCACCACAGTGGAGACAAGACATGAAATGAACGTGTTGCAGGATTTTGCAGCTGTCCTGTCCAAACCATATGCTACATGGGGTTTATTCCAGGGCAGGACTGGTTCTCTTTTTCTATAAGTATCCATCAGGTCTTTTGTTATTTTGCTGAAAGATGTAAAGAAGTGGAAAAAAAACCCCCAAACATACAGCTGCCATTAGGATGAATTATCTAATTATCCTGTTCAGAACCACTTGCATCCTGAAGGGATGAATTAAATGACCTGTGGTGGAGAGTGATTCATTTCTACCTTGCTCTTGCCTTTCCCATCTCCTGACATGAATTATTTGGCCACCAGGACATGCAGGGAGGAGGGCAGAGCTCCTCCACCAGCCTGTGGAACCAGTTTGCAGGACCCCAGGTGTGATGAACCACCAGCCAGATTTGCTCTCCTTTAGCAAACGAGGTGTTCATACAAGCTTCAGCTCTGGTGGAGGCTTCCTGGGGTGTGCCATGTGGAGGGATTGCCACACATCTCAGGAGGTTGTCAGCTCTGACTGAAATGTCTTCAGAGCATTTTGTGTTTCTCACCCAGGTGGTTTCTCTGCTGGTTGCTGGGACCTCTGAGCTTGTGCTGCAGCTGCAGAGATGAAGCTTCTTAACCCCTTTCTCCGCACAACCATGTTCCCAAAGCTGGTAGAAATACTTGAGGACTTCAGGTGAAGTGGCCAAATTTGCCCTATGGGTTTAGAAGTTCTTGGAAAAGCCATGTTCAAGGCCACATTGGATGGGGCTCTGAGCAATCTGATCGAGTGAAAGGTGTCCCTGCTCACTGCAGGGGGATTGGACTAGATGACCTTTAAAGGCCCCTTCCAACCCAACCCATTTGATGGTTCTGTGATAAAAATCAGGACTGAGCTGTGCACAGTAACACTACAGCAACTAAAGCTTCATTCCCCCAGGGAACCAGACTAAAACATTCCTAGTCATAGAATCACAGAATTTTCAGAGTTGGAAAGGACCTTTAAGATCATTCAGTTCCAACCCCCCTGCCATGGGCAGGGACACCTCTCACTAGATCAGGTTGCTCAGAGCCCTGTCCAGCCTGGCCTTAAAAACTTCCACCACTTCTCTGGGCAACCTCTCCCAGTATTTTGCAACCCTTATGGTGAAGAACTTCTTCCTAATATCTAATCTAAATCTCCCCTCCTCTAGTTTGAATCCATTCCCCCCAGTCCTGGATCCTAAAAAAATCCCTCCTCAGCTTTCTTGTAGGCCGTACTGCATGTAATGTAAAGCTGGACTGTGTAATGTAATGCTGTACTGCAATGCTGTAGTGAAACCTCCACAAAGGTCTCAAAGATAGCTCTAACACTTTGACATGACTTCTCAAGGCAGAAATTACGAGCCAAATTGACACTGGTGACTTCACCCCCTAAGATTTGTGGTAGCAATGGATGGGTGACTTGGGCTCTCTGCAGCATTCAGCCCTTTTCCTGGAGCTGTGTGTGTGTGACCAGGCAGGAGAGGTGACTGTGATGTCCAGGCTGTTCCTACCAGTACAGACAATCTCTGGACCATAGGTTTTCTCTCAGACAAAAAAACCCAACCTGGTTCCTCCCCAAGGCTGGGCTGAGCAGCAACCACCATCCTCCATAACCTGCAAAAGGCAGAATGTGTCTGCATGGAAATGGGGACTCTAACCCTGCCTGAATCACACCAGGTGTAATGGGGATATTTTATTCTTCTGAGAGAGAAAATTAATTGCTCAGTGGAGGAGGGCACAGCTTAAAGGGAAAGTCAAGGTCCTTTGCTGTCTGCTGGAGTTAAGTCTCTCATGTGCTGCTTCAAACCAGGAATCTGGTAAGGATGGGGGGGTGGGGAGTGACTCTGCTCATGTGGGAGATTTGTGCAGAAAACATTAGCATCACTTTTTAGGAAACAACAAAAGTCAGTGGCTTAGAAATTTTCATCAGCCCTCTCTGCTTCCACCTATGGAAGTTCAGACCTGCAATCATTGGCTTGACCAGGCCATGCTTGGAGTCCTACTCAAACTTTTTTCAGCTCCTCTCTTTTTGCAGAAAAATTGTCTCTGCAAATATTGCTGTTTCTGAGAACCTGTCTGGCTGGTGTGCAGTGCCTGCAGCCAGGGCTGTCATGTTAAAACCACGCTGGTCTTCTACCAAGATTGTTCTCAGAGCCTTGACCAGCTGCCTTTATATCACAGGGAAAAAAAAACATCCACTGAGGAAGGGTATGGAGATGTGTTTGGTGGCAAAGACCCAGTCTGTCAAGGGAGAAATTTGAAATATGTCACCACCAGAGATGGAAAAAAAAAAAGATGTTTTTTCCTTTGTTATCTTTCATTTCTTGATGTTGAAAAAATATCTGTGGCAGACAAAATTACAGATCTCTGAAATATCCAGCTGTTTTTTTCTACATCTCATTAAAACTTCTGAATGGACTTGCTCTTCATGCTTTAAGGAAGCAAAGGCAAAATTCCTTGTTCTTTGAGGGAATTTGTCCTCTTCCTGCTCATTTCCAGGGAAACTGCCTGACAGCTGGGCAAAACAGGGTTGTTTCTCTGCTTTCCACTGAAGCTGCTTCAGTTGCCACAAGAGACTTCAATATCTGTGGGGGCATGGACACCATCCTGGACACCCCTGTGAAGGATGCTTAAACACTGGGGTCCATTTTGGGGATTACAGGAGGGGAAGTACTGCTCTCACCATGGCAATGAGCCCAGGTGAGAGGATGGAGCTGTGGGGTCACTAATGGCAGTTTCCAGGTACGTCTTAAAGAGATTTCTTCATCTTAAAAACATTTTGTTGTAGTTAAGAGCCTCTGTGATTAAATACTGTCATTTTCATTTCTGTTGTAAACCCAGTGTTTGCTCAGCCCCAGGGGACAAGAAGTGACTTCAGGCCTTCACCTCCAGGCAATGCTGGCACCAGATGAGTGGTGGGGATGGCAACCAGGAGATGCAGACATCATTTGGCACGAAACCAACCCCCTCCCATATATCTGCCTCCCTCCAACCTGCCTGGCTCTAAACAAACAGCCCTGAAATGCTCCAGATGGGGCCCTGCAAGCATCACGGGCTCAGCTCAGCTGCCTTCAGCCTCCCCTTTTCTTCTAACTCAACCGACCTTACCAAACAGCCATCACCTCCTTTGAACATCAAAGGTCTTCATTAAAACCTCGGGGCTGAGCTCCCCGTCAGGGCTCGGTGTGTCACGGGGAGGGATCCCCAGCCTGGGGTGGGAGGTCAGCCTGGTTCTGGGGGAGGGGGACAGGGGACCTATTCATGTCACGCCGCTTTCGATTTAGGATGTGCTCCTGGGAGTCAGTGAGGTGGAAGAGGGGAGATTGTACCAAGCCTGTGAGGCGGGTGCTGCAGCTGTAGGACCCATGCTCTGGAATAAAAAAAAAAGGGATGAAACAGCCCCCATGTGAAAAAAGGCAGCCTGCCCCATCCCTCCTCCCCCCCCTAGCCTGGTGGCATGTCCCCAGATGGGGAGGTGGTCTTCAGCCTTTGTCATCTCTGCTTAAATCAGTCATGTCTCACTGGGTCCTCTGATGGATGGAAACAGGCATGACCCATCTCAACAACTCCCCATCACCCCGGGGCTGCATCTGCAGAGATTTCCTTTCAGGAGGTCACGTGCTGAGCTCTCTCCTGCGCTGAGATGCTGGAAATTTGTCTTCCTTTCAGGAAGGCTCCCCAGACAATGTAGAACATTCCCTAGGCAACTGATAGCCATGGCAGTTTGCAGAGGACACTGGGTGAAGGATTGGGCACAGTTACCACCCCTCCCCACCCCGTCTGTTTTTCGGGACCACTGTTACAGTGACTGCACTGCAGACACCGTTATAGGTGCTGCCATGGAGCTTTGCTCTCTGCGTAGCTGTGGATGCAGGAAGAACACTGGAAACCTCTCAGGGAGTTGCTGGAAGCACTGTGAAGATCCAGTCTAGGGATTCTGCAGCACTGATGGGCAGCAAAACCGTGTTTATAACAAGTTCTACAACAGTTTTCCCTCTTTCACCGGGTGTCTACAAGCAGCCTGTGGCATGGTGGGCCTCTCCAGGTCCTATTCACAAGGTCAATTCCTGTAGAAGCTGCTTTTTCCAGGACCATGGCAGGAGTGGTCAGCACTGCTTGTGAGCATGGAGAAGGTCTTGAGAAGTTTCAGGACAGTCCCTACACAGGGACATGTTACCTGCTTGTCAGCAGAATGTGCTGGCCTGAGGACAGCTGTCTATGGGAGCTGGATGTTGTTGTTCTCTGAGATGAAAGCAAAGATGGGTTTTCCTCCTTGCCTGTTTAACCAAGAAAGATTCACTCTTCACAGAATGTGTCACCTCCACGCAAACAAACTCCTTGCAACAGGTCTGGGGAGCCAGATGCTGATTTAGATCCACACCTAGGAGAATCCTGACCTTAATGCAGGTGGCTTTTTCTCCCTTGCTGGAGGAAACACTTTTGACTGTGAGGCAAGTAATGTACCATGTTACAGCTACAATAATGCTTAATGGTCGTGTCCTGTGGCTGAGGTTAATGACTAGTTAGGGAAGCTTTTACACCAAGGCATAAAAAACATGAAATAAAGCTGGTGAGGAGCAGGAAAGACAGTGATGATTGTTGCTGGCAGTCATGGACCCCAACCCTCAGTCCCAAGCCAACCCAGCAAGCCCTTCTCAGGGCTCATTGTCTCTCTCAGTCTCATTGACTTTGCTAAATCTCTGGGAGAGAGAACAAGACATGTAGCCATGTGCAAGGAGCCTGCTGCAGGTGGGTGAGCATCTTCTCCTGCAGATGGGGAGGTAATGGTGTTTTCTGCAGAGCAGTTCTGGGGAACAGTAGGAGACAGGCAACAATCTGGAGGAAGAAACATCCTTACTGCCTGGCCTCTCACACCAGATCCCTTGTGAGATGGAGAAGGGTTGGGTACCACAGATGTTTGGGGTGCTCCATTCATGGCACTGCCTGGCCTGACCACTTTGCAATGCTCCACAAAGCCCTCTTGAAGGCCTGGGATGAGCCTGATTCTGGCATGACACCTTGCAGGGATCGAGAAAGGAGGGCAGGCTTTGAGGGGGTGAAGTCCTGACAGGTAATCAGTGCTCTGCATCCTGATTTCATGCTCTATCCCTGCCACAGGAGCCCAGGTGGCCACATGGGGCACACCAGGCAAGCCCACACTTTGCACAGGATCCTGCTCAGCAGGATCATAGAGATCTCTATGATCACAGAGAATCATACAATCACAGACTTGTAAAAGACCTTTAACAACATCAGGTCCAACCATTAACCCAGCACTGTCAAGGCCACCACTAAACCCTGTCCTTAAGCACCAAATCTACACAGCTTTTAAATACCTCCAGGAATGGTGACTTCATTGCTTCTCTGGGCAGCCTGTGTCAGGGTCTAACAACCCTTTCTGTGAAGAGATTTTTCCTAATATCCCATCTAAACCCCCCCTGGCATAAGTTGAAGCCATTTCCTCTTGTTCCCAAGAAAGCAGCCACCCCTGGGTTAGAACAAGCAGCATCAACCCTAAACATGTGCTACAAACACCATTCCCTGCCTCAGCCTCAGAGCCTCTCCTGAAAGTCATCTGAAAGGTAAAACCTCTTTCTTCATATCAGGCATCTCACCCCTGAGTGTCAGGACTGGGCAGAGCTGAATCACCCCTCACACATCCAGGCTGTGGTCAAGATGTCCTGAAATTTCCAGTGCACAACTTAGCTTAAGCTAAAACTACAAAACCTGGAGAAAAAAACCAACCAACCAACCAAAAAAAATTAAAAAAAAAAAAAAAAAAGTGCAAAGCATCAACCCCATCTGCTCTCTGTAATGCTTTTGTGTGATGATCAAAGGGGAATTAGGGACTGGATGAAGCTGCCTGCCCTGGCACTCAGGGACCTGAACAGTTTCCTTGCTGCTCATTGCTCACAGCTGCTTCTTGACCCTCTTTGGGATATCTTTATTGCTGCTGGTTGTAACTTGGACACACATTGTGTAGTCTGCAGGATAAAAATAGCTGCAGTGCCTATTTCTGTCAGAGAAGAGCACACCAAACCTTTGTTTACCCGTTGCCTTTGGTTTAAATATAGTAGGAGGCTGAGGGCTGGAAAGCAGTAGGAAGCTGTGAGATGTTCAGCTTATTTTAGATCCCTCTGCAGAAGGCTGCCAGCAGAGAGGTAGGTGTAGATGTGTAGATGTGCAGACCCACAACAGTTTCTCTTTGGAGGGAAAACTGGATTAACAGGAGAAAATAGAATTAGCTCTGGGGCCCTGACACTGGCACAGGTTGCCCAGGGAAGTTATGGATGTCCCATCTCTGGAAGTCTTCAAGACCAGGTTGGATGGGGCTTGGAGCAACCTGGTCTAGTGGGAGGTGTCCCTGCCCATGGCAGGGGGTGGAAACTTGATGATGTTTAAGGTCCCTTCAAACCCAAGCCACTTTCTTGATTCTGTGATGAAGGATTTGATCCAGTGAGTGCTGTCACTAAACCTCTCACCTTTGGCAGCCTCAGAGTGGGTGGGTGTCTCAAAGCTGCCATTTGGCTTGAGGATTTACCCCCTAGATGAGGTGGTGGGAGGGTGTCATGCAGGGTGAAGGGGTCCTTGGTTTGTCAGATGGGGTGGTTATAGCATGAGCTTTCAGATAGCAGGGGGCAGGGAATGTTTCTTTCTCTCTCTCTCTCTCTTTTTTTTTTTTTTTTAATCCCTGGCTCCTGGAGCTTTGAGATTTGGGAGGACTATCAGCTTGCTTGCTTTGTGTAATGCATATTTTAAGAAAATTCGAAGCCTTCCTTTCTGTGGGAAAAGCTTGGAAATGTGACTCTGAAGGTTCAGAAATCAGAGGCAAAGGAAGGAATCAAATATAAATCTCAGTATGTTTTTATCCTATGTTCCCATGAAATAAAATCCCCATGTGATCATGACCTCCTGGCCTCTCCCTCAAGGTCTGTCTCAGAACAGGGATGGAACTATCAGAAATAACTTTGCCCAGAAGTGGCAGAGGGACACTGGGAAGAAATGGTTTCTGATGAACCTGCGAGATATTACACATCCCTGCCTCAGTTTCCCAACCTGAAGGGTGGACAGACTGTTTTCTTCCCCACAGGGTGACACTGAAGCTTCAAATGTGCTGGAAACACCCTGGCACAAGGGCAATATTTCCAGTTCTGGACTTTGTGTCCCGAGCTCTACCATTCCTTACTCCACAGTCTCTGGAGGTGAAAAGGTGGTCACAGCATCTCAGTGAGGGAAAGAAACAGAGAAAAAAACACTGAGACACAAAAATGGAATAATTTCTCATGCCACTCACATGTGTTTGCCATTATAAACCCTCCAGAGGTCCCACCCAAGCTCCAGCATGCCAGGACAACCTGGCTGATGCTGACTGCTCTGTCTGACCATGAGGCTGGGCTGACTCTGCCTGTCCCATCAGAGGGTACCAGTGAGTTCTGGTTGGCTTGTTCTTATCTGCTCAGGTCAATGATAACCACTTGCTAAAGTCAGGCAGCTACTTTCAATGTTTGCCACTCAAATATAGAAAATATATTGAAATTAAAGCCAGATGCTTGGCTAAGGTAAAGGAGCACAGGCTGGCTGGGTTCAGGGGAGAGAGACCCAATTACACAACCGGAAATCTGCCCCGTTTCCTGGGGAGGTTTCTATTTTAGGGGAGCTTTGATGCACTGATTGCCTTTGGTTGTTTGTTTGGTTGTTTGTTTTTCACAGCATGGTCATAGGTACTTGAATCCAGGATAACACTATGTCAGAAATAACTATGTCAGAAATAACTGAATATTCGCAGGCTTGTTTCAGAGAAACAAATTAACTTTTAAAGTTGTTTCAGTGAATCTTTTCAATTCCACCTGATGTTGGTTACACATCCAGTTCCTGTGCATAACTCTTTGAGATTAAAAAAAATCCCTGTTTAGAAAACTCATCTCAGGCTGTTGAATGCCAATGACATGGCAGTCCTGAGCGAGACCAAGGAGGTCTTTAACAACACTTTTATTTTTTTCTTTTCCATTCAGCATCTTCCAGTTTCTATGGTTTTTGGTTTTTTTAATTTTTCGGGGGGTTGGTTTTTTTTTTTTTTTTTTTTTTTTTCCTGGTCCCCATCTACCCAGTGGAGCTCTGAAGCTCAACAATCAGAGATACCTGAATATGAAATACCTGAATTTCATAGGATGGTTTAGGTTGGAAGAAAACTTAAATTTCACCTAGTTCCAACCCCCCTGCCATAGGCAGGGACACCTCCCACCAGACCAGGTTCTTCCAAGCCCCATCCAGCCTGGCCTGGAACTCTTCCAGTGATGGGGCATCCACAGCTTCTCTGGGCAACCTGTGCCAGTGTCTCACCACCCTCACACCAAAGAATTTCTTTCTAATGTCTAGTGGGTTTGAATTGGTTTTAAATTTGGTTTAAATCATTTTATTTCCCCACTTAAGCAACAGTTTTGCATATTAAAACATCTCATCAGCAGCAACACATCCACTTGGGAAGAAGCTACTCCCCGTTTTTGGTGCATCAGTGCTGTTCCCCGAGCACCATCCCTTTTTGCTACCTGGAGCACACCATCTCCTCACAGGCAACAGGAGGCAAGTAAAATTACTTCACCTCAACAAGCAAATCAAAGACACCCCAGGATTTCCAAAATCCTGGAAGGATGGAGGAAAAAAAGCTGCTTGGCTTTTGGCTGAAGACGGCTTTTACAGAGCAGCGTCAGGCGCTTGGCCGGGATTCATCCCCGAGTGCTATCCATCACATCTCCTGGCTCTTCCTGAGGCAGAATCGTGCCTGCAGTGGCAGCAGGGACAAGCTGGAAGGGGCTCCCCTCTCCTCATCTGTCTGTCTGGCAGCTGCCATCCCCTCCATGCTGCTCAGCTGCCAGGGCCCCCTCCCTGCTGCCTCCCTTCTGCTCCCCGTGCCACATCTGCTCCGCTGCCTGTGCCGGCACTTCTGACATCCTCACGTCATGTCCTGAGCTGTTAGTGAAAGGATGGGGAGGTTTTTAAGGGATGGAGGGTGGGTTGGGTGTGAAGAGGGTAAAAGTCGAGACACAAGATGTTTAGGAAATGGGCATGAGGAGTTTGGGACAAGTTGGAGGCATCCTGCTTGGTGAGGCTGAAGGAGTCTGAGAACATGCTAGGAGAGGAATAAATCCTGGAGCAGCATATGTCAGCAATGTTGCACAGGCTCCTGGAAACCACTGAACACAAGGCAAAGCTGAGGGAAGTGTCTCTTCAAGGGCAGATCTGTATCTTGCTGTCTCTGGAGAGCAGCATCTCCTCTGCTTTCTGTAGAAAGGCAGAGGGGATTTGGCTGGGGATAGCACCTGCAGGTGAAACGTGATGTTCTCAGCATTGCTGGAATTGGTGGGGCAAGAGTTTCTGTACCTTTTGTATGTTCAGAAGGGAAACCTTCTGCCTTTCTTCTTCAATGCCAGGAGCAGAGACCCAAAAGGATAGTCTGGGGTGCTGCTGATGGGTTGGTGGGGTCTCACCTACACTGCTGCCACTGCTCAAAAATCATAACTAAACACAGGAGCAAGGAGTGGTTTCCTGTCATCCTTGCAGAGGGCCACCAGGCTGAGTGAGGAATCAAAGGAGCTTTTCCCTCCCAAGAGAAATTTAATGTAATAAAAATAAAGATTAAAGAGAAATATTACTCGCAGAACCCCCAAGTAGATTAATTCAGCAAGGACATAATGAGGCTGGGGCTTTCTTTCTGTTCATAAGATGACAAGATTTTAGCTTGTGGTGGGCCAAGGGTCAACTCAGGAGTTAATGCAGATTTTGAAACAGAAGCCAGGAGTCCTGCAAATTCAAATCCATCCACACTAGTTCCACATTGTGGTGGAACACTTTTCTGGTGGATGCATCCTCAGCAAAATCTGCTTCTTAGTGAGACTGCTTGGTTTGTGGACAAAATATCAGTGAAGAGGGGGAGATGGAAAACTCTTCTGTCCCCCCCTTACAGACACCATGAAACTGAGCCTCTTTGGTTGCATTCCTGAATGGAAGCCAGCAGTAAGTAAAGGGATGATCTAGATAGGCCATCCACACCCTTCCCAACCATGTTTGCTGTTTTGAAAAATGCTCTGAGCAAAAGCTCCTGCTGTGCTGAAACCCAACTCTTTTGTCCTCCCCCCCCAACTCTTCTCCATCACTGCATCAGTCCTGCAAGTGGGCATGAGGACCTACAGGCAGAGCAGCTTCCAGGCAACTTGGCATTTGGCTTGTCCACCTGGAGATTGTCCCAGCTCCCTGGGTGAACTTCTCATTCCTTCCCTTCCAGTGGGGCTAGACTGGGCAGGTGTGACTCCACCAGTTGGGTCGACCTCCACAGCCAGTCCCTTGGCACAGGAGAACTGGTGGGAGTGGTGATGGGTCCCAGGTATGGTGAGGTCCTGTGCCAACCAAATGTGACTCCACCACTCCCAATGTGCATCCCAAGCCTGGAAGCCTGGGCACATCTGTGTGGTGCTGTTCTAGTCCATGGAAGTATCTCCTTGCTGTGACTGTAGTGATGATGAGCCCTTAAGGGGCAACCTAAGGGGTCTGTGATGCTCACAGGGCACATCAGGCATGCACATGGATGGGATTCATCAAACCATCCACCAGACTGCTGGTGTCAAGGCTTCTTCACTCACATGCCAACAGATTTGCCTGCTAACAAGGTCTTTCTGCTTTGCAAACAGAGCCAGGTACCTGCAGGGAACTTGAGTTTTCCTGAGGCTTTTTAAGAGATTGTCTTGAGTATTGCCAAGAGGTGAAAGTGAGCCAAATGAAAGAAGGCTTCCTTTTTTTTTTTTTTTTTTTTTTCCCCTGTTAAACAGTTAAGATACACTGCCAGACTACCCCGTGACTTATGGACCTGCAGACAAATGTGTCTGTGAAGCAGCTGTACAGCAGGCATGGCTGTGGGTGATGCTGAGAACCAGCATCTCTCTGACCACCACAGGTATAGCCAAGCCAGAAGGGAAAGATGGTTGCAATCTGTAGGAGCTGCTGAACTGAATTTGGGGGAGCTGATGGACGAGTGCCAGTTATTATTCCAAGGAAGTAATAGAAGTTTAATCTAAACTAGTGAGCAGGCTCATAGTTTGGCAGAACAACCCTATCTGTAAATGCCCAGCATCTGTAAATCTACTGCTTTTGATGTCAGAGGATTTTCATGTGCTTTGGAAAGTGAAATATTGACTAAATTATGACCTATTGGAACCTTGTCTGATGACTGCTGGAGCTCTGGCAGGTGATAAAAAGGGTTGCTGAGTTTTTTTGCTCAAGTTGGGTTCCAGCAGATTTAAAAGGAATGATTGAATTAATTGGCTATCGAAGGAGGTTCAGAGGTTGTTTAGAGGGAGATGTGAGATGGGTTGCTGTGTTAGGGGTTTACATTTTTTTTTTTTTTTAAATAATACAGCCAATGCAGATAGAACTGAAATTTTCCATGAGTGTTCAAATGTTTCCCACACTGAGTTGGTGGTACACTTTGAAGAGGTTCTGGCTTTTAACCTCATGAACGTGAGCCAAGGATTTAATGCAACTGAACTCATTCTACCACCTCTTTCTTGGTTTTCCAGCTCTGTCCTTGTCCAGCAATTCAGTGTCAAGTCTGAAAGGCTCTTAGAAGAGAGACCTTCCCAAACCTCAATAAATGCAGCTTCTCCTGGGAGAGAAAACTCTCTCCATAAACTGACAAGTCCACCATAAATTGACTTGTCTCTTATTTAGATTTCTCCAGTTGTTCTGGGTGGGAGTTTTCTGAAGAGATTTATTTTTATTGGGAAATGACCATATTCAAACCCAAAACTTTGGATCCCATGTCCATCTGACTTTGGGAGCAGTATAGGAATTACAGCTGGAGCTGCAATAACTGTGTCAGTGCTGAAAGCAGTCTCCTCTCCTGGGGTCAAACCTCTTTTCTGCCTTGCTCAGAGCAGTGACTTGAGTGTCATCCATCCCCCACCTCAGGTGACTTTCCTTACCATCTAACAGTCTGAGTGATTCTGGGTTTTACCAAAAAAATCAAAACCCCACGAGTTCTTTCTAATGCTGGGTGGGAAAATCTCTAAAAGCTTTCTCAGGAGAGGAAAAAAACCCAAAATCTCAAACATCTGGGATGGGATTTTTTACTAGTATTATTTCAAGCCAAGATAATGCATTACATTTAATGCTGATTGACCAGAGAAGAGTTGTTTGGAGTGTAATGCAAAAAAATCCTAACAATGCATGAGAAATCCTGTAATAATAGACCTACTTGAGAATTTGAGTGGCATGAAATGTGAAGTGTACTGTTACTTTAATTGTATTTTTATGCAGACACACTCAATTCCTATTAGTGGCAGAGTTGTGTTTGCATTTGGCTGGAGGCAAAGAATTACTAGTGGACAGTTTAATCAGGATGAAAGAAGGAAAATAAAATTAATGTAGCATGCACTAGTCTCAGACGTTTGTGTTGGAAGAATTTTCACCCTTTTATTGTGTGAAGCTTGGTCCTGCTTTTTTTAAAAACCTGAAAATGAGGGTTGAATGATTTAAGACTGGAGTTACAGTTGCCAGTCACTCAGTTCAAGGGCTGAGGTTAGTAAATTACAATGCCAGCCTCCTGAGAAGTCTTTGTTGGTAGATAATGGCTAAAAATGAAGAGCTGAAGATGTTGCTGCTTTACTCTTGTGTAAGTCCACCCATCTGTTATTTATACAGTTACTGCTTTGAAGCCAAATGCAGATGGGGATCCTGCTGGGCTGGGTAGCCCATAAATACTTCTACGTATTTCATAAATGCTCTGAAATATTTCATACCTGCACAAGACAGAGCAGAAAGTGGAATCAACCTGCCCATGTCCTGCCAGTGCCTGATCTGGGAGGGGAGCCCCAAAATGGGGCTGACTGGACCAGCTGTTTGCAGCAGTGTGGTTGGAGCTGGGGTCACCCATAGAACCCGTGTTCCCTGGTGTTCCCTGGTGTTCCCTGGTGATTCCTCCTGTCCTGCAACATACACCTGAGAGGGTTGTGCCAAACGAGCTGCCCATAGTGGTGTCTGCTGCTCTGTGAAGGGAGATTCCCAAGACTATGTGAAGGGCTGAAGGCTGGAACCTGCCTCCCAGGTGTTTGAAATGGGTAGAGATGGATCCCACCATGTCTCCTGGTAGCCTGGATAATGACTGTGCTGTTAGACCAGCTCTGCCTCTGCTACTCATCCACCCAGACCTCCAGTTGGTACCAACTTCAGTGCAGCATTTTCTGCAAACACTGAATTGCCTAAAAATAAAAAATTTAAAAAAAAAAAAAAAAAAATCATAGCTGGAATAAAGGGAAGACTGTAGGAACTTATTCTGGCAAGGGGTAGAATTTGTGTTTATATTTCTCTCAGCTCTGGCTTCCCTACAAGACTCTTGCTCTGGCGTGATCAATCTGAGAGGAGGAATTTTCTTTGCTTGTTCTCCATTTATTTTACCATGTAATGCTGAGTATGTTCAGTCAAGAAGGACTTGCTTCCAGGCTGTGCAGTCAATGAACGATTCATCTTGTCCAAAAGCAAATTAAGCAGAGTGAATAATTAAAAGGAAGCACTCGACCAATATTTCTCAGACCTCTCTTAAACAATTCCCCACAATCTCCTTGCATCCTCCCCCATCCTCATCCCCAGATGGCTTCAACTCCTCTGTTCAGCAGCATTATGTTCAACACCAAGCCCAGCCCATGCCAACTATTACCATCTGGGTGGTCAGTGGGAAAGACTTGGTGGTCCAGCTCCTGTTCCTATGGGAAAATCTTCTAGACCACAACCCTCCCACTCCATTCAGACAGTATTAATAAGACCTCCTGGCTGGGAATGGGACTGGGATTGTTTGGGCAGAGTGGATAAACTTGCCAGAGGAGATGGCTCTTTTGGAATAGAGGGGGCCAAGTGGGTTGGAAGCTTTTCATGCTGCTTTCTGGTGGTGTTGCTGCCCTTTGGTGAGATGTAGGGCTGCTCTCTCCAGTGCTGTGGGTCTGGCAGCCTTCCCTGCCTGAGCAGGGGAGGTGAAAGGGAGATGTGAAATGAGGATTTTCATCAGGAGACTTCAGGCAAGGATGTTCATGCCTTTTTGGGTGACTTTGGGGATGAATGAGAGGTGTTGTGCATACTGGGAGGGGGTTGGTGTTCATTGGTTCAAGTGCTTTTTCCTGCTGGCAGGCTGAGCATCAGTGGGAACTTCAGAGGGTAAACAAGCAGCTGAGGTTTCTGCAAGTACAAAAAGTCACCTCCCACCTCACCATTTCCTTCCAACAACCTTCCTTGGTGGGGCAGATCCATGAGGAGGCAGAGCACAAGGAGTTAATTGGAAAATCCTCAGTGAAAGGACTCTCAGCTCCAGCAGCCCTGGAGGCAGCAAAAGGCAAAGTCCCTACCAGGGACTCAGACACAAAAAACTGAGGCCACCTGAGAGGTGGCTCCTGAGACCACCACCATGGAAGCCTGGGGTAGAACATGATGAGATGGTTGCTGGGTGATCTTGAAGGTGTCTGGAGATGTGAAGGAGACCCTGAAAGGGTTTGTTGATTTAGTTTAAGGAATATTTTGGAAAGTGATGACAGTAGGTAGAGGATTAAGGAGAGGGGGACTTGTCTAACTCCATACATACTGCCCTTCTGTGCTAAAATGCTGCTAGAGTTGGTTGGGAATTTTTCAGACAAATGTATTTCCAGCAGAAGATGCTGATGATCCCACTTTTCATGGGATTTTGAATAATTTATGTTGGAAAAGATCTTCAGGATGATTAAGTCCAACCACTAATTTAGTCGGTCCCAAAAATTACTTTAGGAAAAGAATGTAGGATCCTCAGGTGGGTGTATCCCTATCCAGGTTTTCCAAAAGATGAGTACCAAGGGATGTGGAAATACCAGGATCAAATGGAAATCTGAGTACAAAGTGGAGCTCCTTTGGTAGACAATTGAAGAGGCAGAATCATTTCAGGGCAGCCCCAAACCCCTCTGGTCTGTTCATCATTTGGCTTGGACACACTGGCAACAGAGACCTGGGCCCCATCCTCCCAGAGAAGGGCAGAACCACCCTGCCCCAGTGTTGGGCTTTGGCCAAGATGGTCATTTCACTTCCATCATACCAGATGGAAGCTCTGGTCTTTGCCATTCCCTTGAATGGGGAACCTCTGGAAACCACAAAAAGTTTTAATGAATCTCAGCAACATTTTCCCACCAGGCTCTGATTTCCACCCCATTATAATAAGCACATCTGAGAGGATAAGGAGGGGTGGGGAAAAAAAGAATCTTGATTTTTTTTCTTCCCCCCATAATGCTGTTGCTGTCAGACAGGCAATTTGTCACCATCGTGGGTGCCACTATGACACAGCTCCTCAGCTGAAAGAGGCCCAGCAGAGTGAACAGCATCCCAATTGGGAAGATAAGGAACTGCAGGACATTACCCAGAGAGATACAAATTGTAGTGATCTATTTGTACTCTTGCCCATAGGGTCCTTGTAGTAAACAGGGAGTGCTGGGAAGCAGGTAAATTCTGACACATCATTTCTCATTGTTCCCAAGGGATGGTGAGCAATCCTAATGCTGGCAAGCCAGACAGGCAGCAAATGTTTCCTAGAATACAAACAGTGGGAGCCAGTACATAAAGGCTGAAAAATTGCTGTCAGAATGTAATCAGCTGAAAATAAACACCAAAGCCAAAGCAGAGCCCCAGCCATGGCTGTGGAGCCACGGATGTAATGCCCTAAAGAAGGGTGAGGGAGGAATATAATGAGCACCTGGAAAAGTGAAGCTTGCCCCTTAAAGGAGGTGAGGAGCATGGAATGTGGCATGCAGGGACAGACAGGAGAGGTTTCCAGAGGTCCATCATGCACATCAGAGGTGTAACTCTGCTCGTCACTCAGTGTACTGGGATGGATGATGCTCTGGGATGTGTCTTTTGTGCCTTTTTCTAAAGAATTCCTGCTTGCAGGTGAAGTTTAATCTTCCCAAAGAGCCATTAAGACCCCAGGGATGTTAGACCTGGAATGGCTCATATTCCAGGCTTGTTTCCCAGTTGGTGGACTCGCACATTTGGAAGCTCTCACAGCTTTTCATGGAAAGGCATGGCAGGAGAGCAGCCCTGGGGTTGGCCCTGAGACATCATGGGCTCAGGCCTGGCTGAGATAGCCACTAAGATGAAGACATCACACCTCCATAGCATGCAGACACCCAGGTCAACTTCCTCGTGTGCATGGAGAGTTACAAACCACCTAACCATCATGCTGAGTCCAACAGAGGGTTCAGATAAGAATGGCTTCATTCCTCCTCTACTTTTCACCACTTGTCCCAGGTGGGAAGCAGCCATTGATCTGGAGCAACATGTGAAGATAACAGGATGCCAGGAATGCCATTGGCAGCCCTGTCCAGCATCATCCTAATGGTCTAAAAACCCAATAGAGCCCAACGAGGAGGACAGAGACCACCAACCTGTGGGGTACAAGCTGGCTGATGAATCCAGATGTCTGCAGAGATGAAAGTGAGAAGAAGGACACCACCTGGAGACCTGAGTTTATCCCCTTTTGGCCCAGGCCCCTGCTGCTCAGCTGTTTTGCTGCCCTACTTCCCTTCTCCATGGCCCATCACCCTGTTGTTCTTCTCCCCTGCCCAGACATAGCTCTGTAACAGGCACCTGCAAAGTGCAGCTCACACCTTGAGTGATTTTTGACTGAGCTTGAGATGGGGAAACTTGTTCTCCAGCCCTCTGCTTGACTTTCTGCTTCCCTGTGGCAGTCAGCAGCATCACATTGTTCTGTGACCTTCTGAGGGACGAGCCAGGAAATGTCTTCCTGACTAAATAACGAATCTAAAAATCAATTTGTGGAGAGGTTGGAAAGCAATGAGCATACAAATTAACCAGTGGATGAGTAATACATTTACATCTTGTGGATCCAGTTAACTTCAGAGCAGGCAAAATTTATGACCTACTGAACTCCAAGTATGCAGCTTAAAGAAATTACAGGGAGAAGAATTATTGGGTTAGATACTAGACATCATTCCAACCTTCATTAATGTTTTCATGTGCTCTTTAAAGTTTCTCCCTAGCAGTACCCATTTCCAAGGCTGGGAAAAAATCAGCCACTGAGGTCGCTCAGAAAACACTCTGCCTCTTTCCTCTCATTTCCCCAATCACATTTTTGCTTTCCACATAAACCTGATAGTCAGACAGATTACTTTATGAGTGAGACTCTGATAATAGGAATCATGTTGTAAGCCAAATGCTGATGATCTACAGATACACCATTAAGGAAAAAAACCTCTTTTGTGGATGTGTGCACTGGTGTTTAGATAGATTTTTTTTTTTTTTTACTTTTTGGGGTTCATTTAGGAGACTTTATTACCCTTGCTCTACAGCTGTGCAGACATAACCCCAGGCAGACATCTAGAGTGGTTCAGCCTGGTTATTGACCTGTCCCAAATGGTTCTCTGAATGGCAGAAAATTGCATGAAGTCATCAAGGCCTCCGAGGTTTGGGCTTGTGTGAGATTTCAGAGACTGTTGACAAATCCCTGTGAATCATTTTTACCATCCTCTCACTTGAGAACAGACATTTGTGGGCATCAGCTCCATGGGTCTACACTATATTCCTCCAGGGACATGGCTACCTCCAGGCAAAGACTGGACACCTGGACTCTCCATCTCACTTTCTCCTGGTGTTGCTCTCTTCTAGAAAGTGAGGGACCAGCTCCCTGCCTTAGCACCTCTGGGAACAGCCCCAATCTTTGAGGTTCCCCAGGAAGAGGAGGAGATGGGAGAGGACACTCCTCTGTTTGCTTTCATCTGGAGCTGCTCTCCTGGGGATGGCTGCTCCTGTGCCAGGAGGTGCAGGAAAACAGTTTGAGGCAGTCCTGCTGGTTGTCCACATGCCTGCATCTGATTCTGAAGGTACTTTCAAGGCCCTAGATGATGCTACATCATTAATTTTAATTTATGGGTTTAATACAGGTGGGATGGGCTTTAGCACATATGACCTGATCTTGGCTGGGCCCTTGTGAAGTACAACCACACCATCAGGGCACCAAGGCTTTTCCTCTCTGGAGAGCTCTGAAGATGAAGCTGTTCTCATAGATTGGCTCCAAGGGTTTGTCATGTGTTGTGCATTTTTTGGAAATGAGCTCAGACCTCTGTTTGCCTGCCAGGGTAAAAGGTACTTTTCTCCTCCAAGTGTTACAAATTCCCTTTGGCTTTCCTCTGTGGTGACCTTCACAACAGTGATTTCGTCTACAGTGGTGGTGTCCAGAGTGAAAAGTAAGGGAAACTGTGTTCCCCTGATCATCCAGATGGGAGGATACCTTGCACCTCATCATTGAGGCCTGGGGAAGGGGACATGTCACCTCCTGTCTCTTCCCATCACTCAACTGGGCTGTGGACAGGGTGCACAGCTGGACCAGGGTGCTGAGGAGCAAGTGATGCTGCCTCTGATTGCTTTTCATTTGTCCCAAACAGCAGGGCAAATCATCAAAGGGAGAAGAAAAAGGGATTTGAAAACAAAGCCAAATAAAAATAGGTCCCGAGATGCAAAATTTACATCTGAACTTCCTGGAAGTTTTGAGGCTTTGGGTGGGGTTTCATTATGCTGCTCCAGTGAAAATGCCATATGTAGATCTCCTACAACATGAAAGATCACATTCCCTTGTGATCCAAATAGACAGGGACATATTACTGGTGATGGGCCAAGCAGCTGCAGCAGGGTAAGGATGGTTATTAAATCTGGGACTGCTGGATATGCACATCCTTGCCTGACAAAGAGATTCAGCTCTTTTCAATGAAGGGATGTTAGAATGCAAATCTGGAAGAAACACAAGAAAAAGTACAATCAGTTCCAACATGGGCCAAAAACAGGGAGCACTGCACCCTGGACGTGGTATGTGATGAACATGAGAATGAAAAATTCTTTGGAAATCCCCTTTTAGTAGAGCTTTACAGGAACTGAAAGAGAGAAGGTCAAAGCCTGAGAGGATTTTCCTCTTTCTCTGGAAGTGGGTGCTATGGTGTCAGAGCTGGGGCTAGCAGTGGGGTCCCCAAGCCCTGAAAGTGTCCAGCAGTGTCTGGATTCCTGAGAAGCCTTCCTGTGCTTGCTTAGGTAATGTGGAGACTGCTTCCCACCATGGCAGGGCTTTGCCTGGCCCTCTGCTCCAGTTTGCCAGCTCCCTGGGTTGAGTTCATTTAAAATCATAAAATCATAATATGGTTTGGGCTGAAAGGACCTTTAAGGGTCATCTGGCCCAACACCCCTGCAGTAAGCAGGGACATCTACAGCTACATCAGGTTTCTCAGAGCCCCATCCAGCCTGACCTTGAATTTATCCAGGGATGGGGCAGTGGGAAGGGCACTTGTGGGCTTGGGAGGTTGAGGTCAGTGCTGACTGAGCAAGTTCGTAGTACATATGTGAACTGGGAGACATGAAACACCCTTCTGTAAGAAACAATGATGTCCCACCCTGAAAAAGCCACAAAGATGTGACAGAGGTCTTTGGGAACACACGGCAAAGTCCTCTCACAAATGCACTTCAGCCATAAGGTTTCTCCTTCCCATCAGACTGACAGTGAAGGATAGCAGGAACCCATCTGCTCAGGTACAGCCCTTGCTGGGGCAGCAGGCACAGATTTCCCATCAGGAAAACCTGCCTGAGCTTTGCTTCTGCTGTGTCTCAAAGAAGAGGATATGACATCCATCATTTTCATAACCAGCCCTGCCTCATGGAGAGTGTGTGGCCGGATCCTATACATGGGATTTACAGCTCAGCCAAGGAAATTCTTCCCTATTGTGTCTCCGGGCATTTAGACTGGGAGGTCTTTGCAGCAAAAAAAAAAAGATCTTTCCATTTGTTTTCAGCACTGTAGCACCAAGGCTGTAGGCAACATCCCTGATGCTGTGGATAGTGAGAAGAATCTGCAGCTGGTGCCTGACACCCCAAAGGCAGAGCTCACCCTGCCCAGCTCACTGCCAAGGTGACACTGTCAGCTCCCACACACCACTTCATATTTTACCATCTATTTCTTTTAAAGGCCTCTGATTAAGACAATTCCTCCTCGTTCTTCCCTCTCCCACCCCTCGAGTCCATCCTCTGCAGCAATCTCCTGATTCACAGAGTAAGCTGTGATGTTGTAGTGACACGAGGGAGACTCTAAAGGACACATCAAGCTCTTGGTTCCCAGTCAGGAAAAGCCAGGACTGCATGTTCCAGGGAACAGCATGCCAGTAAGAGGCTGGGGACAGTTTTCCGTTTCCAAATCAAGGTTTTCCTGATCTTTCTGGTTGTTCACCCCCTCCTGGTTCCAGCTCCAGATGCTCCTTTGCGCTTGTGTCATGAAAAGTGTCTTCTGGGTTGCATCAGATGTGTGGCCAGGAGGTTGAGGGAGGGGATTCTCCCCCCTCTGTTCCACTCCTGTGAACTGCTCCCTGAAGTCCTGTCTCCAGTTCTGGAGCCCACAACACAGGAAGGAAATGGAGCTGTTGGAGTGAGTCCAGAGGAGGCCATGAAGATGATCAGAGAGCTGGAGCAGCTCTGCTATGGAGACAGACTGAGAGTTGGGGTTGTTCAGCCTGGAAAAGGCTTTGGGGAGACCATAGAGCACATTCCAGTGCCTGAAGGGGCTACAGAAAAGCTGGAGAGGGGCTTTTTAGAAGGGTGTAGAGTGGTAGGATGAGGAAGACCTGTTTGTAATTGAAAGAGGGGAGATTTAGATGAGACACTAGGAAGAAATTATTTTCTGCAAGGGTGAGACACTGGGACAGGTTCCCCAGGGAAGCTGAGGCTGCCCCCTCCCTGGAGGGGGGCCAGGCCAGGTTGGATGGGGCTTGGAGCATCCTGGTCTGGTGGGAGGTGTCCCTGCTCACACAGGGGGGTTGGAAGTAGATGATCTTTAGAGTACCTTTCAACCCCAAAAATTCTGTGATTCTTTGGAAGTGAAAAGCACCTTTGCCCAAGGTGTGAGCCCTCTGAAGCTGATCAGAAGAGACTCTGGTCCCTTGCACAGGCAGAGATGTGGAGAAGAGGGAGCAAGGCACAAGTGATAGCACATTCAACACAGCTTAACTATTTTCTGTCAATTTTCTGTGTACATTTTCTACTCCCACGATGCAGAGATGTGAATATTTTAAATGAGGCAGTACTTTTTCCCCCCCAAATAATGAGGAGTTTAAAGTAGAACAGATACTCATTTTGCTGTCTGAAGGTGGGAAAAGGATTCTTTTGAACCAACTCTACTGAGCAACCTACATTAACCCTCCCACCATGTGACTTGAAGCACTCCTTGGTTGTCCTGGAAGGAAACTAAAGCTAAAGCAAAGCTCAAAGCCTGCAACAACCTCATTTAGGATACAACCACTAGAGAAAACTAAAACCCCTGATGGCAGGAGGGTTGCATATACCATGTGATGGTCTAGACACCAGGCTGTGGTTAGCTCAGCATTTTCTACCTGCTCAGCCCTGACTGTTGGCATTCAGGGTGACATTGCCAACCTTGGCACAACTTACAGCTTTGTGTGATCCTGAGGCTGCAGAGCTCCTGGAAGACTCTCAGGGAGCATGAAGGACCATCTCATGGAGAATCTGATTCTCAGAGTATGACACAAGGATGCTGGGATGCAAATGAGGGAAGCTCAGTGATGGTTTTGTGCTGCTCCTGATAAAGCACACAAGGTTGAGAGACAGAAGTGATATGCATGGGTTTCTCACACCATCTGATGCAGTAGGGAAAAATAGTCAAGTTCGTGGGCACGAGTCTTTTGGTGATGTCTCCTCTCCAAACAGCTGAATGAGATTAAATAACCCACTCACAATTTGTGTTTTGTAGTTTACAGCCCTGGTGAACAGCACGTTTAAATGATCCCTTCTCCCTCCCGCCCAAGGACTCATAATTTATAGATTTTTGGGAGCACTCGAGATCTATTAAATTTAATAAGCCTGCTCTTGAGAAGGTTGTACAGACCCTCTGATAATAAGGGCAGAGGACCAGACTCCTCTACACTTACATTTTCAATTAGACTTCACAAAAGCCCTTGCCTGCTGGTGATGAGGAATAGGAGCAGTCGCTCCATCACTCTCTTGTTAGATGGCACTTCTGGCACACAATCTGCCAACGTTTGTTGCTTATGAATTATGGTTTCTCCAGCATCTTAAATCCTTCAGCTTTTATTTATTTATTTATTTATTTCATGGAAGCATATTTCCTTTCCAGTAATAAAATCAGGACTCTTGTCTCTTGATCAGAGTGCTGAGAGGAATCAAAGGAGGACGTGAGTTCTGGGTGGGAGTCGGGCAACGGTGTGTGTGATGTCTCCTCAGTCCTGGCCTGCCAATTTCCACTAAACATGGAAAATTCTCTCAGAGTGGGGGGATTTGGATGGTGTTGCTGCAGCAAGGCCCTGATTTGGTGTGTCTGCTCTGTTCTTCAGGGAAATGTCACCTGAGCTGGTGAAAAGCCTCCCTATAGTTCTGCCGTGAGCTGGAGGAGATGACACACAGGAGCCAGAATGCTGGATGCCCAGAGAGGCTTGTAAACACTTTAAAACCTATTTGTGCTTCCCTCTTTAAGTTGATTTGCCTGCTGTAAACACGATAATGAGACAGTAGCTTGGAAATAATTATTCACCCGTATTTTTTCAGAAGAAGAACCTAAACCCTGTGCTGGTGAGTGCTACCCAGGTACAACTGTCAGAAACCCTGGCAAATCTTCTGCCTTGAGCAGACAAGGTGGACACATGAGGCAGGGGAACAGGCAGGCCAAGCAGGGAGATGGAGTCTTGGGGTGAGGACGGGAACTACGTGGTCAGCCTTATTAAGGGTTAATTAAGATGAACTGTAGAAATGGACAGGCTTAAGTGATACACTGTGATAGCTGTTGCTGTGGGGGTGAGATGGGTTAGAGGTAAAAGCTTCTCTTGTTCTGCTCTCTCCAGCCTCATTGATGTGTGCAGTGATGCTGTCTGGGTGCCTGTGGCAGAGGGCAAGTGGTATTTGGTTAGGGACCACCATGATGTTCACTGCTGCAAAGACAGGTTCTTTGGGAAATTCCCAGGAAATCTCCAGGCCTGAGACTCTTCAAGAAGTTGCCACATGTTTGGAAGCCCAGGGAGAGGAAAGCCCCATGTCCCTTCAATGGTCCTGGCTGGGAATCTGGCTGGTGACTGGGTGCTGAGGGATGGATGGAGTGTTGCTCCAGTCTCCAGAGACTCTCCAGCAAAAAAACCCCAGTGATGACAGCCTTGGGAGTGAGATGCTGCAGCAAGGACATGTAAGGTGGCAAGAGATCTCACAGCAGACTCCCTTGTCCAGAACCAGGTATCTTCTCTCATTTCTCTCCCCCATTACCTAGGGCGAAGGTTTCCCAAAGGTGTCCCAGGCAGCAGGTCAGATAATTTGGCACTGTGATGGCCCCAAAAAAGGATCATAGATCATAGGTCTTTGATAAGCTGCAGGCCAGGGAAATAGCTTTGTATTTGGGGGACTAAGGAGAAGGGAAGGGCCACTGGTCAGGAAGGCAATGATCAGTGGACAGAAATTCTTTGTCACCCAAAAAAGACCTAAAAAACTTCAGCTCTTTTGCTTGGTTTGGATCAGTTGCAGCCGTGGCTGTTGCAGAGCCAGGTCTCATGGGGGCTTTGAACGTGGGTGTCATCTTGGAAGGGTATTTCAGGCACACCAGGAGGCACTGAGCTTTGCAGCAAGATTTGATCACATGTGTGCATGGAGTTGAAAATTTTGGGAGGAAAACAGCTTCCAGTCTCTGATGCATGTTCCTTACACAGCAAGCAGAGCAGCTTGAAGGCATTACTGCATGGTTCTACTTGGCTGGTATTGAAATACACCAGGGGAGGGGGTTTTTTGCCTGACAACATGAATGGTTTTCATGCAGCTGGCTTGGTGACAGGAGAGCTGGGCTAGGAGGGGCTGGATGATGCTGTGAAATGTCTTGTTGCACTGATTCCAGAGCAGTGCATCCTCTGCCCCAGTCAAGGCTCAGCTCATTCATCCTAACACAGACATCTGAAACGTGGTGGCTGGCTCACATCCTCCCAAGTGTGCTGATCTTTTTCTCCCCTGACTACCAAGTGAGCTGAGAGTGACTGTCTCCATGGTAGGATCTGACACGTAGACATCTGAAACTGAGAGCTGGGTTCCCTCTGTGCTAACTGCAGCATGGCATGGAGGTTCCCAGGCTCATGTCTACCTGCCCACCCTGGGCTTGGGCAGGGGGCTGATGCAGCAGTGTGGTTCTGTGTGGTCAGTGAGGACCAGAGCATGAAGGCAGAGGTTTTGTGAGGAGCAGTCTTGCTGCTTGGTCCTGGATGAGTTAACTCAGGGTATCTTTAGAGGCACTCCATGAACATCACCTGGGAAACCTTCCTGCACCTTCAGGAGTAGTCTCCTGACCCTGGCTCTCTGTGCCCATGACTGAGAGAACTGGATGCTATGAGCTAAGCAAAGTCCTAGCTCAAGTACAACACCAATGGTTTAAATGTCCAGGGAGCACTTAAATGCTGAGACTTTTGCCACCACCTCTCTGTTATCTCTCCCTAAAGTGACATTCAGGGGCTGTCTCAACTCTCCACATCTTCTCCAGTGCAAAGTCATCCAGCCCCAGTCAGATGAATTTGGCTTGAGCCTTTGCATCAAATCAGATGAAGGGGGTTCAGGACTCCTCTTCATATGGGTCCATGCTGCCCTACAGCTGAAGGAGGATGGTGAAGGACCCTTGTATCTCAGGGGCTGAGCCCAGCGGGGGCAGAGAGTGGCAGCCTGTGGAGGTTCATGAGGGCTCTGCCTCAAGGATCCTCTAAAGGAGGCTGCAAGGAAAGCAAATGTTTGACCTTGGTATCCAGGAGCAGGAGAAAAGTGGTTCCAGTCCACGAGTGCTGCATTCTCAGGGAAGCTGGGATGTCTGCCTCCAGTTTGATGTTTCTGTTTCCCTGGTCCATCAGTCCCCAACTGGAGGGACCCAGATCCGGCTCAAGGAGCATCCTCTGGGTGCTCAGGGAGCTGTCAAAGCCCACATGGTGGCACTGCGACCCAGCATCCTGCATTGCCAACCCCTGCTCACCCTGGGGAAAGGTTGTGACCGGTTGCTGGGTGCTGGAAGGTCCAAATCTGGCAGCAGGTCTGATGTGGGACAGCTTGGCCCTGTCTGCATGAGCCCTGAGCCACTCTGGACAGTGTGGCAGAGAGCAGGTGTCCCATCTCTGCATTTCACCATGGCACCAGCCTTCTCTATGGCTCCACCAATATTGCCAGAAAGAGAAAAATGCCTTTTTCCTCATGCTGCAGGTGTCACAAGGCACAGGCTGGGTTCAGCAGCTGATCAGGTTGTGCCCAGGGCTCCTTTTGCTGCTGCTAAGAGTGGCCAAGAGCCACTTGGCTAACCAAGTGGCCAAGTGGTTTCTGGGTATAGATGAGGATCTTTGGGTGACCCCAGCTCCTTCACACAGAGCAGCTGCCACCAAACAGACCCATCCTGCATCCATGTGTCTAACTTGGAGTCTGTGGCTGAACTCTCCCATCAGATGCAGGAGCAATCAGACAGAACCCAATGACCCCATGAGCCACCGTGACAAAGCAGTGGCTGCCTCAGCATTCAGCCTCAGCCAGATGTCCTCACACATTATGCACGTGCCACGGGCTGATTTTTCAGATAAAAGCCACCAGTGTTTCCAAAAAAGAAAAAAGAAAAAAAAACACAACAACAAACCCCAACCCTTTGCTTTAGGAAGAGTCAGCTGCTCCCACACAACCCCCCTGCTCTGGGTTAGCCACCCCCACCCTGAACCCCCTTCCCTGGAGAGATGCCTGGTGGAGCTCCCCATCCTGCCCTGACACCTGCTGAGCAGCAGATCCCTCATCCTTGTCTTGCTCTGAGTTGCTCCATTGCAGACATCTGAAGCAACAAAGCAGCTCCCTGTGCACGGGCTGGCTTGGGGAGGGGGTGACTAATACATCACCTGCAAGCCAAGCTGGGGACCTTTTGTAACTCCTGTGGCAGATAGGACTACAGATCATTCCAGATGAATGGAGCCTGAAGTAGTTACAATTCATATGAATTAATCAAAGCTGCTCTCTGCCGTGTGCATCATTTAAATCACTAAAGCATTTCTGCTGGCATCACTTGGTGGCAGCCAATTTTCATGGCAGGGAGTCTGGTTTATGGTGGAGCAGAGCATTCCTCACCCCCATTGTGGGGTGGGGAGGGGGATGCTCATGGTGCTGTCCCAGTCCCTGTTGTGTCCCAGTCCCAGTCCCTCCTCCTGCTGCCCCACTGTGCTCACCCCACAGAATTGGGACTTAGCTCCTTGGGGGAAGCACACCATTAACACTTTGTGCAGTGAAGCCCAGGGGATGCAGCTGAAGAGAGATTGAGCTGCCTCCAAGGAGAAAGCCCAAGAAAACCAACCCCCCTTCCCATCAAGTTGTCACAGGATATGTTATGAAATGGGAGGTGGAAAGCAAAAAAGAGTGGAGTGTGTGTGTGGGAGGTTACTTCTAACTATGTCTCAGGAGGAAGCAAACTGCAGGGGAGATTTTCTCTTTACCATCAACTTCCCCTGGAATGGAGGGAGCCACGAGGATGCTTGTGCAGAGAGAGCTGAGGAGGCAAAATAAGGCAAGGATGAGCAGGGCTTCTCCTTGCCCAAATCCCTTTCCAGCCCCTTCCTCTTTCTCAGCCCTGCTCCTAAGGGGGAGCTGTCTCTGCCAGGCATCTTTCCCCAAACCTTGATCATCTCTTGAAGCCCAGGTGAGCTGAAAGACTGCTTGAGATCAAGTTTGCTGGCAAGTTGTCCCAACAAGGCTAAAACTCTGGTTACAGTCCCAGCCAAGCAAATATTAGAAGGTGATGCCACTGTCCTCCTGTCCTGGACAATATCATCCCAGCTGCTTTCCTTCCCTTTTACCTTGGGCTGGTCAAGATAAGGGACATTCAGGCTGAGCAACCCAGGAGATGTTGTTAAAGGTGCATCCACAATGAGGCCCAGGTCTCAGGTGGAGGGACCAGTGCCCTTCAGCAGAGGGTTTAACAAACTGTTGAAGAAGTGACAACATTGCAATGCCTCCTGAGTGTATGTGCACAAAACCATCTGTCTCTGTCTGATCTACCTTGCTCCTGAGTTCTAAGGCCTTGTGAAGAGCACTGCATTAACCTGGGTGAGTTGTTCCTTGTCCCCACGATATTTCTGGTGTCTTTGTTTAGCTCTGCACTGTGCAGAATAAAATGCCTTTAGATGCCAACGTGGGAGGCACTTCATAATCCCCTGAGAAAGATCTTTTTCTCCAACCTAATGGTAGGAGCAGGAGTGTTCCCAAGCATCAAGCCCACTGATCCTGCTGTGGATGTTGCACAAGATGCATCTATATGCAAGACCCAAGGTGTCCTTCAGGGTGACATGTGCTTTGCCACAAAAAGGCTTTAAATCTTTAATGGGAAAGTGCACTTTGTTCCTCTCTACGAACACAGTAAAAGGCTTTAAATAATAGCTGTTCATGTGGCCCTGAAAAAAGGTTGCCATGTGGCTGAACTCTATAAATCTGGACATTTGCGGAATTGATTTTGCCAAGAAACAGACTGGGGCTGAAAAATGAGCTGGAGGGATAAGACAGTGCTTGCTTGCAGATGCTGGGATGCTGCTGCTCTGCAGAGAGCTGTGCTCCTGAGTTACAAACCATAGTATGAGCCACTGGAGTAGTGGGAAGTTTTGGGTGGCTTGAGGAATTGCGGGATGAAGTTAAAGCCCTGTCTCTGTGTGGGAAGGGGATGGGCTTTACCCCAATCACTGGGAGAGGAGGAGAGCTGAACCAGAACTGCAAATCCAGGTCGGAGGCTGTGACTGATTCCCTTTCTGGTTATGAGAGCAGAGACCAGCTGCTGTCTCTTGCTTCCAAAGCTGATGAACATGGCGTGGGATTTTTTATTGTGTTTATGATATGCCAGCGTAATTAAAATCCTCTTGTTTTGCCAGTAGCATTCCCTCATTCCCTTTTGCAATACTGGTTATACCAGTATAGATCTATTCAGGAATAAGAAAACCACCAAATCACCATGGCTTTTTTTTTTTTTTAAATTAAAAAAGAAAAAAGAAGCTATTTTTTCCCCCAAAGCATCAAGCTGGTGACTAGAAGAATTTAAATTCATGCTTCTACTTTCAGAGACACAACTTCCCAAGCAGATAAGTACCAAGCCTTCCAGTGCATGGGCTGTGTTTGCAAGCTGAGCAGCTTCCCCAATGACCTCTGGAGCCAAGGGGGTGCCTGTGCCCTTGGACATTTGGGCAATTTCAGTGCAGAGCTGAACAGTTCCCAAGCTTTGTTGACACTATTGACTGGATCTGCACTGACTACATTGAGAAATGTGCTTGTACATGGACACATGTAGGCACCCAAATGTGACTGTGTTAACCTTGACATTGAACTACTCCCCAGTGTCCCTCATCACTGCCTGGGGAAGATACTCTGTCCTGCTCTATTTCTTCTGGACCCTAAGATGATATTGAGGGCATAACCCATGCAAATCTTCTGGAGGGGATTCCCTTAGTGTTAGTGACTCCAGAACCACCTGGATCTTGTTCTTTCTCTGCTGTTGCTCTTGACACAAGATGTTGGATTCGGGCAAGAAACCAAAAGATCTTGGCAGTTTTGTCTATACAATTAAACAGAACGTGCCTAGTAAAGTCCACTAGCAAGGAAAATCACATTTTCAGTTTATTAAACTCCCTTTAAAGCAAAGGGAGTTGCAAACTGCCTGTTGGGACCAGGTCTTTCCAGGAATTGTTTGGGACAGTGCTTGTAGGCATGAGCATAAACCAGCCAGGAACTGTGTTAATGATCTAAAATTATGGCTCATTGAGTTCCACTAGCAGGGAACATTTCCTGACACTGCTTAATTTACTAGCACAGATGAAGGCAGAAATTGCACATATCCCGTATTTTCCTACTGCTTGGTTGGTAAGAAATGTGTGTCCTCCATTTTAATACCTTTGGAGGAGCTACTTGTGTTCTGGTTCACTTCATTTCTGTCTCTCACATGATGTGGTAGAATATTGATCTTTCATTTTCTTAAATCTTTGTTTCTGGGCATAGCTTCTGAATACAAATTGTCTGTGGAGTCAGATAAAGGGAAACAGTCCTGAGACCCTTGGAGAAACCACCTTAGAAGAATCTGCCAACTAAAGCACATAATCAGTGCAGAAATGATGTAAGGTCACAGCAGGGTATCTTAATTGCTAGTTCTTCCTTGTTCAGTCCTACCTGGACCCCTTAGCATGAGGAAAAGGGATATTTCCAAGTTTTTAACCATATTTCAGGTCGTGGTCTATTAGTCTTTTCTGAAATCTCAGTCCCTGACCCGTGGAAAGAAATCCTTTGGAAACCAGGTAGTGCTGGACCAGAAAACTGAGAGCAAAGGTGGTGCAGGACCAGCTGATTCTCTTGAATGAGTTTTTTCCACTAATGTAAGAAAAATCCTTCCATCCATCTTCCACTGTTTCAGGCTGGTGAGGATGATTTCTAAGTCTTCTTGCCCAGTGACAGACTCACAGATGTGATTATTTTTAAAATGCTTTGTGGATGATTTTAGCAGCCAAAATGTGCCCATCATTCCAGCAAAATAATCTTCTCCTTCCAGCCAGAACTTTTTATTTCTCTATAAATATTGACAGGAAGGGTGACTCAAAAGATATCTACATCCAGAACTGTTCACTGTGGTATTAATGCTTTGGTTCCCACTGTGGTCACTCCTTACCCTCATGTTGTTGTTATGTTTACACTGAAAATGTGGTGAGCCAAGTGCCTTTCTTAAGTGCTACGGTATTATTTGTAAACCAGGAGTTGATGCTGCAGTAAAAGGTCCTCTGAGTTTTCTTTATTTAAATATGTTGGGGTATGGATCTCAGAAGAATACAAATAAACTTGAGAGAAAAGGACAGTTTTGTTGTCAAAGCAGCACAATGTAGAAGTTCCTCTCTTCTCCTTCCTGCACAGCATATGGGACATCCCAGTCCTCTCTCCAGTGGGCATTTACCCACCAGCAAAGTGGAGCAGTTCCACCAGGAGATCCCAAAGGACCACCTGTAGGACACAACATGCTGATAGAGAGGACAGGTTTGCTTAGATGCTTCCTGGGAAGTCTGAGTTGCAATTAACTGACATTTTCCAAATAGAAAGAGCTATCAGATTGTTCCCATCCACGTGCAGTGTGGATGTAACAGCCACAACAGGACCACCAGAGAAATGAGGAAAGTGCTTTGTGTCTGTAAGGACCATTTCTGAACAATGCTGGCTGGCTGTGTGAAGATGGTTCCAGTCTGCATGGCCACCACCTTCCCCTGTGGCTTTGGAGGGGAATTTAAACAGATTATATTTCAAGAGAGAAAGAGATGTACTCTCCTTTCCCCTCCTTCTCTTCCCACTGACATTTTTAGCTCTTAGTCTTCAGGCTGTGATAGGTGACTGTTGAGTTTTGTGGCCAAACAGCTTCCCTCTTTTGAACAAGACAGCTTTGGGAAAGAAAGCACAACAGGAAAAAGTCGACCAAACCAAATGCTATTTTTCATGGGAGTTTTTCCAAGACCACCACTTCTCTCTTTGCTGCACCTTTGACAAGACACAAATAATTTCAAGTATTGCCAGGGCCTAAGAAAAAGTTCTGCAGGGTAGTCCTCTTGCTTGCTGCCTTGGGTTCTTATTTAAAACAGGAAAAAGGGTGTTTGAGAGGCTGAAAATAGAATTTTTCTTAAGTGTCCCTGTGCAGACATTTTCCTCAGAGAGGGTGTAATATCTAACCACATTTCCAGCAGGCCAGGTTGTTTTGGCAGAAAGACTCATAGGAGGCAAAAAGCAAACCCCCACTTTTCATGGTCCCCACACCGGGTATCTGCTGTGCAACACACATAGAAACTCTCTCAGCCACAGATCTTATCAAGCTGGGCTGTTTCCACTGCAAAGTGTCTTGCTCTTCTCCCCTATCAGCAATGCACATGCAGCAGTTGTAGAGAAACTGCAGTTTGTAGACTACTTTATTTTGGTAAGTAATCTCTGGCTCTCTGCACTGCAAAAGGTCATGAATTTGTGTCTTTTCAACAAAAGATACATCTGCAAAGGTTTCTGTGCAAAGAGAGCAGGAAAATTTGGTGACTTTGGCACACTGTCAAATGGAGGAGCTGCAATGAGACCAGCACTGGAGCAATGGATGCCCTGGTGACATCCAAAGTTGTTCCTTCTCCAAGGAACTTATCTTCTCTAACCTGGATGACTGCAAGAGGTCATAACTATTTGTACATCAGTCATGGCAAGTGACCTGTATGGTCAATGCAAAGAAATAGGTATGGCAATCAGGTTTAAGCCTGCTGGAGTCTCCTCCATCTATAGGCATTCCTGCCCAGGCACCATGGGCACTTGAGAATGGAGTTAGTGTTGCAGCACCCTAAAATCAAACAAGAAATTCAGGGTTGGCAACTGGAAAATTCCACATCTCAGTTCTGGTCTCAAAAATATCAGTGTTTGCCTCCATTGTGTGTGTCCGGCTTGGCACATTGAGGCCTAACAAAGAGGAAAGCTGGGCCTGTTTCTGATCCAACATCCTCTCTACTTTCTGAGGTCCACAGCTTTTGTGTCCCCCTACCAGCCAGAGGCAGAAAAAGCTCAGAGAAAGGACAAGCAATTCAGTTTCTGGGTTCCTCAAAGGTTAGTTAGAAGATGCTCAGCATGTAGGTCTCGCTCCCTGTGCCCCTGGGGGGATAGAAATGAGGATTTAAGCACTGTCCCATGTGTCCTGGCTGGAAACACAAACCCAGCATGTGGTCTCCCAGGCTTGCAGCTCTTGTGGAAATCTCAAAACCACCAGAAAAAGAAGCAAAAAAAGAAACATCTAAACATCCTTATTTTTAAAGCAAAGCAAAATGATGATCTCCTGTTCTGCTTAATGCTGATTTCCCAGCAACTGCTCCCTGCCCCCTCCACCCTGCATCCCCCTGCAGGCTGTCAGATCAGACTGGAAGATGCTTAGAGGCAGGAGGGGAAGAAAAGAGAAACAAAGGAAGAACTTCACAGCCCAGTTTACAACATCCTAATGTGAGGGCTGGGGGTCTGTGTCAGATCCAGTGCTGTTCCTGCAGGAACCAAACCATGGTCCCACATACGAACAAACATTTGGCGATGGCACAAGCTCGTAGCCTGTGAGTTGGGGTTTGAATCAGATGATGAGCAGGGAGCTGGCAGAGAGCAGGGGGGAGTGGGGAGTGGCAGATAATTTATGGGTGAGGTCTTCAAAAGAGCTCTGTTCCCATTCGGGACAATAGGAGCTACTGGGGGGTTCGCAGGCTCTTGCCAATCTGGTCACGTAAGCGCAAACTCCCTGATTTGGTTTATGAAGAATACCCTTCAGTCTGACACTGACCTCTAAAACAAATAGAGTATTGCAGTGTGCTGATGCCCCATTCATCACTGGGTGACAATGGGAGTCAGAGCCCGTGAGCAAACAGCCTTTCATTCAGGGGAGGATGGAATCGCTCTCAAACGTTCATCTCGGAACCGCTGGTACCAGCTCCATGTTGCCCCATGGGCACCCTTCTGCACCTGTCCCAGAGGAGACACCCCCCCCCTGGGAGGGCTCAGGATGCCACAGCACCAAGGAGGAATCCTGTTTCACCCAGAGGTTGGGCAGGGTGGGACAGCCAGAGCATCCCAGGGAAAGCCAGGGGGTGAGAGGGATGAGGAGGTCCAGGCCACCAGCTTTTCCCAAAGAGTTGTCCCACATTACAGGAGAGATATCCTCACTGTAGGATGAGTCAAGGGGCAGTGCTGTCCTGGAGAGAAATAGAGAGCTTGAGATACAGTCTTCTTCTGTGCACTGATGGAGAAGACAAAGAACTGGGAAGTGTAATACAGATGAAGGGTGAAGGGTGCTGGAGAGGCAGGGAGTCGGGGATGAGCAGTGATAGGGAGCTGGGCATGAAGCCCAACAGGCCATGCTGTGCCACTGCCAGAGGGATCAGCATCTGGAAACACACCATAAGAGGGATGCTAGTACCTTTTTGGCTAACTTTGGTGGCTTCTCTGTGGGATTCATCAGCTCCAGGAAGAATTTTCTCCAACTATTTCTTCTGCCCACAGCTTTTTGTTGAGTTCCTATGCATGAGAACAGAGATATGGTCAGTGACAGGAGAAAAACACTGCAGCAGGCTTCTGAGGATGGTGCAGGGACCATTTGGTGGCCCTCTATAGGGACCCAGCCCAGAGAAAATCTTTCTTCCCCCTCTCAAAGCCAGGCTGGGCTGAGCGTTGAAGCATGAAGATACATATGCTCACTTAGGGTTTTTTCATTCACATTCTCCATCAATGGTTAATTCCTCCTGAATGGGCTTTGGACTGTCTGGTGATTGTGTTTGCTGGTCACGTACCTAGATCACAAAAGCAATCACAGTTCTACATATGTTCCTCATAAGGATCTCTGCAAATGACCAAAGTGAATATGCAGCGAGTCATTCCTGCGAGCAGATATTAGCCTGAAGTGTGCAATTACCGGGATTCCTGGAGCAAATCACTGGTGTTATCTACAGATGTGTACAGTGCTCACTTTTACCAAGTCCCCTCTTCTAGGCAAGCATCAGCCCTTGAGAGAAAAGCTCCCACACACTTTTTTTCAGAGGGTGTTGTTTCAGGCATTAATTCTGCCAAGGATTTGCCTCTCTGAGAAAGTGTTCTGGTGCTAGTGCTGGAAAGATTATAATGTGCAACATTATCTTGCAACAGACACCTGTGCTTAACAATTGAAATTAAATGGTGGCACGTTAAAAACTTTACAGCCCTGTTGTAAAACAATGGAAAACAAAACCAAAAACAAAATACTCCACAAAAAAACCCCACCCTGAGCTGCTGCAGTAGGTTACTCGGAATGATGCCTGAAAACAGCATCTCCAATGCTACTTGGGAGCAGACACAAGGTTGCTAGCAAATCTAATTATCCTTTAGGGAAAAAAACAACCCTGTGTGAAAGTCTCAGGGTGAATGTAGGCCTTGTCCCAGCATTCCAGGGAACAATAGATGGATTTGGGATTTCTTCAGGTGGTGAAATCTCCGTGCCCTTGCCAAGTGTGCAGTTGTCTGATGATGTGAAGATCACCCACCTAATTCTGGCTTGGCCTGTGATCTCAAATAAAGCAAGACCAGCACTGTGAGAACTCATGTCTTGATTTCCCAGCTCCCTGCTCAGAGAGAGATGATGGGATGAGGGTGAAATGACTCAAGCAAATTATCTGGTCAACTGCTGTTGTTTCAGCACCTTTGGCACTGGTAGGTGAAACCTGCATCTTCCTTCTCTTCTGAGTTGTCCTCAGGAGGTCTCTGTCTCCAGGATGACAGATGGAAGCTGGCTGGAGAGCAGGAGACAGGGCTATAGGACACCTGGGAATATCCTGCTGGGTCAGCTGCATAGAAGAGGGCCCACAGGAAAGCTGGGAAGGGATTTTTTTTAAAAGGGCATTTAGTGATTTGTTGAGGGGGAACTGTTTCCAACTGGGAGAGGGTAGATTTAGACTAGATGTTAGGAAGAAATTCTTTACTGTGAGGGTGGGAAGACAGTGGAAGAGGTTGCTCAAAGTGGCTGCCCCATTCCTGAAAGTATTCCAGGCCAGGCTGGATGGGGCTTGGAAGAACCTGGTCCAGTGGGAGGTGTCCCTGACCATGTCAGGGGATTGGAACAAGATAAACTTTAAGGCCCCTTCCAACCCAGACTATTTTATGAGTCTAGTGTTCTAGATTTAAAACATGTATTTCTCTGAGTGCTTGCTAGAGCCACTTCTCTGAGAGGGATTTGGCTTATTTACGCTCCATGGGATTTCTGTTCCATGGATTTGCCTAGGGTCTTCTGGATCTACCTGCATTCTCATGCACATTTTTAGCCTCTACCCCTTCCTGTGGCAAGGAGTAGCACAGCTGGGCAGGCCACTGGAGGGAGACCCACCTCTGGTCTGTTCTGAACCTGGATTCTCCCCAAAGCTGCATGGCTGACTCAAGAAACTGTCTGGAGAAGGAAGGGCACCTGGTGAACCAGGACAGATGTGCTTGAGAACATCAGTGGTTAATCATGCAGGAAGAACAACTACAGGATTTCCAGAAAAGCTTCTAGAAGGGGATTGAGTCCAGCAAAGATTTTCACTGCCTTCTGGGAATGGCTGTTGGTTCAAGCAGGGACATTGGGTGATTGTGATCTCAACAGATCAGGCAACAGAAACTCCTATTTAGGTGGGCAGACCTGATCCTCCATGTTCAGATGTACCCTCTGGTGCAGAGAAGCTGAGCTGTGTATGAATACTCTGGCTTATGTGTATCTATACTGTGATGTGTCATTGCATAATAAATTAATGCAAAAAACATTTGCATGAGTTTCTGTCTCAGCAGAGTTTATGTGTGGGTCAGCTCTGGAGAAGCTGAAGGGAGACTGGCTGGATGTAGACCAGAGCTGAAATGAATATGAGGTCTCCAGCACATATTCCAGCACACTGTGGGCTCCTTGAGCTGAAAAACCTGCAGGCCAGAATGTAATCTTGGAAACTTTTCAGTAAATGGTGGAAAAGAAGTGGCTTAATATAAGTGACTTCTGCCATTTGGAAAGTTCTAGAGTAAGGGAACATCCCAGGGAAAACCACAAGGAATGGGAGAAGAGGGCCAAGGATTTACAAGAGACCTGTGGTGTTTTGGAGAAGGACCAAGGAGGTTATGCAGAGCACCTGAAAGGACACTGCCTGCCTGAGTCTGGCCACAGCTAGCACAGAAGACACGAGCAGAAATCAGCTCAGAGGTTGTAACCTCTGCATGAAGATGTCCATGCACGTGAAGAACTAGAGCAGAGGTGTTTAGTGCCACTTGAAATGCCTGGTGACATCCCACCTGAGTGGGATGAAATGGCATGGGGTGTGTGCAGCTGGAAGCTGAAACTCAGAGTTCAGAGATGGTTTAACTGACCACAGGCAGGTATCCCTCTGGGGGGACCTGAACAGCACTTTGATTTCTCAGCTATATTACCTGGCTCTTCATCCACTATGAGAAGTATTTAGGTGCCAGATCACATGTAAACACTCAGGTCTAGGTGCTTAAATTTAATCTGTGACTAGATATAATCATGCTGCTGGTCTCAGCAGGATGAAATACCATGACATAGACCTGCAGAGGTGGTCACAGCCTGGAGAGTTCACAGCTGGGGAAAAGCCATACCAGGGAGGACACAATACCTAAGGAAAGGAGAAGAGATTTTCCTGGTGAACAGCAAGTGCTGAACAGCTCAGTCACCTTGCAGTTGTATCCCAAAGAGGTACAAACACAAACCACAGAGAAGGTCCCTGACTCACTTCATCCCTTCAAAGTCCTGTGCAAGAACCACATGTTTTACAGCACCAGCCAAAATGGTATTTTTCAAGATTATTTATTCTTACCATTTTTTTTTCCTTTTACCCAGGATTATTTCTTGAGGATTTTGTGATCAGTTGCACTAAAAATAACCCTAGTGGGAAAGATGTGGTTTGGCTGAGTGAGAAGGCAGCCCGGTGCCCTTCAAAGCTGTGCTGTAAACATCTGTGAGATTTACCTTCTGAGTGCTTCATGTGTGCAAAGCCCCCAGTATGGTGAGCACAGACTGGTAATGTGGTAGAGAACAATACTATCTCTGTGAGGAACATTCAGCCTTCTGTGCTTTAGCAGAATCCAAAGTGCTTTCAGGAGCTCTCTGACCTGAGCCTGGAAGTTGCTGCAATCCAAACTATTGGCTGTGAGATTACAAGTGCTGTGTTTGTTTGCTCTGTGCCATGTTCCGTGCTCTTTCTTAGGGAACATTGTGTCCGGACCATCTCCTACCCTCTGGTCTATTTTACATTAACAGAGCCATGCCTTCAAACTTAATCCCTTGACCAAATTTCTTGAGCTCTCCTATTTCTTCGGCTTGTGGACCAAAGGTTCAGTTTAACCTTTTGCAATAATGAAACTCTCCCTGAGACAATGCCTGAAGTCTCTGCCTGCTTAGCAATTATTTAAATACTCTGTTGTGAATAGGATCAAAGCCTCCTCTTAGTGAAACACTTCATTCCCCGTGCCAGAAGTTGTCACCACATGACAAATGGATTGCCAGGTCTCCTCTCACGAGCGCGCTCCAACCAGACGGGGCTGGGCAGCCTGTGCGGACAGGGGCTTTAATTAATAACAATCTTTAATTTCTACAATGAAGCACTTAGTGGGGGATGAATACTTCAGTAGCCAGTGTAGTGCAGACGTTGCATCTGCCTCCAGTGGCCTGCCAGAAGTGGCTGGGTGCTGCTGAAGCTTCATCAGCAAAACCCACGTCCAGGTGTGCCGCACCGTGCCGATGCGCGGGCTCGGGCTCACGCGTCTCCCAGAGTTGCCTGAAATATTTCAGCTGGGCCAATGTTTTTTTTTTTTTTTTTTTTTTTTTTTTTTTTTTTTTTTTTAAATTTTTTTATTTTTATTTTTTCCTCAGTCACCGAGCAGCGTGTCATCGTTCCTCCAGCTGATAGTAGCTATGGAAACCGTGACATCACCGCCGACATAGCGATACATAAAAATTCAAAGGGCTGGGGACTGGTTGCTAGGAGAGCTCTGCTCAGGAAAGTCATCGGGCAGGCAGCCAAGGGACCAGAGTCTGCTGAACATGTTGTACTTCACCCTGGTGATTTTACTCTCCTCCCCCTATTTTCCCTTTCACATGCAAAGCTTTTTTTTTTTTTTCTCCTCTTTTTTTTTTTTTTTTTTTTTTTTTTTTCCTCCTCCTTTTATATTCACTCTTAAATTATCTCAGAGCTTTCAACAATCGGCTAATGAGTTGGTGTAGTAGCTGCACATTGATGTCATGTGTGCAAGGTCAGGAAAGAAAGCTACATACTGTACTTACCATCAAATGAAAGACACCATCAATTGCCTTTGTAGCACTTAAGTTATGATGAATGTGAATTTTGGATCACTTTGGGGAAAGGGTTTTCCACTAAGCCCTATACACAAACAAATCAGCAGGAAACCTCTGACCAAAAATCATCAGAACTGAAGGGAATCTGGAACCCAGGATGAGGAGTAACCTCTGTAGTGGGCAAAACCTCGTATTCCAACAGGTCTGGACTTGGGAAGCAGTTTCCAGCAGTCTAATTCACACCTGGTTTTTGGAGGGCTGTCCCATCTCAGCTGGTGGTTTTGGACCACTGGTGATCAGGGGAAAAAATGAGGCAAGATTTATAGGACAAAATGTTGTTTTTTATTAGACCAAAACTCTTTTATTAGACAAAAATGATTAGAAAAATCCATGAAGCAAGGAAATCTTTCCTTAGGCTCAGAGAGGATTTGATGGAGCAACTTGTTTTCTTCTTCCAGCACTGTTGGTTGGCTTGATGAGGGATCTTACACATAGAACTGATCCCATCAATGGGTCTACCAGCAATAATAAACTCAAAACTGGTATGTCTGTGCCTATATGCAAAGATCCAAGGTATCAAGTTTGAGTGTGTGTTTCTAGGTTTGTATGAAGACACATACATATATATCATTTTTTTCTTTTTTTTTTTCCCCAGACTGAAACGTAACTTTGCAGAGGATGTTGTTCAAGTAGACTTTCACATGACCATCCAAGTACTAACAAAGGATAAAATCTTAATAAAGGCAACATTCATACTCAATAGTCCAAACAGTGAAAGGGTGTTGGGGAGCTTTGCCTTAGGAATTACTCATCAAAATAAATTGGTAGAAGGCTTTTTCCAGAAACTGGCTGTAGAGTGTGAACAGTAACTGAGAAGGAAACAGAGAAGAAGAAAAAGCCACTGAATAACTTCTTAGGAAGAAGTTTCTGATTCCTGGGAGATGTATATGTACTCAGCACACTCCAGCCATGCACAGAACCCAGATGCAACCTGAAGATACATGTCAAGTGAAAAGGAAATTGTTTTCATTTGTAGGAACTGAGTTGTGACCTATTAAATTGCTAGACTATTGCACCCCAGAGCCATCTAGCTCCACACACCTAAAGAAACTACATTTCCCTGCATAGAGGTTACATGAACCTCATTTTCCATGCCCCTAGGTTGAGTGGCACTGAGGAACAAATGAAGGGCTTAATACCCATGCCCTGGTCAACTGATGCCTCTAGAAAAATTATTTGAGTTCTGAATACTTTGGTGCTCTTTCATCTGCACGTTGTCACTGTCATTTGAACTCATTTAATAAAAGCTAATTAGCACAAATAGCCCATGAACTTTTCAATTCAATAAAAAGACACTGCTTTTGATGATATTCCAACTATTCCACTGATTTCCTGTGTACTTTGCATTCTTACTACACAAAACTGAATAGGATGCTTAGTGATGAATCTGGAAAGGAGCAAGGAACCTAGGGTTGTCCTTGGGTTTAAATGAACATTTTTTTTCACAAACTGTGGCAGAAGAAACCCTTGGTAATTTTCTTGTCTTGGATCCCCTGCAGGACCATATTATTCAAAAAAAAGAGTGAAGATTGTGGAGGTTTAAGTGTTTTGGGCTGCTTGATCAGGTTAAGGAAAGAAGCCATGGTGCACTCAGGGGAATTGTAAGCAGGTTGATGGATCTGAAACAGAGATGAAATAAGAGACATGGGTTTCTGTGGACCACAGAAGGTACTCCATCAATGAAATAGAGTGGAAAATTTGTTTAACATGTCTGCACTGAGAGGAACACATTGACAACAAAAACCAGAACTACTTAATCGTTAGTGTACTCACAGCATCTTTTCAGAAGGTGTACTTGATATGAGAAGTACTTGTGTAACTCAGGTCAGTGCCATCAAACATGAGATGTGTCATAGAGGTTGCACCTTCCTCCTGATCTTTGCTGGGTGTGCTTGTCCTTTAGAGATCAGAGCCTGGAAGCTGTGGAAGAAGGGAACTGTGTCTAGTCTGGCCATGGATATACTGAGTGTTGTATTTGCTGGTAGTAGCCATTAGTTTTGTCCTAAACTACAGAGATAGACTTGGAGATTTCCAGTGCAGTCAGCAGAAGATCTGCCATCATCTTCCAGTGGAGTGAAGAATAAAAAAAACTAAGGCCCTGAGCTGGCTCAAGATTTTCCACTGGATTTCACAAACATCCCTCTGCTCAGTGTGGTGCTTCAGCATGGGCAGTCCAACAATATTTTTTCTTCCTCTTGCTTAATGTGATGTTGCAATGGTAACTTTCTTCCATTTTGTCTGAAAGTGTGTGTACTCGCTTAGGATCAAGTTATTGTGTTCCTAGCTTACCTTCAGGGAATACAAAATACTTTGGACAAGCTGCTGGCTATTTCACTGTCATTTTAGAATAATGAGCAAAGATTATTCTTTAGTCATTTTGATTTAAAACAACAAAAACTGTACCAATGACCTCTTCTAATAAATACAGCCATAGCAGAATTTGAACTTATATCCCTAAAATAAGATAAGCATTTTATTATCTGTTGGGATACAAGATCTTTTGCTAATTTCCATGGGAATTTAAAGGTGTTAAATTAACTACAGGAGGGTTTCACTATTGTTTCCTAAATGTAATGGGAGTAGATTTAAATTTGCAAGGGGAAAAGCTAATAATGAAAAAATGAACATAAGGGCTATAACATACCAAATGGGGTCCCTTGGACTGGCATATAAAACTTCATGAAAAGTGGAGGTCCTGCGTGTTATGCTTTTCTCGAATGACTGAAAAAAATTGTTTAAAGGTTATTTTTGTTGCAAATTAATTGCTTATGTCTTCCATGGATCTTACAGCCTATAAAGATGGCCCCATTGTGGTTTCCATTGATTATTTCATTGAGAGTTCTCCCTCTACTTTTTGTTGTTACCAGCACCACATACAAATAAACAAAAATGTTGGTAAGCAGCTACTAATGCCCCAGATCTGTCAGACCTGAAGGGTACAGATCAAAGGTGTCTTCAGTTTTCTCCCAGATTTTATGTATTTGCCCCATTTCCCCCTTTTGTCTCATGGGCCACTGACTGCCAGACAGCCCAGTATGTCTCAAGGTCCCCACTTGTGTGAGATCTTCAGGTTATAGTGATGTGGTGTTTGATCTACCTGGATAAGTCCTGCCAGTTAAAAAAAAAAAGAATACTCTTCCCATGGATCCTTTCAGACTGGAAAAAAGAATGTCCTGGTCTGTTTTCAATATTTGATCCCTAAATGAGGTGACATTTGTAGCATCCTAGTGTTTTACTTTGGCAGATGGCAAGGACCAGGATCCCTTTGTGTTCTGTAGCTTTGCCAGGTCCCCAAGATGGAATTGTACCCACCCTCATGGATATGTCCAGGCTGGTCTGGGAAATGAGCATTTGGGCCAGTAGCTTGACTGATCACTCAGCAGGCACCAGAAAAAACAAGCTGGAAAAAGGTCTTCTGGCAATGCAAGCCCTGCTAGCAAGTTAGTAGAACATGGAGAACTACCAAGGAAACTCATCCTCATTTGTCTTCTACAGCAGAAAGTCCAGAGATGAAAGTGATGTGACATCCCAGCAATCCCAGCTGCCCATGTAGAAATGCCACAATTACTTGGTATCCCCTAACTAGGAAGAATGGTCAAGAGAAAAAACTTGGTTTTGTTTTGTTTCTCCTGCAATTGGTTTTGCCTTTCTGAGTTTTAGTTTGTTCATCCCATAAAACATCCCATAAAACTTCCCAGAAACACCTGCTCTTCCCTTCTTTTTTCACCCATGCAGTATTTTTCATCTCCTCCTTCCCTTTTTCTGCAAACCATCAGTTTTTTAAGGTTCTTCACATTTTTTAACTTTGTATCAGTACAAAACCCCTTCTGCATTGTCTCTGAATTTTGTCACTTCTGTCAAATCAGCAGCTGAATGTTGTTGCCTTCTAGGACTGTCCTGCTTCTTTCTCTATTTCTCTATTTCACTATTTCACTGATTTTTTCCGTTCTTCTAAGCTTTCCTCTGCACAAACTGAATTTCCTCCTGCCTTTTCACTCCTGGTCTGTTTTCAACCAGGCAAGATAAACACCAGGTCTCCTGGGATGGCTAACCCCATATGAAAAACATCACCCTAAGTCAACTGGTGAGAGGGTTATGAGGTCTTTGCAGGGAGAAGAGAGTTATCCAGGCAGCCACTGTTGTGGCTTCACTAGCACTTCATCCACATAAACATTTTTGAAGGGGAGAGTAATTTTAAGCCTATAGGAAAGCAGAAAATGGGATACAATGCAGAGTGAGGTTTCCAAGGGTAATCCTCAGAGCTTACTTGCATAAGATAAGGGTGTTTATGGAGAGGTTGTACACACAGCTAACCCCTTTGGGTGCAAATGCATTCACTGATCTGAAGGACTGGTATGAGACACCAGCACTAGTCAAGTCACTCCTGGCCAGTATTGGGTTAAGTCTCCTATAGATCCCACAAAAAAAGGAGGCTGAGTAAGGAACAGGGAGATTTTTGCTCAGCATATGCAAAACCTTTGCTCCACTGCTTTTGCAGGGACTCTGTTTCATCTTATTTTGGCACCCCACTGCAAATGAGCTGTTTAAATATGTGGGTTTCCCTTCCCCTTTTGGAGAAGGACAACAAAAAGTTGAAAGATTCTCAGTTTAATCTTAAATTCTAAGAGGAGGGAAGAAGGAATGGAATATGTTATTTACAGTTATGTTGCTGCTGTATAACAACATATATGGCTAAGTGGCACCATCTGGGCTCAGAATGTCATTATGAAGGATAGACTGCATCTGAGCACAGAAGACAGTTTCAACCAGACCTTTTGGTCCCTGGCACAAGGACTTGGTGCTTGCAGAGAGTAAGGACTGTGAAGCTGGTGTAGTTCTCTAACAAAAACTGCTGGCAGCCTTCATGGCTGAAGGTGTATTTTGCAACTGACTCTTTGCTCATTAAAGATCAACTTCTGCCATTTGCTCCCCCGACACATTAATCATTATTTGTAGATGGGCGGAGGGGAAGCCATATGGGTTCAGGTTTTAGCAGAACTTTCATGTGTTGAAATAGTTGGTCAGATAATAGATGACAGACAATCAGATTAAAGGCTGTATGTGAAATGTTTTCAACGGTATCACAGCAAAAAAAGAGAAATTTAGAGTGTGGGCTTGTGCAAGTACCCCTGGTTCAGCTGGGGAGAGAGGTACATACCTCTGAAATCTCCCAGTTCACTACTCAACACTTGCTTTTCTCCATTCACTGAGTAAGGACTGAGGATCTTGTGGCTCAAGGTTGCAGGAAGTCTGAGTTTCTCACCGATTTTCTGAATTCTGATTGCATTCTCTCAGCATTAGACTCTCAAAGTCACCTTCAGCTGAGCTGTCTACCTGGATGAGCAAAGTGGTGGGACAGTCTGTTTGATCCAGAGCAAGACAACTTCAACCTGGGATGTCAGTAGATGCAGAGGTGGTTCTGGTGTCATCCATGGGCTCTTTGGGTTGCCATTTCTCCAGTTTCCCCAAATGCAGTGAGTAGGAGAGTGCCCCTTCTCCCTGAAACATGGACACAGAGAAGGAAGTCACCCAACAGCCCTTTTGATGTCACACGAGTGGCATCTCACATCACCACAAGTAGGTGGGTGGAATGCAAACTGCCAGCTTGCATCCAAACCCTCCGTTCCCAACATGTTGGACTGTGCAAAGCCACACTACCAGTGTGAGACTCATTGAAGGCAGCAGCCCTTGCACAGAAAGCCTGGGGTGATTTCACTTTGCAAAGTGATTCAGTCAGCAGCCCACTGGACTCTCACTGAGAATTCAATGTTTTATTTTTTATAGTGAAAGAAATGGAAAAATTGCCATGGTCTTCAAAGGGAAAGCACAGCCCTGAGCCTCTATGTAATGCAGGTAATGATGGAAACACTTGCTGGGCTCTGTTACCACTGGGATTTAAAGTTTTATTTTTAAACACTGTATTTGTATTAAGGGTTGGACTTGATGATCTCTGAGGTCCCTTCCAACCCAGCCAATTCTATGATTCTATGATTCTATGATTTTATTTTGTTTTATTTTGGTGCCGCAAATAAACTTTTCAGCTTGCTCAAGAAAAGGAATAAAACCTGGTCCAGGACAGTTTTGTCTATGGCTCTTTCCCCAGTATAAAAATCCAGAGATTTGGACCAAACCGTGTTCCTGAACACAGAGTTGAGAAAGGAGGGAGGGTGGGGTACTGGATTCTACTTTGCAGCACTCATCCCAGTATCAAATGTAGCCACTTCCAAATGTTGCAGATGGAAGAAAAACCACTCAGAGGTAGATTTGTTGGGGAAGAAGCAGGCCAGAAAAAATATCTGACATGATCAGGTGGAGGCATGCTGGGAGGAAAGGGAGTCTGTTTAGTGCTCTCTGGAGTGGCCGCAGCTGCAGGAGATGTGGGAAGAGGTTGGCTGAGCACAGATTTGCACAGGTCACAGCTGACTCCAGCCCTTGGGACTGCCAGGCTGCCTTAAGCCCCACGTGTGAGTGTGGGATCCCTGGATGTTCCTGGAGCTGGCAGCTGCATCCGTCACTGGCTGCCTGCCCCCAGGGCTCTCCTCACCTGCCCACATGCTTCATCTCAAACACAACTGCAGATCAGGAGCCTCATAGGGGTTGCCAGCGACTGTGGGATGATTTATGAGTTGCTGTCAGATGTCATGTGATGGAAGGAGGTTTCCAAGCTTCCCAGGCAGACCAGGTGGCTCTGAACCTCTGTCTGTCAGGGATGCTTGTGGTAAGTGCCCTTAAGTTAGCTACATCTTGGAAAATTGTACTTTCTGCAGCTGAACATCTGAAGGAAGCTGAGACTGGGGCGAAACGGATGGGTGGTGATGCTTCATGACTCCATCTCTTGAAGACAGGAGCTGGATTGCTGTGGGCATGTTATTCCCTAATGGAGCATTGCCATCACTAGTGCTGTAGCTGACCCAGCAGGCCCAGCTAGGGGCTATGGCCATGTTCAACCACGTGAACCAAAAGCAGAGCAATCACCTGTATTTTGAGAGATGGTGGTAAATCCAGTGAGCAGGTGTGAGGAAGATGGTGAAGGGAAAAGATGAGCTGGAGCCTCTCACTTCCCTGTGAAGCACCTGCTTGTGGTCACAGCTGTGGGTGAAGTGTTTGTCTAGGGACTGATCTAACATAGTGATTTCATTGTGCCTGGGCCAAGATCAACCATCTTCCCCAGGTCAGCAGTGGGATGTGCAGTGCAGAGAGAAGAAGAGCAGAGAAAAGCCCCATGCATGGCTCTACTCTTACCTCCTTCGAGAGTGGTGTAGATGCTGGGATTAAATCCTACCCCTTGTCCATGTATACTTCTCCAGGGGTCAAAGCCTGAGTTATGGTTTCTCAGCATCTCTGCTGAAAATCTCCGGAGCAGCTTTGCAAGTGGGGTGGGCAGATGGCACCCAGCTGAAGGACTCCATGGCACCATTTGGCATGATAAAGAGCCACCAGGCTAGAGGCAACATTCTTGGCTCATTGCAGACCTGATATTGCAAGTGGCAAGGACATATGCTGTCTCCTACAACCTGTGAGACTGTTCACATCTCATCAGGAGCTATGCTGAGATGCTGTGAGAGCTTCTTATTCAAGTGACATGGCTTATAAGCTTCTGCATTTGTCACTCCACATGTGTGTATCTCACGTGAGGTTTCAAGTCTGTGATAGGTCTCTGTCTGCCCAGAAAAGTTTGAGCCTATTTTCCATTCTGTTTTTGGTGGGAATCCAGCTTTCAGTCACCCATTTATAAAACTGCTTTTTTCTTGGTCTCCTCTCTCTCTCTCCATCTCTATTTATATTTTAATTTGAACAGATCTGGACCTTCCACACGCTGAGCCAGGCACCCATCTGGATCCAGATGCTCTCACTGGGGTCCAACCTACAGCAATCAAACACTGAGCACAGGATACACAGAAAGGTTCCTAGAACAGAAATCCTAGGATGAGACACTGTGCAATTTTCCTTCCAGGAAAAGTTTTCCTCCAGGGTCTCAGGCTGCTACAAAAGAAAAGTGCTTTTGTTGCTGGAAGCGCAAAAAGTGCTTTTTTTGCTGTCTATGTGCAGCAATGCCAGCTGTGCAAAAAATGAAATATTCACACACACACAAAAAAAAAAAAAAAAAAAGAAAATAAGTATTAAGGATTCTGTAAAAATCCATCCCAGCCATCGTTACCAATTTGCATATCCCAACTTTGTGTAAAGTCCAGAGGGACCCTTCTGGCTGAGGGCAGGGGTGCTGCATCCTCCTGATTTACAAGGAAATGGAGGGGAATCTCCCACGGGAAAGGGCTGAGGGACAGCACTGGCAATGGAGGGCCAGGGTCCTGAGCTGTGCCAGCACCAAACCAACCCCACTGTCAGGTGTCCTGGCACCACCAGGAGAGGACAGCAAGCCGGGCTTGTTTGTAAATGATGGACGTTGGCACATTCCCTCAGAAGGGATGAAGGGGATTTGGGCTGAGCCATCCCTCCGGCCTCACGTGGAGTGAGGGGTGGCCATGACAGATCCCCGTTGCCCACGCGTGTCCCTGGCTGTGTCCCCATGGCTGGCTGCCATCTTCTCACTGCTAATAGGATCAGGGCTCGGAGAGGGGGGCCGGGGGATGGCTGCTTGACCTGGGAACACGTCAGCTCGTTGCAGGGCATGTGAGGGAGACAGCAGAAGCTGCCATGGATGCAAGGCGGCAGGGGAAGGGCGAGCAGCCATGTTGCCCCCCAGGGCCTGTGGCCTTTCACCACAGGGGTGGGTTCCAGAGGGGTTTTCACGTCATCCTGAGGTAGAAATCTGAAATCTTTCCTCCCAGAGGCCTGCACAGGGCTGGGAGTTCAAGGTGACTTCTCCTTGGCCCCCGGCCCAGTGGGGCTGAGTTTGGGTTGTGAGTCAGGGAGAGGGGAAGGGAAAGCAGGAGATGCCACCATGCTTCGGGAAAGGAGAGAGCTGCAGCCCAGAGCTTTCCTCACCCCTGAGTGGGGGTTGGAAGTGGCTTTTATAGGGGGAAAATGTCCTCGCTGAACATCCTTGCTGTAGGAGACACCTCGGAGTCTCTGTAAGGAGGGGGGACCCCAAGACTGAGCTTGGTTTCCAGCTGAAGACAACCTCTGTCCCATCACTGTGTCCAGCAGGACTCTGGGGATGCCAAAGATGTGTCCTTAAATCAGCTGTTCAGCATCATCTGGTCCTACCAAAGGGACACATAGGGCTGGTCAACCTGCCAAGCCCTTGGCTCACCTCTGTAACTACTCTACATGTGACAGCTTTGGAAAGAAGGAAATGTTTCAAGCCACTTATGCATTTGCCCAAGCCTGGTGGTAAAAATCAGCTCTTGGCTGCTCTGCAGGGCACCAGCTGGAGATCCTGAGGGAATCTGGGAGTCAAGGTCTTGTAGTGAAGTCTGTCTGTGCCCTTACTCCTCTTTTCCATGGGGAAAGCACTGTGGGGGGCAGCACCCTTTCCAGAACTAATTAAGGGGCTTCAGTTTGGTGGCGACAAACTTTTTAGTAGGGTGTGTGGCAACAGGACAAGGGGTGATGATGCTTCTGAACTAAAAGAAGACAGATTCAGGCTTGATCTAAGATGTCAATTTTTTATTGTGACAGTGGTAAAACACTGGAACAAGTTTTCCAGAGAGCTGGTAGGTGCTATAACCCTGGAAATATTCAAGGTCAAGTTGGAAAGGGCTCTGAGCAACCTGGTTTAGTTGAAGATGTCCATGCTCCTTGCTTTTAAAGGTCTCTTCCAACCCAAAACATTCTGTGACTCTATGAAGTGCATTTTGTCCTGCTTTGTGTAAATGAGGATGGAACACATGACTGCAAAGTGGGGGACCAAGAGGTGAGATCCACCTTCTGCAAAGTGGGAGGCAATGTAGAGATGCTCCCAGCACCAGCAGGGAGTTTGGTTCTGCAGCACCTTTGGGAGTGACCCACATAAGGTTCTGTGCAGGCACAAGTTGGATCCAAGCAGGCATTGACAGCAAAACACAAGTCAAACCCATACATCTGGGGCATGGATCTGCTGTAGGACTGACCAACTTTGCCTTACTTAAAAATCCCCAGTCTGGGACACTACATAAGTCTGACCCTCCTCAATATGATCCATTTAGAGACAATACTGCATCTCGCTCCCAGAATCACAGAAAAACCAGAAACCAGGGGTGCTGGCACCTGGTTGGTTAATTTGGCTGACTGAGCATGACTTTGATTCATTTATTTTTTGAGAGGGAAATATCTGGCTCAACTAGAGACTAATTCCCTCCCTCTCCTGAGGTTGTGTTTAATAGCTAAAGCTCAGCTCTCTTGCTTGCTCTCATACCTCTGGAAACAATTGAATCAATTCCTTGTTTATAAAATGCCTGTGTTTGTGTACATTTGACAAAATAAAACCTGCCTTCTATTTTCCTGCCAGATCTCAGCAGCATTAGTCTTTGAGGAAAATGTTCCCTTTATTTTGTGTGTTTCTCACTTTCCAGCTGCAGGAAAGATGCACCTTTAGAGAAACAGGAAATGAAGTCTGGGGTGAAATACACTACTCACATTAAGGAATTCAGGTCTTGACCTAAATCCATTTTTCATCCAATCCTCAGTCCAAATGCATCTGATTTTCAGAGACTGATATCTGGAGCTGGACTTGAAACACATGACGCAGACATCTCTATCACAGTTAGAGGGCCTAAAGATCTGCCTTAATAGCTTTTTTTCAGGTGTCTGCTGACCCCTCACATCCCTCTAGCTGAGATTAATTTTCTCTGACCTTAGCCTCTGATGGTGCAGAGGATTCATGCTCTTTCAGAGTGAGCAGCAGGATGGCAAAAAGCAATCCATTCTTACTCGAAGGGTTCCTCTGATTTATTTTGGTCATCTATTTTGGGTGATAAGAATCACTCCATAACCTCATGAACCTTTAAGGGGACCTGAGGATCACTTGCTTTCATGGCGATCTTTACCTTTGGTCCAAAATCCCCATGACTTGGTGCTGGAAAAGCACTGCACAGCTATATCTGACAGGCACATCAGAGAGGGGCAGCTGGAGCTCACCCCAGAACAGGTGTGTGAAGACAACCTGGGGTACCCTGCATGAAGAACCCAAAAGTTGTGCCTCTGTGCAACATTTCAGTTGTGCCTCTCCACTCCAGGGAAGTTCAAACTCATTGAGCCCAAGATATGAGAAAAGTACTTGCAGCTGCCCACAGCAAAGGTACCACCATCCATGGAAATACACCTCAGGGGCTAACCAGTTCATCTCCATGTTCTAATGTCAAGCTGCCAAAACATCCCAGCTTCTCCTGGAGCCAGGACAGTTGCCCTGGGCAAACACAGCTCCTCACTAACCTGTTTTTTGGCTTCCCTGTTCAACCTTTACCCTTCAGCCTTGTCCCACTTTGCTGCTGCCAGCAGCAGGGTTCAGGGTAAGTCCTTGCCTGTGCTTCCCATGCCTTGTGCTGCCACCAGAGACTTCCCTCCCATGGCCATTCTGTCCCAGTCCCTCCTAGAAAGAAGGAGGCATTATGAAAAAGAAAAATAAGTGCACAGGCAGAGCCATTCTGGCACACCCACGATACATTCAGTTCACATCCTTCGTTTGTTTGAAATAATCCCCTCGTGTAGACAAGCTGTAAATTCATTTCTGCCAAAAAATCAAGTTAATCCCTGTATTTCTTAATGTTCATCAGACAGAGTTTGCTTCTGGCTTCCCAGTTCTGAGGAGGAGCCTCAACCAGGTTTTCTGTACCTTGGGTTACCTGATGGCCAGTCACGCTAGGGTACTTCTTTTGTGAAAGTAAATTTAAAAAAACAAATAACCCAAACAACTCCCCATGCCAGGATCAAGGCTGCAGAGAGCAGTCTAAAGCAGTTTTTATTAACCAAGGGGTTTGGGCTGCCTGGGGAGGTTGTGAAACACATTAAATAGGTGGTTGTGGGCTAGAAGCAACAGTTTCACCCAGGGATGGCAGGGTACCTCCCACATGGGAAATGAGAAGGACCTTGGTTAGGGGTTGCAAGAGGTCGTGGTAGCCAGGGAGCTGCCAAACTGCTTTAATTGCTTTCAGTTCCTGTGCCATGGGTGCATATTTTTTTTTCTCTGCAGCCAGTAACCACCAGCAAGCACATCTTGCTCCCTGCCTGGAGGGACTGAGCTGCTGCAGTGTAGACTGGCTGGAAACTGGTCCCAGTGTGATGGAGTTTGAAAAATGACTGCATTTAAAAAAACAACACAGTGAAAAGTAGTCTTTTTGTTGTGTTTTGCTTTGTTTTGGTTTTTTTCAGGCTGATATAATGTGTAGCTATTTTTACCTCAGCATACCTAATTCTTATGTGTAATCTAAGGCAAACACACTGCAAAGGGAAAGTAATGCAGTGTTAGTGAGCAGTAAACTTGGCAAAGCCAGTGCCAAGGAGGGGATAATCCTTCCCTTGTCTAAATTGTTTGGAAAGAAAAACTTGCTTGTTTTCATTGTATGTTTACCTGTTGTATGCACGTTTACCACGTTGTTAGCTCTCAGTGGTACAAAGTGCAGTGCAAATCAGTTGATAAACATATTCACTTGTTTTGCTGCTTTATTGACTGACTTTATTTTTATTAAGAGATTAAAAAACACCCCAGCCTTTGCCTATTTTCATCTGGGTTTTGCTGTGACTACAGTGAGAAGTTGAGCTCCGAGCTGCAGTGGGAGAAAGAAGTTTTTATTCTGTTTCTTGTGACCACTTGTGGTACAACCTGTGCAGAAGCAGGAATATTTTCTGTGACATCTCACCATCAGGGACTGCATGGTGTGTGTCACAAAAAGCACAGCAGTGCAGCCTCCTCCCTTTGTTTGCAGGGGGGAGAGGAGATTGTTTCTACAAGGCAGGCAGGCAAATTTATCTTCAGACATGAGCCAGGCGTGCAGCCTTGCAAAACTTTTTGCTTAAAAGTACTTCTGGTCTGGAGATAAATGTTGAAAGAGAAGAACGGGCCATGCTTATGACTAATACATTGGGTTGATGCAGAGTACAGGGCTGTTGTAGATTAAGGTGCTAACTCTAACAGACAGGTAAAGCTGCAACAGCAGGAATGTTTATAGGTGCTTATATTTATTGGCTGATTAACTATTGAAAGCCATGTGATGTGAACTATTCCTGGAAAAAATTGTCTCCCCTTTCATTAAATTATAAGATGATGGGATTTATTTCCCTTGCAAAGATGGTCTGGGTGGTACAAACCACACTGCTGGAGTGGAGAAGATGACACATGTGGGATCTCTGCAATCAGGGGCTGGTAGGGCTCAAGTGACACAGCCATTCCTTTTCCTGCCCTCCTGACCCTTGTCATAGAATCTCAGAATCATAGAATGGTTTGGGTTGGAAAGGACCTTGAAGGTCATCTATTTCCAACCCCCTGCCATGGGCAGAAACACCTTCCACTTAGACCAGGTTACCCCAAGCCCCATCCAACCTGCCCTTGAACACTTTCAGGAAGGGGACATCCTCCCAAGAGCTAATAGAGAACAAGGCAATGAGGTTTGGGGTTTACCTTCAGCAGTCACTTATAATGATTTTTGAGCCAAAGCAGTGAGGTGTGACAGCAGAAGTGTGTAGGATGAGATGAAACAACTGGTGAGGGCAACCTGCCTGGCCCTTTCCACGCATCTATGGGAAAAGCTCATCAGAGCTGAGTCCACTGTACCAACATGTTTCTTTGCAAGATTTGCAGGGGCTCCAGACTCTGATGACACCATCACATGGCTATTTCTACTTACAGCATTCCAGCATCTCCTCACTGGAACATATCCTGGAAAGGAAAGGGGGTGAAAAAAAAAAATCCACAGGCAAATATTTCTTTTGTAAGCACTGATTCAACTTGCATAGGGTACTCTGGGGCTGTGGGGGTGGACTGTGTGTTCCCCTCTTGTTTCTTCCCCATCCCTAACCTCTCGATCCGCTTCGACATTTCCTTTCTCTCCATGGTTACTCTACACAAACAATTTCCCTGCTGCCGTGGTCAATGCAAAAGTGCCATAAATATGCACTGCAGATGCAAGGCATTACTCACCCGTGGGCTGACTCATTTGGAGCAAGTTGGTGAAGAGCCATTCCGGGGGCTGTGAGTCAGCAAGGCTGGTTTGCTTTTGAGCTCACACCTACAGGAGTGGAAAAATATCTCAGTGCCTCTTGTGGAAAGCCAGGGAGCCCTGGGCTGGTGGCCCTGATGGGTCATTCAGAAGGTTACTGGAAATCAGGAGAGGAAAGTCACGGGTAGAAGGAGAGGGGTTGTGTAATGGGAAAGCAGCCACTGTCATCCAACGTGGGATTTGAGGCTGAGCCATTCCATGGTGAGAGCCCAGCCCACGCTCATTGGAAGTCAAAATGTCAGCACCTGAAGGAGGGCAGGCACAGCAGGCTGCAGAGGGAAAGCCACACAGGCACAGTCTCTTTTTTAGGGCAGAGAGCAACCTTCCCGTGGTGACCCCATAAACCATGAATTTGCTTGTGGTGCTGATCCTAACTCAAAAATCTCCCAAGTCTCTATGGTCTCAGTGTCCTCAGGATGCTCAGAAGTTTCCTCTATTTGCCTGCTGCTGTGGTCTGTTGGTTCCCAGATGTTAGATCACTGTTCACCAGAATTCAGGGATCCTGATAAGGTTTTCACAGTGGCAGATTAAAACAAATTCTGCTTAACAGTGTAATCAGTTGCTACAGGGGCAAACAAAGGATAAAGCAAAGCAGATAGGGCATGTGAAAATTGTGTGCAGAACTGATAGGAACTGTATGCAAATGTGTATGCAGAACAAAAATAAACCCAAATGTAAAATGAGGATATTTAGAAATAGAAGGGAAGCATTGTGCTGATTTGTTTGGTTTTGGTATTTTGGGGTGGGGGAGTTGTTGTAGGTTTTCTTTTTAGTTTTGCTGTTGGTGTTGTGGGTTTTTTTGGTTGTACTTTTTTTCTTTGTTTTGTGTTTTTTGTGGGTTTTTTTGGTGTTTTTGTGGGTTTTGTGTTTTGTATAATACAAGTATAATAAGTATATTAAATAAGTATAATATAAGTATTAATTATAATAGAGAAACAGACGTATATAGGAGAAATTTGTCAGAAGTGGTGTGAATTTCATGTAAGACTGGGGCATCTGCAGGTGGAGCTGAATTCCAGCTTGGGGACAGGAATGCAACTGGGGCATCAGATCCCTCTTTTATTTTCTTAATAAATAATTTAAAATACCCTCATCTAACTGAAGCAGATGGCTACAATCACACCCTTTTATCTCAATCTGAATAAGGAAAAATTTGTTTGCTGGCTTCATGGCACTCAAGCTGTTTCTCTTAGCCCTTTACCTAGAAGAAACCCCAAACACTTCACACCTTTGACATTCTCAGTTTTTTTAACCTACTGGTCAGACTAACTCATTTGGAATTTCTCTAAGCTGTACATAAGAGGTCAGACATGCTAATCTCCAACACTGTGCTATCTCCAACAATTATCATGTACTGTTTCATGGTGATACCATGCTAAGTGCTATATTGAGGCTCCCTGAAAGAGTTGGGTTGAACCAGACTGGCTGAAGGGTGTAAAGCCCTCCCAGATAATCATTCATTGTTTGATTTGATCATTCCAGGTCCAACTTGTTCTCATTCCAGTGTGCTAGGGGTGGCTCACATTCAGAGAGCCCTAGAGCTCAGATCCACCTTCATCAAGGCTTCTTTATTGCCAAAGTGATTGATTTGCAGAATGACCTTAAGATCTGGAGCTCTGGGGGGCATAGCCCCAAACCCATCGTTTGAGGGAACCCCAGAACCCACAGCCAGAAGGCAACGAGGTACCTCTGGGTTATGGTCCCTTGGTATCTCCATGGCACACAGCACTGTTGCCTCCTTTTCAGTGAAGCATTGCTTCCAAAACTACATAGTCAGGCTCCAAAAAAGTTGGATCATAGCCCATTGTACAGAGGAGATAAAGTCAGCTGATCCCTTACGCATCATGAAATGCTCAGTGAAACCAGGTAGGGGGAAGAATACGAACCTCCTTTAAGCAGACTCCTTGTGATTCCCTGAGGTCTATCTTTCCCATTAAGATTTTTTTTTTGATTTTGATGAGCAAGGGATTCTTGGAGAGCGTTGCTCCTCTTTCTCTCTTGTACTTAAACCCCTCCTTTGCTTCTCCACTACCTCCGTGCCTTGGATGTTGTGGTGAAACCTTTGTGCTGACCACCCCCCTCTGAGCTGCTGGTTTGCACCTTGCTGGGTTGCTCCCTTCTGTACCCAGCCAGGCTCCTCTCCACATTGGCAGGAGATGGTGCCTTCAAACAACCCCCTCTGAGCCAGAGCCATGGCTTGTTGGCTGCAGAGGCAGAAGCCTAAAGAAATTTGTCAGGCTTCTTGCAACGGGGAGGGAAAAACCCATCAGCTGCTGCCAAAGCCTGTGTGGTGCAGTAGAGCATGGCTTTGTTTTTGTGGTGCTTTCCAGAGGGCAATTAGCAGTCTGAGGAGATGTTAAGTGGACTTGAGAGAAAAGAGAAGGCCTAATGCATGAAAAGAGAGGGGATGACAAATGGAAAAGCCCTCCTGATGGAAGTGAGAAGGGTGCAGGCATCCTTCAGATCACTTCTCAGCCTGGGAGCCATGGACTGCGTCCAAGACATCCAAGAGTGGTAGCTAAGAACTGCACATGAGTAGGTTTCATTTTGCTTTGTGGGAGTCTGCTGCACAGCTGGAAAATCTAATTGGGTCCTTGTGCTGTGAAATGGGCTGCACACATGCTGCTGCAGGCTGAGATCAGGCAGAGGATCTGGGAAGAGTTTAGGTACAGCCTATGCTGGAGTGGAAAGTGCTCGCTGTGAATGCAGGAGGACAGGATTTGTTCCTGAAGCCACCTTCCTGTGATCCCAACCATTCCCCTGATATGTCCAAGTAGTCAGTGATGTTATAAAACTGGAACCTCTCACCTATGCCCCTGACTTTGAGTTGGCTGCTCAACCATTTCTGGTTGAACATCTGCTCTGAACATCAAGTTTACAGGATAAGTTGGGAGATCTAATGAAGACGCAGCCTTGGATGAAGAGAAGGGGACAAAGGGAATCCCAAGCAATAGAACCACATCTACAGCAAATGTTCTCCACTGATAGGAGTAAGAAACAGAATGATTTGATGTGGGAAGACCCCAGGTTTGTATTTCCTTTAGTATCCTGCGTTGTTAGTTGCTCCTGCTGGTGAATGCTCTTTCCCAGGGCCAGGTGAAGGATTCAGAAAATTTTGTTTCCAGCGTTCTTCCTCCATCTAGCAAGTTATCTGAGCACACAGGTCCTTGTCCTCCGGCAATGCCTCCAAATGGGAGTTAATCATCTGTCACTACCATTCCCCCGAGCTGCACTTTTACCTGCAGGTTGGGATTTTGCTTTACAGCTGAGTGGCAACATTCAGCAGGTTTCTGTGTAAAAGAGCTCTTGTTCTTACGTGGTTGCTTTGGGTTGTTTTTTTTTTAAGCTGGACAGCATCCAACCAAGAACAATAGTAAGACTCCAAAGGTTGCAGTCAAGCACCCTGGTGCTAGAAGCTGCCAGCAGTCAGGTTGTTCACGTGAGTTCAGTTTTATCTTCTATTTTAATTTCTTTTTACAAGATCCTGCATATATCAGTAGAGGGGCCCCAAGCTCTTTCAGTGTGCTGGTTGGACAGTGAACCAGGCAGAGTGCACCATAAAGCAAACACTTGCTCTTGTGATCAAGGCACAGTGTGGGTATCCAGCAGAGGTAAATTATATTCTTGGCTCTGCTACCACCTTTTGTTTGATGTTAAGTTGGGTGAGATGGTATCATAATGGAAGTGTTCAAGATGGCTGAATTATGGTAGTGGCTTGACAGCATGATTTATGGCCTTCTCCACTGTAGCTTTTTCTGTCCGTCCTTTGCAACCTTTGTGTTCTGGCAACCAAGCTTTTCCATAGCACACATTGTCCTGGAGGACTGGGTAGATCCCTGGGGTTTAGTTGGTGTCCTCAAAAGACCACAGCATCCCCGTGATCCCGGGCACTGTGATCATGCCTTTCTCCACTTGAGGGCGACGTGACCTGGTTTAGGGCACACAAGAGGCCATTCGGTGTGAAATAAAAGATGCCCAAATTTTGGCATCAATGTTGGGGTGTCCAGATGAGGTCTGGGCATCTGAGCTGCTGCTGTAGTTGACAGATTCAGTTAATACAGTCAGTGGGAAAGTCAGCTTCCTCTTGAATACATGGACATCAGCTGAGCACATGAACTGCTCTCTGAATCCACCTGACTCTATCGGGTAGGGTCATCTCTCCCTCCCCACCCTCATGTGTCTTGTGTCTTTGAGATGGCCATCAGACCCAGCCCTAGAAGGGTCTCCCAAGTTGTCCTTGCTTGCATCTGTCAGCTGTGTACACCTGAGATATCCAATTGAACAGTGGATATCTAATTAACAATGGATATCTAATTGAACAAGCAAATCGAGGCCCAGATTTTTGCTCACAGTTATGGGGACCTGGACATTTAGATGATGTATAGGCAGAGCCACTCACAGGTCTTGTTTCCAAGCTAAGTCCTGACCAGAGTTATTGATGTGATTGAAGTAGGGAAGATATCCAAGTGGGTGTGGAAATGCAGGACATTTTTGCTAAGGAGAATGCATGCCCACCTCTTGGACAGACTTCAAAGAAGGCACTTCATGGGGTCAAGAGCTCAGATCAAAAAGAAGCCAATGAAGTTGGCTGAAAATACAGGTGATGCTTCACTGCCAGGTTGCAGAGTCAGGTTTTTCTATAAAATATGTAGCAACAGGACTTTTTAAAGACATAAAACTTCACTTTGTAGAGGCTCACGATACTACTGTTTGCAAGAAATTAATTTCAATTTATTTTGCAGGAAAATAATTTCAGGTTTCAGCAATTTTTTAAAGAAACATACCTTCTTCAGGAAGGATACCTTGCACTCTAGCAATATGGCAACATGCAATGTCTGCTTGATAAATCTCAGTTGATCTAAATGATCCACCTTAGTTATGTCTGTTTTATCTGTCAGGTTGATTAGCATTTACCTTTCTATATTTTTGCAGAAGGAACAGAAATATTATAGGTGGAAACATTTCAATCCACTTAAAACTACATGAAACTTAATTAGTGTTCTGGTGGCAATTGAAGCAGGCATTGCCAAGTAGCAGCAGCTTAAAATATCCATACAGCAATGGTCTGTAATGAAATAAATAGATCACTGGATCACTGGCATCCCCAGCAGTAGGGAACATGTTGTAGGGCACCAGGTATCCATGGCAGAAGCCTAGGAGGTCCTGCTTCTTTCTGGAGCTTGCTTCCCATGACCACATTCAGTCTTCTCAGGTCTAGTTCCCTTCCTAAAGTCAATTTTCACAGGATACTTGTATTTTTTTCAGGCAGAAAGTTACATACTCTGCCTTACAGCGTAGAAGTGCTGTTCTGATGTGGTGGGAGCTGTGCAAAAAGTACCCTCTTTTTGGGTACTTTTCCTGTCTTTGGGACAGGAAAAGATCAAGTCTCAATTCTCAGAGTAGTTGAACAATTGGGTCCTGAAATACCCCTGTGGACATCTCTAAATATCTCTTGTTCCCTGAATCTGACCATCTTCTGATGGCTGATCTAGTAACACTTTTGATGAGTTATAGCAGGCAAGGGTTTGGTTTGCTCTAGGAAAAAAGGGAAACTAAAGTGCCTTCTTTGTGATTTAGTTACGTGTTAGTGGGCGAAGAAAATGGTTCTTGGATCATTTGTTTCTTGTGTGCCTCTGGCCTCAGTTCTCAGACAGACAGGGTACTTAGCTGTTAATATGGGACAAAGTAATAACAGAGAGAAACTAACAGAGGAAAACCAGATTCCAATAGAGAGATTTCACACTGTCCTCTGGACCTCACTCCCAGAGGCCAAGAGCAGAGCCCGTGACAATGGGAAAGTCTCTGTCCTTGCCTAGGTAACTGTACTGGGTCTGGGAGAGCCAACCCTTCCAAATGCACATTGTGGGGCACCCCAACCTTGGCTGTGGCCTTGCATTTTCTCCTCAGACATGTAGCAGTTGTTCAGCTTACCTGTATCCTGGTGGCTGACCCTCCAACCATCTGCCAGCACCAGCAGGAGCTTTCTGGCTGCCTTCTTGTGGGAAGCCCATGGTGACATTCTTGTAAGAGAGACTTCTTCTGAGCAATCACCCTGCAGAAAGCTGAATTTACTGGTTATGTATTAAAGCCTTCTGCTGTTGTGCTGAAGGTAAGAGGAATATATATGTTCCTGCTGGCCCCCTCGCTGCTGATTTGACATCATGCCATGTGGGAGAGGTGTTGGAAATAGGCAAATACTACAGAATTAAAAATAAGAATTAAAAAAACCCCCAACACTCTGAGTTGAAAGGGAGGAGAGCCAGGAGAGGAAATACCTCAGGCAGAGAATTACTACTTCTGTATCAAAGCCAGCAGTTCCTTACTCTAATATTTAACACCCAGGAGAGCTGAGGGGGAGGATGCTGAAAATAGGTGAAATTTTTCAAAGGCACCCAGTTGCTGATGATTTTCCTAAGGTGCAGTTTTCTAGTGAATATTCAGTTTGATGAGAGATGTGACTTTTGGTCACCAGAAGCACATTTCCATGTTCAGCTGCAATTTGCTGAACAGTTTCAGTCTGAAAGCAAAGAGTGGAGAGTGGCTGGCAAGGAAGGTGACACCAACCCCTGCAACCAAAATCCAGTGCTCATTTCTGCTGCTTTTCTTACTAGAAGTCAAAATACTTCATTCTACGTCAAAGAAGTTGCTCAAGGTGTCAGGAGAAGAGAAAGCAAAAGGACAAGGCAGCTTTTTGCTGTGCTTGGCTACCTAAAGGAGGGTTATTGAGAAGTGTGCCATAAAACAACATGGAAAGGGGACCAGCTGCAGTAGGGAAAATTCCTTTTGGACATAAGGAAAAGTGTCTTTCTAATGAGAGCACTGAAGCACTAGGAGAGAAGCCCAGAGAGGCTGAGAAGTCTCCATCCTCAGAAATAAGTGAAACTTGATGAAGCAAGGCCACTAACAATTAGATGCGACCTTGAACACGGACCTGCTTTATTCAAGGCATTGAGATACAGACCTCCAGAGGTTCCTGCCAAGCCAAATTATTCTCCAGTTCTGTGAAGCTGAGACAGAGCTTGAATAAAATGAAGAAAAAAATGTTCCCCCTTTCCCCTCCCCTTTCCTTTCCCTTCAGCACAGCTGGAGGCTGGTGCTCCTGAGCTTTGCCATGCTTCATGCTTTTGATACCTCTGGCCCATCCTGGGTACTAATATCCATTTCAGCTGTTTTGCTTAATCAATTAAGTTAGTTTGAAGTTATTTCAGCCCCCAAGGATGCTGTCTGCACCAGTGGCAGTGAAATCAATGGCACTGCAACAAGCAGCTCTCTTACTGCATTGCCAGCACTTTATGGGGTTGTCTTTTGATGCTACAGGGAAACAAACAGGACAAGGACCAAGGTGCAAGATAGTCTGACCAAGGGAAGGATAGCAAGAAAAAGAAGAAGGTAGCTGGGATTATTGGGGGGGTTGAAGATGACTGTCAAAGTGGCATGGTACATGCACAGGGGTCTCCTTCAGTCTGCTCCCTTAACCCATTTGGTTGGTAGAAATGGCACATCCTGAGGTACCAAGGCTGGATCCAGGTTATAAGGGACCTGTTGTCCAAATCAGAACCATGGCAGTTGCCCTGTAATCTGGTGAGGAGCTGCATCCAGGTCTTCTTCTCAAAAGGCAACAATATTTTATTTCCTATTTGAAGGTGGTTTGTGGGAACACAAGAGGCATGGCTTAGTTTTGGGGCAGGGAGGTGTGGGGTCTTGCTCCAATGCCTTTAGAGATTTTGGAGTTCTTAATTTCCATGGGGCTTTGTCTCAGAACCTGAGTCAGGGAAGTGAAACTGTCACATCAGCCCAGTGCCTGTCACAGGGCAAATGTATTAATAGTACTTGTGTGCTTGAATACTCCAGGGTCTGGACCTGAACCTACCTACTGACTCCAGTGGAAAAATCCATGGACTGACTTTGTTTGATCTGAGGTCACCTCCCATCCCTACAAGTACCTGGAGAGTTAGGAAAGGGCCAGGATTCAGTTAAATGAGAGGCTTGCTGGCACGTCTTTATCTGCACTGGCAAAAGCTCTGTTTGAGTAGATCCAGAAGGCTTTTGTCCCAAATATTTACAATATGCTGCTAAAAAGAACTGCTGGGTGTGACCTGGGGGCCTTCTCTCCACCTCTCTGCCTGAGGGAGATCCAAAACAATACAAGGGAGCTGGAGGTCCTGCCAGGCTTGTTTCTGCCTGGGGAGGAGATGAAAGAAAACAAACCACAGACAACAGATGTCCCATATATTACTTAATGCAGCCTGCCTGGTGGGGGAAGGAGAAGAACCTGCAGCTGACAGGCCAGCTGAAAGCCCTGGGGAGGAGCAGATTTCTTATGGAGTGGCCAAGGCTCTGCTAGGTGGCTTCAGCCATCTCAAAGCCTGGCTTGCTGTGGGTCACTTCATCTGCTTTGGCTTTGCTGCCACCCGTGAGAAATGGGAGAAAGCAGGTCCCTTTGTCACTTATTGGAGGAGGGTATGTTTCCACTGGAGTTTTTTGAGTCCTCCAGTGAATCGTAGAGAAAGCTCTGTTCCTTCCCAATGCTGCTCTTCTGTGGTTTCAAAAGAAACTGTGCAAAACCATTCATTCTTTTATTTGTAGAGTCTGTCCCAGTAGGACTTTATTGATGTCTCTCCTCTTAAATTCAGAGACTTTTTCCTGGCTTAAAGGTAGCTGGTAATTGACTTACAGCTGCCTCTCTGCAGGAAATTGCAGTATCATATTCCCTTTTATGTTGTGCATTGTGGAAACATTCCCATAGATTTTGGGGAAAAAGAAGAATGAAAAGATGAGAGAGAGACAGGAATCTACCTCTGTATGGTCCTGAGTCTGCTGGTGCTTGGCCTGAGGATCAGAGAGGATCAAACTTTGTCCTGATAAGGACATGGTAAGATAAGAGCTAAATGGCTGGATCATCACATCATACACAGGGAACCTTCCCTTCGGTCTGGGTAACTATTGTTTCTGAAATATTCTTGAAAGGACACTTGTGTTACAAATGGTGGTTGTGTCTCCTGTCTGTTCCTAGAGGATGGTGAGAGAAAAATTCTTGCATTCAGTCCTGGCTGTATTCCTATGCCAGTCCAGGGTGTTACAAGAGCTGGTCTTGGTCACCTTGAGGATCCATGCACAAAGGTGTGTCCATACCTTCTTGTGGCAGGCATCTCTCTGACCATTGAACAGTGAAGGAGAAGACACTCAGAAGGCTCAAACCCCAGACTTTCACAGCAAGATTCATGCTAACAAACCTGGAGGAGCAGGCAGCCAGTGCTAGCCATATAGCTATGATTACAACTGCAAGCCAGCTTCATTCTTCTGGGCAAAACTGATCTCTGGGGATGGTCAGGAGGGCTGTTTCCCCCATGGAACTGGGTTGTACAAGCAGGTGCACGAAGCAGGTTTTACAGCTAGCTCAGTAACAGCTGGAGGCCCCAGCATCAGATTGGGTTTCTTGGCTTGGCCCAAGATTATACATTACCACAGGGACTGCCAAAGATGCACAAGCTGATTCAAATCAGGTAAGAACATCTGCCTTCTCCCTCTGCCCTCTGTGGATGATACATCAAAACCAAGCCCTGGTGTAATTCTGCTGGAGCCAAGTGCTGTTTACCTCCATGGATAATTTGGTCCAGCAGGTTGCAAAGTGTCAGAGCTGCTGGGGCTTGAATTCCCACAGCCACAGCTGCTTGCTGTGGAGCTGGTGGAGGAGATATCTTTGTCCTTCCTTTTCTGATCCTGCTTCAGCAAGCAGAGCAGCCTCCACCTGGCTATAACAGGCTTTTTCCTTACATCCAGCTGTGTGCAGATGGAGGCTTGATGTGGTCAGATGCCAACCACCACGTTGCTCAAGCATCTCCAGACTGGCAGGGATGCTTATCCAGGTTTGTTCCCTTGAACAGCTCTCCTGTACTTTTTTCTTCACATATGATGGTGATGGGGAAGTCTAGCCTGATAATTGCTAGAATCTAGACAGAAAGGAAGCTGCCAAAGCATCCGTGCACACAAAACCCATCTCCTCATGTGACCATAAGCAGGAAAAATGGTGATCTGGGGAAGCAACCCTGATGTTTAGCATGGCTCATACTCCCCAGGGCCCAGCGGGATATCATCACCCATCACTGGTTGGCAGGCCAGCACTGTCCAAATCCTCCAAGCCATTTTTGAGTGGGCAGAAAGAGTCCTCCAGCATTTTACAAAAGAGCACAGAGGTCCCAGAGCTGACACAGGAGATGACAACGTGTGCTGTCAGGTTGTGATCTGAGGAACCCTGTAGGTGACATGCCCAACATTACAACTGCACCGAATGGCGAAGCCGTGGAGAAGCCTCATGCCAGCAAACCCCAGTGTAGAGAAGGAGCAATGTCTAAATAATTGGAGTTCCTTGAGGTTTCTGGTCAAAGTCTCATGGCTGTTCAGCTAGGAGGCTGGAGAATAAAAGGCTATCACCATTACACAGAGGTATCATCTAAAGCCTTGACTCCCGGGACTGTAGCTGAAGGAGCAGGCAGGGGCTGCTGAAGAGCTGTGATACGAGAAGAGCTGACCCAGAGAGCAACTCGGTGGGGAGGGACAGGGTGTTTGGCCTGGCAGGGAGGGTGAGCACTTAGGAAGCTGTAGTTTTATCTCCTCCGAGATGCCTTGACCGTAGTACAGGACGTGGCGTGCAGCCAGAGCTGGAGGCACCGCTGCCCTGGGGGGAGCAGAGCTGCGGGGGCTGAGCCAGGGCTTTGGCAGGGCTGCTGCTGTACAGCTGGGTTGGCTGCTCAGGAGCTGCTGGAAACACACGTGCTACCAGTCTGGGAGGAAACCTTCAGGGCTGGGAGCAGCCAGGGGTGGTGTGTGCATCGGCTGCATCTCAGCTGATCAGCTATGCGGGCCCTGAGCAGGGGCTCCCATGGCAGCACAGGACTGTGATGGTGAGCAAAATCCCTGGCGTGGCCCTGCTGGCATTGCCCAGGTGATGCCCAGGGACAATTTGGGGGTTATCACATGCTGGAGACACCCCTCACAGGCAGCAGTGTTGTGACTGTCCTTTTCTGAATGGTAAGAGTGTCTTAAAGGAAAGGGTGCAAACTGTGCTGCTGTAACATACATCCTCAGAGATGGAAAAAGGGGTTGAGGTCCTCTGAGATGGAAATGGTGTTAATTTCCTCAGAGCTGGAAAAGGGGTTGAGGTCCTCTGAGATGGAAATGGTGTTAATTTCCTCAGAGCTGGAAAAGGGATTCAGGTCCTTTAAGATGGAAAAGGGGTCTGTGCCTACCCTGTTGGCTGCTGCAAGCAGGATGGTTCCCGGGTGCAGAATCGGTGCTGGCAGTCAGGGGACTCCTTGGCTGTCCATCATGTGCTCAAGCCACTTCACATAATGGCCTCCTAGAGATTCCTCTGTTCGTTTACGGTCACCCCTGAACTCTGTCCGGACTCTCTCAGATTAACACATGCACTCCCCAGCCCTGCAGATGCTCAGGAAAATTCAGACGAGGTGGGATCTGTTCTGGGAAACGTCAATCGAGCACTCTGCTTTGCTACCCTGATCTCCTGCAACGTGAGACTGGCTTCGTGTACCTCTGCTTTATCCTGATTTAACCGCTTTATCCTGATTTAAGTGTCCTGACAGCGGTGCAGCCCCGCAGCTCCCGAGAGCCGGCATCGTCTGAACAGCACTTTCCAAAAAATCCAAACTGTGAAATGCCCTGGTGCCACTGGGGGTTGCTTAAAAACCCCCGAAAAGGCCATGAGGAATTGCTGCTGGCTACTGCATTAAGAGCACAGCAGAGCTGCAGGCGGGCTGGGGTGACCGCAGAGTTAAAACTGATGAAATAACAGAGCTAACAAAACCAAAGAAGTTTCTTCCTTGTGCTGGAAGAGGAAATTCTGCACGGGCGAGAGCGCAGAGGTGAACAAAGCGTTAAACCCTGGCAGAGCAGCTGCTGCTGACCTTCTGGTCCCAGCACCGCTAAACAAAGCTCCTGTTACAGCTGAACTTTAGTACCAGCTTCTGCTGCTCCAGGGATCCTCGCAAAAGTACAGCCTGAGCTGCAATTAGCACCGTGGGGCTCAGGGGGAATGGTGGAGGGAAGGGTGAAACCCACCATGTCCTCTCCTGGGGCTCTCCCACCCTTTGCTGTAGCCAGTAGTTCAGGACTTGTGAAGCTGGAGGGTTGCTTCCAGACCAGGGTGCTCAGAACCCTCTGACTGATATACCCACTGTTATCTTTTTGAATTTCCACTCAGGCTCCAATGAGTTCCACGGATTAATTATGTGTACAGGGTAACCATACCTGGAAAAGGAAACAAGAGTTTTGTTTTGTCTCTGAAATGTGCTTATTGCAAGTTTTCTGGGTTCTCTGGCATGGGAAACTACGAACAACTTTAAAAAAATTTTCTCCCTGTTCATGGTTTTGCAACCTCTAATTTAATGTCATCACAGAATTCTTTCCTTTCAGAGGCAGAATACAAACCTATTTTTTCTCTTCTCACATGAGAACCTTCCGTAGCCCATACGTAGTGCTGGGCATCCTCCTTTCCTTCCTGCATTCCTTCTTCAGAAAGCAGAATTTTAGGCACTTCTCAGCAGAGGTCCTATAGGTATGGTCCAGGCTCTTAGTGTGACAAGGTTAAGTCACACACATGAGTAATATTTTAAAGGGATGGCACCTCTCCTCCTCCACTGGGGATGATGTTGGAAGTACACCCTACAGAAGAAAAAAAAAGCACTTATTTCTGTGTGAAATTCGATGAACAGAATGAAGCAGACTGGATATAAGGCTTCTGGAGTCTCATTGTCTTTAACTGTAAGAAACTGTCTTTAACTGTCCAAACTGTAAGGAATAGAAAAATTGGTCCTGTGAAAAAATAAATAAAACTCTACAGAGTTAGATGGGCAGGAAGACTGGTTGTGGCACTGAATAAAGAAATAAATAAAAAGTTTGGGTTGTGATGGCATAAACACAACCTTCATCCCAAGCATGCAGCTGAATTCAGTTGTGGTGCCCCAGTTTGAAATTTGCCCTTACCTAACTCAGGGTTTTTTTGCTTCTTTGTTTTGTTTGTTTGGTTTTTTTTTTATGCACATAGTTTACAGTGTGGTTAATCCTAGAGCTGTTCACAATGTACTTTTTGCTGCTCAGGTTGAGAGCTCTTCTGTGTCTTGTCCTTATAGCTCCTGGCCTGTTGCCACTGGCAGCAAGGGGAGGGACAGGGGACCTGCTGAAGGTGCCTGGGGGATGTGCCTTGAGGAGCATGTGGGTTGACCACCAGAGGTTTACCTGATAGTCCATGCTGATAGGGGTGTATTTGAGGTCAACCCTAAAATCAGCTCATTATTGTTAATATTACTCCCTGAGCCCCAGGAAGCAGGAAATCTGAGAGAACAGGAATTTTATTGCTTAGGAGCTGGGAGACTTTGGGCTTTCTTGACCAAGTGGCAAAAAGTATCCTAAGGTGGTTGAATACTCAAGTGCATGGCATGCAGGCCCTTGGGAATAAAAGAATGTTGGTATTATCATATTGTATCATTCTGGGCATGTAACACCCTCTCTTGGCATGGTCAGTAGCTTCAGGAAAGCTACGAGAAACAAGGGGTGCTTGTATTGCTTCTCCTCCCAAAAGCTTCTCTGAGCTTTTAGCATGTGGGATTTGTGGATCTACCCTCTCAGAGGCAGGACAACCTGTGGATCCCTGGAGTCTGTACCCATCTCCTCAGCATCCAACCAAAAGAGGTTGAAAGCAGTTTCTGTGCTGTACATTCATTAAAATCGATGTAGGGCTTTTTTTTTGGACCAAGCAGTTTTCTCTGCAAACTGCTTTCATCTGCAACATTTATTACTTAGAGTGGGTCCTGGCCTTTCAAAGAAAGTAAAAACTCAGCTCTGAGCTAGCCTGTTCCTTGGGATGTCCCTAGGATGAAACAGGATATAGTTTCAAAACCACTTTTGTTACACCACAGGTGAGGGATACATTTTCCACTTTGCAGGAAGTCTTTGTGGTTGAGACCCTAAAATCTTGTGTGAGGAGATGAGTGCCTTGGAGAACATGTTCCCATCTGGGGAGCACAGAGGCTGTGGGGCTGCTCCTTCCCCTACCAGGGCACCCACTAACCTCCTGTCCCATCAGAATAGAAGGCAAATGCTGCACAGTGCTGCCAAGACTCTTGGCTGAATCACATCATCCCTGGGCTTTGCCCCAGTTCCTGGGAGTTTGTGAAACCTCACCTTCCATTTTCCAAAATTCTGAGCCTGATGGTTGCTGGGGAAGACCTGAAAGCATGGTGCAGGCATAACTGGAAAGCTTAAGGCATCAAAATTCACACTAAAAGCTGTCACTTCCAGGTTTGGCAGCATTAATATTAATGGAGCCACCATGGTCCAGGACTTCATTTGCATTCACTATGTGAGAGCAGCTGATCCTGGAAAAGGCTCTCCTGGAGGTGCTGCAGAAGTGATGCATGAGACCACTCTGCCCCAAGGAGCTTCTAATCCAAGCACGAGGGCTCTGACCTGCAGTAGAAGATTCTTCTCCACAAGTGAATTGTCCCTGTCCCTCAGGTTGAAGCTCCTCATCCTCTGTCCTTGTCCACCTGAGTTATCAAAGCTCATGAACATGGAGGTCTTGCTTAAGTGGCTGGGATGCAATTAGCCCAGCACCTCCCAGAGATTTTGGGGACTCTGTGGTGGTGATACTCACTCACATTGCCTCACGAATCACTGTGTTTGATGAAAAGATGCTGAGGGCAGGGGTAGAGAAGACATTTAGAGAGGTGCCAGGAGCATGCTGAGTCTTTTCTCCATGGGTGCCTGTCAGGAAAAATCACTGCAGCTTCCTGGGAGATTTTTTTGCCTCCCCCTGCTAGATCTGTGTGTAACTGGTAACAGACTGGTACGCTGGCTTCACGTGTACCTGGGACACAGTGGGAGTCATTTTGGCATGTTTGGAGGTCCCCTACATCATCCCAGCTCAGGAGTCTTTGCAGGCTTGCTCATGCCACTGCCAATATTTGTCAGGAGATCTTGGTTTCAGCAGTAACTGTGGCCAAGTTTCCAGTCTGGTGGATGCTGTGGCAAGATGCCAGGATTGAGACTTCACCCAGGACATCTGAGAACGTGCCTGGGGACTGGCTCATCCCTCTTTCACACCACCCACGAGCCACTCCGTGCTCTCAGTGCTCTCCTCCAGCCCTCCACCAGCAAGGAGACTCTGCTTGATGGTAGGAACCAGAGCCTGGGATCTCCCTACTTCAGCACATTCCCCTGAAAAGCTGCCATGAGGAGAGCACTTGCCAGCTTCCCAGGGCCATCCTTGCAAATTGAAAAATCTTTTCAGGGGCTGCCAGACGGCTGCTCAGAGTGGCCCTGTGGTGCTCTGTCCTAAGCACCAGGATTTTTTTTGTAAATTTTTTTTTTTTTTTTTTCCTCCTAAATCAATAGCCTGATGCACTGTGGAACACAGCCTGTCAAAAATATACCCAAAAGTCAAACCTCCAGCCTCCACAGTTGCTTTGGACATCACGAATTACCAGTAGAAGCATGCCTAGCAGGAGAGATGGTGGGGGGAGCAGAGGTCCATTAATGATTCCCTACCCCCAGCATATGGCTAATTAAAATTTCTAATTAAGGCACTGTGGGGGTGAAGAAAGGAAGCTCTTGGCCGAAAGTCCCCCTCCTTTTTCTATATTTCCTTCAATAGCTTTATAAATTTCCCCCCCAAATGAACTAATTAATATCACCTAATCAGTTAATAGAATTAGCTAATTAGATTGCTTAATGGAATTTCTGAAGAGCAGATTTAAAAGCTCTTAAGGAGACTGTAATCACTTTTTATCAGGGAAGCAGGGCACCAGTGTCTGTGCTCCTTCAGTGACTTTCAGCAGCCGCCCTTATCAGCAGAACATTGCTGAAAGTCACTGAGGGGGCTTCGTGCTGCTCCAGAGCCACCCAGGCTTGAAAGGTCAGGTTGAGCTTGCTCCTCCAAGTTGTTGTTGCCTGCACCTGATGGCATCAAAAATCCACCACTCTGAAGAGCTTGGCGTGATGCTCTAGTGACATTGGTGGTGGGGTAGAGCACTGTGAAGTCACCCCATGGAGCTGGAGGGGGTTTGGGAGCTCATGGTGGTTTCTCAGCTTGTTTGCTGATGGTGGCTTTGAGATGGGGGGAGTGATAGGAGATCCCTAACCCCTGCCACTGCAGCTTTGGTGCTCTCAGAGGTCAAAGTTTTCCCCCAGCCCTTCCCTCATTGGTGTGCAAACAGGGACAGACAGACAGACAGACACTGCTGAACCTTCCCAACACTGGGGCTGTGGTGAGGGAGAAAGAGGTGCTGAGAAAAAGGATTGGGTGCTGTTGTGTCTTGCTGGGGACACGCACGTTTTGCAACTACCACCGAGGACAAAGCTCTCCAGGCAGCACAGGGCACCTCCAGCAAATAGTTTTTTGTTGAAGGTTGATCTGTGGAGATAGGTGAGAGACCTGTGGAGACTTGAGAGATCTGTGGAGACTTGTCCCACTGCTTTGGGGGCAAGAAGCAGAAATCTTGGTGGTTCAGGGTTCATCTCACATCATCAGTGACCAATTTCTGTCCCTTCCAAGGCTCCACACCCCAAGAGTATCCCAGGGACATTTGCCCATGGCATAGAGAGAAATAGCTGGAGGTTTTCTTGAAGCTAATGTTAGCCTGAAGAGTTAAAGTAATTTCCTGGTGGCAAGAGTGGTTCCTGACACGGTGTCATAACTGAACAACATTTCTGCCAGGGAAGCCTGGTGATGTGTTTCCCAACGTGCAGATGGCTTCAGGTTTGTCCTTGGGCACTTGCAGCAGGAGCAGCTCCATGTGTAGGTGCCTCTGCTCTAATGTTTCCTTTGCCAGCAGCTGCCTTAGAAAGAGGTGATGAGGACTGTGTGGCACCAAAGCAACATCAGTGCTCTAGCAACATCTCTTAACCCTTTGGAGAACATCTTCTTTCAGACTGAGTAGCATGGCAGGCCTAAAGGGCTGTACTGAGGGCAGCCAGTGCAGCATCTCTGCTTTCTTTGTGGTCACCTGAAGATGCCCAAGGAAGAGAGGAGAAATAAAGAAACTCTGAAATGACTCTTTCACCTCTCTGCCAGCCCAATTGCTGGCAATAGGGCTGTTAGCACCTTTCTCATCCACAGGGTTGTGTCCATAGTGTTGCATTTCAGGTATTTTGATGGACTTTGAAGAATGTGTCTAGTCTGTCAACTTCTCCAGTAGCATACAGCTGCTTGTACCCCCTGGCATATGAGTTCATGCAAACAACAGGAATATCATTCCTTTTAGCTCTCCATGGAGACTTCTTAGCCTGCCAGGTGGATTCCTTTTGTACTCTCTTGGCAATGGCAAAATTTATTGCACTGAGTATACCAGAATACTGCTGGGAAATTAAACTTCAAACAGTAAAATAGGCCAAAAGTGCTGGAGAACTGTGGGATTAGCCCATCCCTACCAGTGACTGGAGAAAAGCTGAAAACCAGGAAAGAATTATAGATTTCCAAGGACATTTTAAGCCTTTAGCAATATGTTGTATAGAGTCTTTCTGAGGAAGAGTGCCTTTAGCTCAAATAAACCCTGAGGGATTTTGGGGGGGGAATTTACCTAATTCCTTTATGAGCCCTTATGCATTTTTCCCATCTGCAACAACCTGCAGCAAGGAGCTCCCCAGCTCAGCTGCCCATGGGGTAATGAGCAAAAAGCCTTTTGTTTGATTAAGCCATCTGCCTGTTAGTTTTACTTGTTGGTCTCTAATTCCTGTACTGGTGGAGACCACAGACACCTGGTCCTTGTTTATCTTCTTGGAGTCTCTGATGAGCCTTTAGACATCTCATCCCTACCCTTCTCCCCACAGCTTTCAAAGACAGACCAGTCAGAGCTGATTTGATCATTTCACAGTGTGTTATACAAAGGATATTCCACAACTGAGATATCTTTGTCCATTCCAGAGTTTTCATATTCAGCAAAATATTTGTGATAGCAAATTTCATGTGAACTTATGAAAAACAGTTAAGTTGTGATCATTTGAGAGTGAGAGATGGAGAATGATGTGAGCATACAAATACAGCAAACATAGGAGTAGATTTTGACTAAAATGCTAATATCTAAATAATTTGTATAGGCTTTCTGAGAAAAAAAAAAGAAAAAAAAAAAAAGGAAAGAAATAAAAAAAAAGTATTCAAAACACCCCTAAAACTGAATACCCCAAGCGGGGTCTGGTTTGTTGCTGCAGTCATGCTCAGAGATTATACTCTACCCCAGCATAAAATGGTTAACACTGCAAAGCTGAAATGTCCCTCTCCTGGACATTCCTTTGGCGTGTCCATTTTCACAAGCTCTGACTCCTGCACTCCTTGAACATGTCAATATTTTCTGGTTTCCAAAACTGCAAGTTTATATTAACTTTCCCCTAGTCAGGTCACTAGCAAAGCTGTGTAAACAAATGACCTGTAGCCATAATCTTCTTTGGTTCCCCCTATTGATTTCACTCTGCTATTTGTCTGCCAAATATTAGCAAACCTTCCTTCAGAAATGGAGAAACTTTGGAATACTCCTTAGAGGGGGTAAGCTGGGGGAGACTGAAAAGGGTCTGTTGGTATCTTGTGATCATACACTGGGGGGGAGGATGTGTACTGGTTTGGGCTGGGAGATTTGTGATGGATTGTGTTGGTTTGGATTTGTGATGAAAACAGTGTTGATAACACACCAAGATTTTAATTATTACTGAACAGTGCTCACACAGCCTTGAGGCCTTTTCCTCTTGGGGGTGCAGAAGGAGTTGGGAGGGGACACAGCTGGGACAGCTGACACCAAATGACCAAATTGATATTCTATATCATATGACATCATATGGCTCAACAATAAAAGTTGAAGGAAGAAGTAGGAAGAGGGGATGTTCAGAGTTGCAGTATTTGTTTTCACAAGTCTCAAGATGGAGCTTGGCTTTCCTGGAGGTGGCTGAACACCTGCTTGCCAGTGGGTGGTAGTGGATGAATTCTTTGTTTTACTTTTTCTTTACCTTTTAAACTGTCTTTATTTCAACCCACAAGCTTTCTCACTTTTACCCTTCCTACTCTCTCCCCCATCCCACTGGTGAGGGCTGAGTGAGTGTCTGTGTGGGGCTGAGCTGCTGCCCAGGGTGAAACCATGACAGGAGGACAGCCACATTGATACGGTTAATAAAACTTCCTCAAAGAATGTAATCCATGAGTCAATGACATTCTGATTTTGCAAGTGGACCTTTTGCACTGTCAAGGGCACAACAGTTACGTGGACCTGCTCACTGCTGCATCTTGAAAGCCATTCTTGCCATGACTCCAATAAGTGGAGCTACTTTGAAGTGGCTTCCCAAGAGACTGCTCTTGCTCCACTCCTGTTAAAGGTTTTGTGTAAGTCATTTTGCAGTGATATAGAACATATAGGGGTGAGGAACCTTTTATGCCATTACGGATGACACACAGAAATTTGCAGGCTAGCAAATAAGGAAGATGTGGGTTACTCATACTGAGAGATATGGATCAGGTACTTAACTGGTCATGGTTCAGCAGGATGCTTTTAGTCCAGCTAAATTGAAGGGAATCCCTCTGGGAGTGAAAGGATGTAAGGCTGTGCTTACAGCAAAGCAAGACCTGTGTTTGCAAGCAGTGTCTTGAGGAAAGGCTTCAGGGTCACCTGTGATAAGCTCTCAAGATGAGCTCTCACTGCAGTGCCATGGTAGGGAGGTGGGGGGTGGGGGCAAGGCAGGGGGTGGAGGAGAAAAATAAGATAATCTTCAGGTCAGTTAAAAAGTTTAAAGTCAGCTGGAACAGGGAAAACACAGTCTTGGGAGGAGAGCTGTGCTTGAGGCCAGATGTGTTGGAAGAGGAAGCATGAAGAAGAGTTCAGAGAGATACCCACAGCTGGACAATGGTACCTGGAAATCAAAGAAATCCAATAGGAAACTAGACCTGAGCTTCATAAGGCTGGAGACAACTGAGCACTGGGTCCAGCTGAAAACTGGACTAGGAGAGAGAGGTTGAGTTTGCTTGGGTACCTCCAGACTAGCTGCCAACCTTACCCTGTAGCTTGGCTTTGAAAAAAATATATTTAAATGTGGAGTTGGAGAAGTGGAGGCCTCCTGAACCAGTGAGGCTCTGGCTGTGATCCCCCATTTCCCCCTCTTTCTGGCAGCTGTTGCTGGTCCACAGTAAAATAAACCTGATGAGCTTCAGGCCATCCTGAAGTGCAGCAGGAAGGACTCGTGTACAAGAATCTTTGGGTTTCATAAGAAACCAGCTCACGGCTTACTGGCCTGTGAGGCAGGAGGCCACTTAGATGAGCCACCAATCCTTACATCAGAGATTCCTGCTGCCTGTGAGTGGGTGCAGATAGGGACACTCATGGGCATGAGTGTGCAGGGATGCTCAGCCCTGCCAGTGACATCCAGGACAGCACTGTGACTGCTCGGTTCACTCAGCCAGACAGATTTTTTTCTTTTTTTTTTTTTTTTTCTCCTCCTGTTCATTTGCCCTTCAAATTCTTTGAAGCTCACAATTCATACAAGCAGGAACTGGTTGCCTTCTGCTTCACCTGCAAAACAAAAGGAGAGACAGAGAAAGAGAGAGGATTGTGTGTGTATATATAAAGAAAAAACTCCAGAAGAACAACTTTACAGCTGACAGCCCAGACGAAGTCTCCCCTAGGGAAAGGAAAGCATTATATTAACCATGATCCACTAAAGAGCCTTGTGCATACATCACTTTCTAAAATATTTTCAAAAGTTCATTAACTTCCAGTGGAAAGTTATGGCTGCATCAGTTGCCTTGGAGCCATTTTTGCCGACTCCTGGCCCTGGCTGGGGAATACTTTGTTGATTTAGACGGGTCTATTAGAAAGTGTAAGTCTGCTGGGATAGATAAAAGGCAAAGCTTCACTCTCCAGAACATTTCCTTAGTGCAGCACTTTAAAAATTGCACGGGAAGCAGGCTTTGAATGCCTTGCTGCCTTTTAACGGCTGGACTTTCAGCTTGAATGTTTCAACTTGGTTAGTAACCTGTAAATGACACCAATAAAAAGGAATTTGAATGGGCGGAGGAGGAGAGAAAAAGAAAAGATGTGCTCCATCCAGCATTTCTACTGCTTCTGGGGATCTGTTTTTAACCAGTAATAAAAACACCTGGTTCTCAGTGAGGACCACGTGCTGGAAGATGGGATGTGACCCATTTATCCATGGGAAAACCTGTTTTTTTTTTGTTTGTTTGGGATTTTTTCTGGGGGAGAGCAGGAGGAGGAGAAAGGAGTATGTCTATAACATCAGGGCAAAGGAAAGGAGTGGGGTGACACATATTTTCAGGGTTGTCTCTGCTGCTTTTTGGAGGTGCTCTCCCTCACCAGTGCTCCTGGAGCTTCAGATGCAGATGAATCACAGCTTGGTTTGGGTTGGAAGGGGCCTTTAGAGGTCAGAGAGTCCAACCCACCTGCAATGAGCAGGGTCACCTCCCCTTCCAGCTCCTCAGAGTCCCATCCAACCTGACCTTGAATGTTTCCAGGTCTCCCCCTCCCAGTGCTGGGATGCTGTGGCAGTATGACACCAGCTGGGTGCTGGGGACCCTCCTGCCCCTGAGCTCGGCTCCTGCCACCATCCAGATGGCTTTTGCTGGTGTTGTTCCTGGAGCTGACTGAGGGGAAATGGAGAAGATCCTGGACAATGAGGCACAGCCTGTCCTAAACACATTGCCTTCTGAAATTGTTAACTAGGGTTGGCTGCAGCTTTTGGGGACACCCCTCTCCTTCCCTCCCCCACCAAATCATTCCATTTTCTTTTTTTGTTCTCATCTCTTTCATGACCCCAGATGCCAAACTTTCCTCAGATACTGTATTTCCCCTTCCTTTTTATTCTCTTTTCTTCCAATCTGACCATTGCAACGTTAGAAAAAAAGAAGGAGATTTAAAAAAGGAAGGGGACAGTCAAGCTCTCATCTTTATTTGAAATCAAGAATAATACAAACTGTTTGCTAAATGCATTTATCCTTTTTTTTTTTTTTTTTTCTTTTTAACATCTCAATCAGACCAAATACTTCTCTGTGGACAAAGAGAAACTGCTGTATTTTCTGGCTCCGACATACGTTGCAGGCTGTTAAGCCTAATACATATTTATTTAAAATATTAATGCAAATGACAGAGCATTGCTGGCTGATAAGTGTGTTCACAGGAGACTTTTGTGCACTTTGTCTTCTGTCACTCTCCAAGCCTCGTTCTGGGGCCTTATTGGAAGGAGAAATATACTGGAGTGTAAAGGTTTGCTTCCTAGCCTATAGGAATTTTTAATTACCATTTTGACAGGGAACAAGTTTAACTGGCTCTTCAGCCACAGACTATAAGGTCATTGCTATCACAGACCATAAAGAAGATACAAAAATGAGGTAATAAAGTATATGGGCTGTATATGTCTGGTAATTTAACATTATTCTTGTAACCCTGTGAGTCACCTGTGACTAATTTAAAAATGCTGATGCACTTAGATGAAAGCCACAGTAAACCACCTAAATCAGAGCCTGAGAGCAGTAAACACTGGGGGCAAGGGGGGAGGATGGAGGCGAGGAGTGGATCCAAGCTTTTATCTGACAAGATGCAATCAAGATGTGGCTTCAGCTCGTGGTGGTTCACAGACCCTGAGGAGCTGCCTGCTGTGCACAAGCATCCTGAGCATCCCCCACTGCATGGAGCCCCAGTGCCCTCCCACCAGGGTAGGAGTCAAACCAAGGCAAATTCAGAGGGTTTTGGGTAGGCACAGGCTCCCAGGGCTGACAACCAGTCCCAGGAGAGCCAAGTCCTGGTCTCCCACTGAATGGTGGATACTGGGTACCTGGTTCCAGGGCAGCACCTCTCCAGCTGCTTGTTTTATTCCAAATAAAGGGATTCACAGAGAAACGAGATGCTGTTTCTGCTGTGCTGTGGCTGAGAGAGACTGACTGAGTCTGACTTGAAGTATTGGTCTTTTGGTATCTTTTTCACCCCTCTGTTCTTTTCCAACAGGTGTTGGTTTGTTTTTCAGCAGTTGCTGCCAGGGGGAGGGAGGTGGCAGAAGCTTTTCTTGCAGGTAGACAATATTCTCAGGCAGGTTCCACAGTGGCAGAGAGCCACTAAAAAATGATCAGAGGGCTGGAGCATCTCCCCTCTGAAGCCAGGCTGAGGAAGTTGGGGTTGTTCAGCCTGGAGAAGAAGAAGCTCTGAAGTGACCTCAGAGCAACCTTCCAATATCTGAAAGGGGCTACAGGAAAGCTGGGGGAGGGATTTTGACAGGGGGGTAGGGAGAGGACAAGGGGAAATGGTTTCAGACTTGAAGAGGGGAGATTTAGGTTAGACATTAGGAAAAAAAATCTTTCCTGGGAGGGTAGTGAGACACTGGAACAGGTTGCCCAAGGAAGTTGTGGCTGCCCCATCCCTGGAAGTGTTCAAGGCCAGGCTGGATGGGGCTTGGAGCAGCCTGGTCTTATGGGAGGTGTCACTGCCCATGCAGGGGGGTTGGAACTCGATGATCTTTAAGATCCCTTCCAACCCAAACCATTCTGTGATTCCATGATTCCCCCAGCAGGCGGGTGCCAGGGTTGGGTTGCAGAGCTGGGTGCTGGGTGTGCCAAGGTGCCCATGTGTCCTCTGTGCCCCTTTGGCACAGGGTCTGAGCTCTCAGCCAGGTTACAGAGTCCTTTTTTGTTGCCCTGGTGAAACCAATGGCAATAAGCTCAGCCTCCCAAAACCCTGTTTGTCCCCATCCCTCCCAGCTGCACATTCCCACTCCCTGCCTGGCAGTGACCCATGCACAGCTCACCCCGGGGTGAGTCGGTTCAGGGAAATGAACCAGCAGGAAATTATTTGCTTGTTTGGGATGTTTTTTTGCTGGCTTAGCTCTCCAGACCAGCTACTCACAGAGGGAGGGCAGGTGCCTCCAGAGAGGGGATGGAGATCAGGCAGGACTGGAATGGAGGGCTGGTGGTGATAAACCCTTTGGATTAAAGACTTAAGGAATGTTGCACATCTGGAGAGATTTCTTGGTTCCCCAACTTCCTGAGCCCACGTGAGGATCCAATGAGACTTTTTGCATTTTTGTTTTCCATGCAGAATAGGCACCAGAGTGACATTTCTTGCTGTAACATCTCAGTTACTTTCTATCCACAAAGCCAAAATTTCCGGAGTAGCTCAAAGACAAATATTACCCCTAATACCATCATTTTGAGTTGTGAATGAGTGCTGGCTCTGATCAACCGAACTCTGGAACTCTCTTTTGGGTAGAATGAGGTGAATTCCTGCTTTAAAAAGCAGGAAAGGAAAGCAGATACCTAATGACAGGGGCTGGGGACACTTGAAGGAAACAGCTGCGGTCGATAGATATTGATCCCCCTCTTCAGTGTTCTCAGCCCTAGCAGGCTGGAGAAGAAAAGCCTTTTGTTCCTCCTGGGAAGAAATGGGAGGCTGAGTTGTGCTAGGTGGTACCAGGGACAGATGGGCCCTAGTGGTTGGTTTTTTTTTTTTGGTGCTCTATAGCAACAGAAGAGGCTGGTCCATGGTGGGGAGGAAGGGATGCTCCCACGCTGCACAGCTCCAAAAGCATGTTTCTGTTGATGTCTTAGCAGTGTAAGCCAATGTAGTATTATTTCCCAGGCCTCCTGTGGGGCTGCACATCCCCATGAAACGTGTGCCACTGGATTTTGGAAGCCAAACCATTCTGGCTGGTGGTAAGGGGAAGGTCTGCCTTGATCTGCTTCGCCCTGCTGGTAAATCTGCTCCTGGGTTCAGAGAATTTCTGTAGAATGAAGTCGCCACCGCTCCGGGGGCTTCCTGCAGGAGGCAGCTGCAAGAAGAGAGGCACAATGGACTGGAGGTTGCCATAAATTCAGAGTCCCTCAGGAAAGATGTTGGAGGACGAGCCCTGAAGGCTATCCAAAAGACCCCCCAGGGCAGGTAGGAGAGGAGTGAACTTCTGTGAGAGGCTGGATTTGTCCTCCTAATCTCAGAAGACAAGGTGATCATCTAAGCAAAACATCCTCCCTTATTCACTCCTTCCTTGACGTAGACATCAGACCCATCATGCCACCTCTGGACATGGAATCTGGAAATGCTGGTTCCCTTCCTTCTCTGACCTGGCCCATGGGATGGTTTGGGCTGAGTCACTCCACCTCTCCCTGCTTCCCTTTCCCCTGGGTGCTTTGCCTTGTCAGATGAGCCTTCCAGCTCTTTGCTGGCAGCACTGTCTCTTGTGTGTTTGTTCAACATGTAGCCCAAGACACCCAAACCCACCAGGACCTCCAGCCCTTGGTGCAGTGCAGATAAAGAGGATTTATTTCAGGTGGTCTTCACAAAAAAAAGGCCTCGGTATCAAACACCCACATTTCTTAGTTCCCTGGGAATGTAATTTATGCCCCCTTCCCCCTCCCTGAAGTTACAACATTTGGTTTCACTATGACAGTGTGAAAAAGGTGACTCGGGAACAGCCTACCTGAGTGTCTGCACAGAATAACAAAGTCTGACAAAAGGCAACAAGTCGCAGGGAAAGATCTCGAACATTTCTGACATAAATGATAATAATATTTTCATCCGAGCCCTCAACATTTACAAATGGTGACTTAAAAGGGGGGTGAGGGGGGGAAGGAACAAGCTGTTTGCTTAGACTTGGTGAAAAATAGGAGAGTGTCACTGAAAGATATGGTTTTGAGACAAAAGTTGTGTTTTGACGGAATCTCATATTTCATTAAGAAATATCTCTTGGTTGCCATACATAAATTGATTGGTTCTGTCCCTGTTGAATCCCAGTGAGATTCTTAGTGCTGGGCAAAAGCAGAGAGAGAGAGACCGAGCCTGTTATAAGCAGTTTCCTACCACACAGCCCAACTCTTATCTCTCACTTTTGATTTCTTTTCTTTGTAACATATATTTTGAGAAATGGAGGCAAAGCCTGGGAGTGAAATTGCCCAGTGTGTGACTTTCTGACATATAATCAATTGCCTGCTCACTGACTGCAGACGAGCTGTGTTAATATGTCCATGAAGTCCTTCAATTTATCAGGCAGGGCAGCAGCATCCCTGAACCTAGAGCTGGCTGGCAGTAACAGAGGGGAGCAAAGGAACTGAATGCAGCCACTCTTGCCTGAACTAACTTATCATTCAGTCTATATTCATGGATTAGCCTGTACTGTGTCTTTCAGCCTCTGGCTCACTTGTAAATTGTCAACTGTTTTTCACTCAGGATGTGTGAAAACAGTTTGGGTACAGAAGGGGTTAAGCAGTGTGTAGTCATGAGGTACTGCTGGTACTTTTTATTATCATCAAAAGAACTGTGGTCAGGAGGTCGAGGGAGAGGATTCTCCCCCTCTGTTCCACTCTTCTGAGACCTCCTCCTGCAGAGCTGTGTCCAGTTCTGGGCCCCCAAACACAGGAAGGACATGGAGCTGTTGGAGTGAGTCCAGAGGGAGCCATGAAGATGATCAGAGGGCTGGAGCAGCTCTGCTATGGACACAGGCTGAGAAAGATTAGGTTGTTCAGAATAGAAAAGGGAAGGCTCCGGAGAGACCTTAAAGCACCTTCCAGTGCTTGAAGGGACTAAAGGAAGGCCAGAAAGGGACTTTTTACAAGGTCATGGAGTGATTGGATGAGGGGGAAGGATTTCTAACTGAAAGAGGGGAGATTTAGATGAGACATTAGGAAGAAATTATTTTTTATGAGTGTGGTGGGTTGCCCAGAGAAGCTGTGGCTGGTCCATCCCAGCCAGGTGGGATGGGGCTTTGAGCAAGCTGGTCTAGTGGGAGGTGTCCCTGCCCATGGCAGAGGGTTGGAACTAGATGATTTCTAAGGTCCCTTCCAACCCAAACTACTCTGTGATTCTATTATTACTTTTTTGATGAAGATTTCAGAAGAAAAATCTTCTGGCAGAACTTTGTGGGAAAAAATCCTTTCCTTTTTGGTATATTGATGATTAACCAAATCATCCAAAACCTTTAAACTGTCTTATCTCACAGCCAGCTGTGACACAGGCATTGCCCAGTCTTAAAGTAAAACCATGTGGGAATACTTTTTTTTTTTAAAAAAAGGTTAAACCACATCAGAGATCCTATTGGAGACCTGTCAGGAGAAACCTTAGAGTACAAATATGGACCTGTTTGAGTCTCAGAGTTCTAAAATACTTGGATGTTGAGCACCTGTACAGGTATCAGGCAAGGAGCTGGGATCAAGTATCTCAGCAGGCTGAGACACCACGTGGCCATGGCAAGATGGTGGCAGCAGCTGAGGTGGCACAGGACACAAACTTATTCAGTTTTTTTCTCATCTTTCTTCCAAACTTGCCCTGGACCACAGGAAGGCTGAGTCTGCCCTTTGCAAGCAGCCAAGCTTTCCCCCTTGTTCTGCCCTTTAGCAATGGCAATCAGAGCATTTTTTCTGCCAATATTTTTCTTTTTTTTTTTTCCTTTGTTGTCTGGTGTTCTTTTTTTTTTCCCCCCCAGTCCCTCTTTATTTGTGTGCTTCAAGGATTTTAGCTGGAGAGTGAATTGTACCAGAGGATGTGAGCTGAGCACCCCTCATCCATACAAACTTTCCCGGGCTTCAGCCCGCAGTACAGCTGGAGCTTGCACTAGATTAAAGAAAAATATTATGGAGGTTTTTAATTTCCCTGTGTAGAGCTGGGAGATGAAGAGCCACCAAGAGAGAAGTTTGCCAGGGGCAGGGAGTAGATGAGAATGTCAAGGCCAGTGAGAAACTACTGAGTAAGTACTGGAGCTGCATATTTATTCGAAAGGAGTTCTCATCTCCAGCACTTGCTGCTCTGGGAACTGAGCTGGAGTATGAAATGAGATCCCCAGGGTCCTACCAACAGGGCAACATCTAAAGAGCAGTGCTCAGTTACAACTCCATGGCTGCTGTCACTCCCAATCTCCCCACATTTTCCATGTCAGAGGAATGAACCTTGAGGATGGGGCCCCCACTGGCAGCTGCCGTGCAGGTTGCAAGGTGGTTTTTTGAGTGATGTTGGGTAATTCTTGAAGATGATGTGACCATCATTTTACCCAGTTTGCTGCATTATCCATCATCTTTCGGTGGCTACAGCAAGCACAAGTGGATTTATCTTCCAGGACCTTAGTTTGTATCATTGGGCTTTTCACAGTGTTTCTTTTCTGGATGGGAAATAATTTTCAGAAGCACTGACGTAACCTAGATCCTTGGAAGAAAACTGCCAAGCAGTTTTGGCAAGACTTTTCAACTCTTACTTTCTTCTCATTGCTCAGTGAAACAAAAAAAAAATTCTGTTTTAAAAACTTCTAAAAATACATATTTTTAGTGTCCTCTCCTTCATACCTGTGAGTGTACATGCTTACTGATTTCCAACAAATTTGTCCCAGAGTCTTCTGAGTGTTCTGAGGAAAAAAGAAGACTGAATTAAGGCATCCATCCAGGTGGTACTCCTAATACATCCTCTGATGTGGGAACAAGGCTCACCTTTTCAAACCCCCATCTCTCAAGCTTACTTCTTTCTCCTGCACCAAAATCCTGGGACACAAATGCAAAGGAATCCAGGTTTCCTCAATTTCTGCTTCCTGCCAAACCTTTGGGGGATGTCTGGCTAACATTTGGGATTTTACAAATGAAAAAGGAGCTGAAGGCCCCTGTGGCACATCAAAATACCAGAGAGGTTTGGTGCTGCTGAGTCCCTCTCATTGCCCTGCTTAGCTGGAATGAGCTGGTTTGAGAATGAGGTCTTTTATCTGGTTGTCACATCCATGCTTAGTGCAAACAACAGCAAGAAGAATAGCAGAAGAACAATGGCCTTTGATGGGGATTTATGAAGGTCATGGGTCTTAATTTTCCAGGGGTGGAAATGTGGACTCAGAGGGCCCCTGGGAAAGTCTGCTTGGTGGGTACCCATAAGTATGGAGGCCTGGAGGAAACAGAACTACTAAAAGGAGAAGAAACAGTTCCAGAAAGGAGACAGGGAGGAAGCAGATGCACCTTCCCTGAGTGGTCTCTCTGCTTTAGGATCAGTGGATCTAAAGACCTTTCCCTAAAGCAGCAAACAGGCTGGAAATGCATGGAGAAGCCCATGGCTGAATTGTCAGGTTGCTACCAAAGTCTGGTGTCACAGATGCCTTGAGGAACCATTTCAGATGTCCCATCACTGGCTGGTTACTGAGTGCTGGTTGGACAGAAAGCTTCTGGATAGCTGACAAGGCCTTTTGGATGAGGTGAAACCAGCTCCATCAGCACTTTGGGGTTCCCAGTGGGCAGAGTGACCCCAGATACCTCAGACACGTTGTGTCTGTTACACCCGTTCCTTTACAACAACAAGATCAGCATTTCCCTGCAAAACCCAGTCCTGGGGAGGGTGTTTTGGAGGTGGTGCAACCCCAGCAGATGGCCACAGGGAGAAGGAACCCTCAAACCCCTCAAATCAAAAAATCTGGTATCTCCTCCTTGAGGTTTTAGGACTGGAGGTGGGGCCAAGCAACACCTCTTCAGGGCATGGAAATAGGGTGGCCAAAGTGCACCTTAGGATTTAGAGACTGTCTGTGAGTGGGTGCAGTGGAGGAAGGGATGCATTGATGAAAAATATGTCCAGATTCTCTGTTCCTGCAGGAGAGAAGAGGCTGCAGCCAAAGAGCCTGTGAGTCCCCTTTGCTGTGCCAATCCTGTCAGGCCTGTACAGTGCTGGATGCTCTTTTCCTCTCTCTTGAGGAAGCTCCAGCACTTGGGAGAAGGAGAGTAGACAGCCAAGGCAGACACTGACTTGTTTAGGATGGGGTACAGGAACTGGCCATGCCTGCTGCCTGATGGTCTGATCCCTGCCAGTTACCTGGCATCTCATGAGGTCAGAACAGGCAGTTACTTACTGGATGCTGAAGCTCCTCTGCACCAACTGATGTGCAAGGAGGTCCCTTCCTCTCCCTCTGTGCCTCTTCTTGGCCTGGATCCCCACTCCTTCCCTTATTACAAGCAGAGATGTTTTCTCCAGCTGAGTCTCCTGTCAGACCCTTGCCAGGTCTGCAAGAGCTACAGTAAATATCAACTCCTTCTGCCACAGGGGGAAAGTGTTGGTGATGAGAGATGGAAAATGCATGTGAAGGATCTTGGTGCAGAAACATGGTAGCAGAAAGATTCTGGGATTTTTTTCCTAAATGGTCACCTTCCCACTCCTGTATCTTGTTCCCCGTATCTCTGTGGTAAGTTTTGATCCTTCCTGGCACAGTGGGATGTTCAAAGCAAATCCTGATTTCCCTGGTCTTTCCCAGTTGAAGGGCTGCAGGGCACATGTGTCCTCACAGCAAAGAGTGGGATGCAAAGGGTGGGTTGAAGTGTGTCTGAGGATATGTCTATGCTATTCAATAAAATAGGCCAGGGCTTGCTCCCTGGCATGGGCAGCAGATGGTAGAGCTTACATGCTCATGCATAACTCCTCTTCTCTTCAGAACAGGGTGGATGCATCAAACCACCCATCAAGGACACGTTCTTGGCTCAAGCATCAGCCTGAACTTGGGCTTCTGGCAAGAGCTTGACCAGGGAGTCCTGTCCCAGTGTTGTGGTCTGGGTGATCAGAGGGCACGTGGGGGATATACCTCAGTTTACCAAGTTCAGTGATTTTTGAGTATCCCCACACCAGCTGTTATGCTTGTAGACTTGGGTTCCTTTGCTCTGCTGGAGGAATGGGTGAAGCATCATGTGGTGGGTTAACATCTGCTACTGTTCGCTGTGCATCAGGTTTAGCTGGAATGCTGGGGACGTATAAATTCATAGGAGGGATCCATCCAGTCCTGGCATTGCTCTGCCATCAAACTGTACAGAAATGGAAAAAAAAGATCCAAGGTTATGGTACAAGTGGGGAAATGAGGCCTGGAGGGACCCAACACCTGCTGGAAATGCTGGAGGAGGGTGACCACAGGGAGTTGTGATTTTATGGTTTGCTAAAAGCTGGATGCTGGCTGAGAAGGGATGAGGCAGGCAAGTCTGGGGTTATCTCCTCTCTAATGAAGCTGTCAGTGAAGCAGCAATCAGAGTGCACTCACTTCCCCAAAGTAGGCTAATCTGGCTGAAGAGATTATGTTTTTTGACACTTTCAGACCTGCCTGAGAAACCGACAGCCTTCTTGACTGAGGAAAGAAAAAAAAAGGAAAAGAGACATAGTGTATTACATATAATTCCGGGGTGATATGGAGGTTCTGAGAAGAGAGGCAATGTGAGGGTGAGGCTTTGCCCCTGGTACCATGGGGAAGGCACCTTCTCTGGCTCAGAATCCCCATCACACCACACCCTGCTTCACTGCACACTTGGGCAGACCCCAATGGGCCTCCTTCCAGCATCACCTCAGTTATGCAGAAGTTTATCCTCACCATAGGCAGTGGAAGGTGCCCTGTCCTTCCCACAGATGGCTGGGGGTAGCACTGGAGAAGGGGAACTGGAAGTCTCCTACCCCGACAGGAGGAGACTGGGACTCAGATCTGCAATGAGAGGGGGTGGGTGATGCAAGAAGGGTGTAGCACATCTGTGTTGGCAACTGGCTTGGCTGGAAAAAATGTGGTGAAAACCCCAGCAGAGCTCCATGCAAGGAGAGAGGAGAGGAAAGAGCATTGGGTACATTGATTGACAATGTCTTGGCATGTGCAGGACTGGTTTCTTCCTCAAGGGGAGAATATAGGCAGAGGAAACTCATATTCACCTTCAGTTCTCCAATGGCAGCTCATTCCTGATGCAAACATTAGGAGTCTTGCCCTACCAAAGCACATGGGAGCAGCCCTCTCTGCATCTCAGGGCTGTGATATCTGAGAGATAAAGCCAGCACGTGGGGCTCACTGCCAGCAGCCATGCTGCTGAAGGGATGTCATGGCCCAGGATGGCTGCAGTGCCAGCTGCACCAGGACAGATGTGCCCAGCCAGCTGTGGGACCCCCTGTGAGACCACAGCATCCCTTGCTGCCACTGCACCCCATGTCTGCATGGGGCAGGGCAACAAGAATCAAAGCCCGAACCCAAGGAGGGTTTTGGATCCAGCTCTGCCCACCACAGCTTGGACTCTGCTAAGCAAACAGATGAATTCCCAACCTGATGCTGGAGCCAAATGATTCTGCAATTTGGGAAGGAATTTTATTGCACAGCCCGGCTCGAGTGTTATCACCCCAGCCAGCTCCAGGGATGAGCAGAAACTGGAGCTGGGATGAGGCCAAAGAGACCAAGCACTGGGCTAAATGTGCATCTCTGGAACACTTGGAGCCCTGACTTTTATTTGTATTTCTTTACAGCTTATCATGTTTGCACTAGAGCTCCGCAGATAACAATCTATTAACAGTAAAGTGAATTAGATCACTGCCTGGCTATTTCACTCAGCTGAGGCCAAACTGCTCTTGTCCATTCAGGAAATTTGTGTTACTTTATTCTCTCTGTGCAGGAAAGCATGTCACTCTAATTACCTCCCATCTCATTCAGCCCCAGCAACTCTGAAACGTTTGTGAGGCAGGAGGAGAGCTATAACCTCATTAGAGCATGTTATCCTAAGAGATCAGACACTGGCAGGGGTTTGTTGTGACGAGCCCTTCATAGCTGTTTTCTTCTGAAACTACAAAAGGGGAAGAGGACTGGGAAGCTGGGGATGGGGAAGCCTTGAAAGAATCCTTTCCAGTAGCAAGGACCATAAGCAAGTACACAGGGTTGCAACCTGCTTGTCACTTGCTTGGCAAAAGGGAGGGGAAAGCTGGAGGAGGCTGTGGGGGTGTCATGTCACCTTCACACCCTAAAACGGTCCATTCCTCACCAAAAGCAAACAGACCTTTTGGGCAGCAGATAAGCTGCCAGTGCAGGCGGAATGGAGAAGGCTGGTGAGCAGCAGGAGGGTGGGTTTGGGGTGGGATGAAGTTGGGCTTTGGTGCTAAACAATCCCTCCCCCAAACCCTCTGGGGAGGGGATCTCTAATCCATTTGCTCAACAAATACTTTTTGGGTTTTTTCTTCCCCCATCATGAATATTCCTGAGGAAAGCAGGAATTTTTTATTCCGCTGTAACTACAGCAAAGTAAAATGCCAAGCAAGCTGACCAGTCCTTGCAAGCCATTAACCAAATTAACCAAAAAACCCAATTTGGTTTTGGTTGCACAGGGACATTTTTAATTGAAAAGCCTGTTTCATTCTGGGTTAGGACAGAAGCAACTTGAAGCAGTCATGGACCTGCCAGCAGGAGTGACCACGGGCAGGAGCAGAGCAAGGCAGCTGTGATGGGGAGGGATGTCTTTAAACCCTGTGCCCAAACCTTGGTGAAGGAGCCTGCCCAGGGCCAGCCATGCTGATGGGGACTTGGGATCAGCTGGTCATGGCAAGTGAGTACAACCCTGCCACAACACCTGATGAAACAGAGCTTTCTTGTTGATAACCATTCCCTAAGTGCTTAAGAAAAGCTACTGAGCAGCTTCCCAGTGAATCTAAATCTCTTCATTTGTGATTTGTGATAAACTTAAATGATCCTTTTTACTATTTGCTGTTGGAGAGAAGCTGAAGCCATTCATGTTTAATGAAGTCAGAGCCCACAAGCAGCTCATTGCTGCTGCATGTGCTGGGCTCATCTGGCAAAGACACAAATCCCACCTTGGTAAGGGTGTCCAGAAAGATTTTGGCAGTTTATTGATGAAAGCAATTTAATAGGGCATTAATTTAAATTGTCAGGACAGGATTGTGGCCAGGCAAGTCGGATTCCAGGAGCAAAGGAGTTAATGCAGAACCACTGAGTCTTGGTCCCATAGGATGCACCCCTGGAAGTGGGGGGATTAAAGGGGCAACACAAGAACTGTTGCTTGGAGATGATTTTTTCTCAGTTGGATTACCACAGCCAGAGAAATGGAAATGTTCCCTGCTCAATGCTTCAGCAGCTTCTTGACTTAAAGTTCCTTTGACCCCTACCCCTACTCTGAGGGAACGTGGCAAGCAGAACAAGGACAGCCTCACACAACACCCACTCCCTTCTCCAGGCCCGTTTGGGCTTGTGGGATGTGGTTTCACCCTCAGTGCATGCTGGGGTGAAACAATGAAGGCCCTGATCCAAAGCCTTCTGAAATCAAAGAGAGGTTTGAGTTGGCTTGGTGTTTTTTGTGCCTTTGCTTTCTGCTGCTCTGGATTACACTGATACTCAGCAGTTCCCAGCAGGTGGGAGCTGATCAGTGTTGGGTGGTCAGGTGTCTCCCCAAGCATCTCCATGCAGACACACTTTTGCAATGCTTTCCAACAGGTCTAGACAGCTTCAGACTGAAGCTCCCATTCATCCCTTGACCATGGTCCAAGTTGAGGTGTTGACTAAACAACACTAAAAATGGGAGAATTAAGCACAGACCAGGATAAAGCCCACCTGGCAGCTGTACACACACATTCCCTTCCTTCAGACATCTGCAGGAGACACCAACACTAAAGCCATGGGCAACTTTCTGCCTGAATTGCAGCGCACATGGATGAAGCCACAGTCCTCTTCCATCTCCAGTTTTCTCCCTTAGAGACCTCTGGGCCAACTCTGACTTTTAGAATCTGCAATTTGGAGCCAATTTCTCAGCTGGCTTAGCTTTCAGAAAGTGAGTTTGAATGTGGCTTGAAGGGGTTGTCTAGCTTGCTGGGTGCAGAGACAAAGATTTCAGCTCTCCCACAAAGTCAGAAGGGACAGAAAAGAATAGATCTCACTTCTCTGTCTCATCTCTGTTTCCATTTTCTCAGTTTTCCGTTGGAAACTCTTCTTGAAAGCACAGCAGACACAGCCCAGGTAATGAAACCCTAGGATGGAAGGTGGTTGGATTTCAGTTGGGCCAAACACACAAGTGTTTAATCCTGAGGCCTGAGCAGAAATTGTTCAACTGCTCCCTGGTGTGGTGTGTGGAAAGCTGAGGATGTCATTCTTCTCCAGGACAGATGGCATGACTGCTCACACATAAATACCTTCAACAGACACAAACCCAGGAGACTCCCGAGCATCCCTGACCTCTACAGGATGGCACTTGGAGCAGAACTTGGAGCAGTACTTGGACCAGAAAGGAAAAGGTTGTAGGACACATACACACACCCGTGCATCCCTGACCTCTGCAGTCTGACATTTGGAGCAGAATTTGGAGCAGTATTTGGACCAGAAAGGAAAAGGTTGCACCCAGGCATGCAGGCAGACAAGGATTGTGAGAGTGGCTCTGGGATGAGGAAAGGGACAAGTCTGCTGTGATGGGGACATCAAAGGCCAGAAATGGGCAAGGGAGCATTCCCAGAAGAAGGACAAAAGGTGAAGTTTTCAGCAGTGGAGTCGCTGAGTCTGTCCCGTTGCCCTCAGTCTCCTCTCTGCCTGGCAAAGCTGTTGCAAACCCATCTCTGGCTTTGCATCAACCCAGCACATGTACAGGACAGCTTCCAAAACTGCAGAGCCAAACAACCTTTACGAACACAAAGCTCAAAAGAAACCAGTCCGCTCCCAAAGCTTTTTGGCTATTCGGGGAGCAGAGGCCACAAGGTGACAGGGGGTAGTGGATGGATGGCAAAGGGGGCAGAAGCTTGCTTAACCCTGGGGAGCCAAACGAGACACAGGGGCGTAGAAGGCACGTACCTCTTAGAGTCGTGGAGTGATTTATTGAAAGCTTAAAGAAGGAATTGCCAGGCGCTCTTTGTTTCCATGGTACCATAAAAAATGGATGGGAAGTGACTGGGCTGTCTTGTAGTTTGAATGTTTCATTGGCATGTCGAGGAAACCTCCAGAGGATGCCTCGAGGGCATGAGAACCGCTTGATGGAATGTGCTAGTTTGTTAATTTAATAGGGTACAGCCTTTTCCCTTAACACCACACATGCAAATCAGGGTGGTGAATCAGGTCAGCACATCTCCCCCTCGCTGGGACTGCCAGGACCCCTCTCTCATGTGGCACCTCCTGTAAGATGCTGAGCTGCCTCAGCCCTGCCCCCCCTCCCTCGTCAGGATCAGTCTGTGGGAGAGATTTTGGACTCTGAAATGTCTAGTGAGAAATGAGAAGCAGTATTTTTGTGGTTTGAAAACCAGTCTGAACAACGCGGTGGTGTGCAAGGTAATACCAGCTCGGCAGGCCTGGGAGAGAACAGATCAATGTGCACGTGATTAAGGAAAAAGTGTACCAGTTTTTTTGTTTGGTTGGTTGGTTTGGTTTGGGTTTTTTTAGTATTTTGATCCCTGTGAAATTCCCTCAATGTTTCCAAACAGAGGTTGATGAATCTTACATAAATATTATGTGTGAATGCATGCATACGTGTGTGTATGTGTCCCACAACTCAATGCACAGGTCTTGCCTTACCTGTCACTGGAGCCTGGTCATTTCATTGAGCTGAATGACTAAAATCACATTTTGGGAAAGGTTTAGTGCTGTGACAGACAGAGGCTCTTCAGGGGATAGACATAATCCAAAATTAATTGAATTCAGTGGAGCTCTGCACATTTAAACCAGCCAAAGACATTTGAACTTGATGACTTGCCCCATCGTTTCTTCTCACTGCAGCCAGGAGAGGATCCCAGCTGTGCCTTTGCTCTGAGGTACCTGGGACATCCCCAGTCAGTGTCCTTGAGCAAACATCATTTCATACTTCCCAGAATCCTGCAAAGCAGTGGGGTGATGCTGGGCAGGGGCTTCATGTCAGCAACAGAATCAGCTGGGTTGGAAAGGACCTCTGAGATCATCAAGTCCAACCCTTGATCCACTCCCTCTGTGGTTCCCAGACCATGGCACTGAGTGCCACATACAGTCTCTTTTTAAAAACCTCCAGGGATGTTTCTCCGTGGTGCCAGGGGACCCTGATGCTGGCACTGGTGGCCTTGAACTGCTCTTCAGGAAAGGATCCAGCGGATCCAACCTGACACATCCTTCACCCTGTTGCAGTCTCCACTATTGAGTGTGTGGGTGGCTGGGCTGGCCCCTCTCCAGTTAAGCAGCAGAACCAGTTGGTTTCATTTTCTGTTGCCTGATGGGTTTGTGCTCTCTTCCCTCAGTGTCTTGAGCATTCCTCAAGCACATAGCTCTGCCTCTCCACCAGCCAGAGAAAAAAATAAAGTTGTGAGACTTTCCCATCTCACGGGGGGGAAGATCTCATGGTACCTTTTTCCTTCAAGTGTATTAATTTTATTAAGTGGGGGAACAAAATTATTCATTTCAATTGAAAACTTTGAGAGCTTGCTGCTGTGTGGAAATGCTCCTCTTTGAACTCAGTTTTGTTCTCTGGAATCCTGAGAATCCTGGGAGAGAGGCTTGGTGCCTTGAGAAGAACTCCACCAACCTTCCCCATGTCACCCCAGCTGCTCCCAGTATGAGCCAGGAGGATAAACATGAAGAACCTTTTCTAGAGGAAGGAAAAAAAAAAAAAAAAAAAGGACTGTCAGAAAAATCTGTCTGAAGCTCATTCCCAAACAATTCAGTGCCAGCTGCACAGCAGGAAAGTGGATCCAAAGGGACAGTTGCAGCAGTCGTGTTTGATCTCTCACACAGAGGAGGCCAGAGGCTGCATCAGTGCCAAGTCCTGCATCACTCCCAACTGCTTGGGGCTGAATGGGACTCTGCTCCTGGCAGGACGAATGATCTTAATTTAATGACAAGGTGGTGAGGAACCTACCACGCCTCCTTCTAATCAGCAATTAAGTCCTTTCGGTGTTGCACTTGCTTCATGTGACTTCCAATGTGTGCTGCCCTCTGGCTATATCCATCTTACCATGGGTAGCTGTGGGTTTGAGCTAGCAGAGCTGAGTGTCTCTGTCATTTCTGGGGCATTTCCAAGCCAGCTAAAACCAAGATGTGTAAAAACCCAGGATGACTGCAAGTGTGCAGCCAGACCACACAACACCCACTCAGATTTGAACCAAGAGCCTGAACCTTTTCAAGTTCCCCCAACAACATTTTTGTCCTGCATTTTAAATAAGGGAGGCTCTCAGATCTGCTTAGAGAAGCAAGATTGGGATGGGCAGGGGCTGCCTACCCTGGAGCAGTGTGTGGATGTAAGCAAAGAGATTTCAAGTCACCCTGGTCTCCACCTTTCCATGACACTGGGATGTACCATAGAGTTTGTAAATTTTGCCAAAGAAACAAGAGAAATTTGCCTGGTGCTTTGTTCCAGGTACTGTTCCCTTGTGTAAAGCATTTATTGGTCTGTTTGCACTGGGTTCTCAGGCATGAAGTGGAGAGGGAAGTGCAAAGCTGTCAAAGGAGACTGCTACAAGAGTTTTTTCAGCTGAATGACTGCAACATGATCCTAGAGCAGCTCTGTGGCACACTATCTGTAGGATGCTTCAGTACAGCCGTGGAGACAGATGGCCAGTGCAAAGTGAAAAATCTAGTGGCATCAAACACACTATCCAGCAAGTACTCGTCAGGATCCCATGCAAAGCATGGCTAAGCTGCACCTGCAAGTCCATATGCACATTTCTCATCAAGCATTCTTAACCATGTCCCTGGAGTGACACCAAATCCAGACTTTGTTTTCCATATCCACTCCTAGCCCAGGGGTTTTAGGATGTGCAGCATCCTGTAGCTACTGATTCCCACAAAGTGTCCTGTTCAGCATCCTCTCCATCCTCTCCTAGACCACTGCTCTGTGATGGAGACCAGATGAAGAGAATTAACCATTCCTCTCTTCTTACTGAGATGGGAAGCAGTAACCTTTCGGTGCTCCCTGATGTACCAGATATGTCAGAGCATCCCACTCTGACTTCAAAGGAATGTCACAGGAATAGGAAGCACAGAACCAGCAACAGAGCAATTAGTGATACGATCTGCTAGGGCAGGTCCCCTGCCACTGGCCCCTAATGCCACTTAGTGTGTTTCCATGAGCATTAAAACCCGTGTTTAAAAAGATCAGACACTTAGAGATGAGGTCCCTCCTAGAAAGGACTGGACACCACTTTGCTATAGATTCACAGCAAAATACCAAGTGAAAATCCAGAGCTCTGAATTCACAGCAGAGTGAGGCAGAAGAGAAGAAACCAGCACAGGGAATGAATTTAAAGCCTGCACTGGGGAAGATATTTCTCTTGCATGGATATTTCCCACACGAGTCAGTTTATCTGAGTTTAAATACAAGAAAATCAAACTGTCTGCCTGAAATCCTGCTCTTGCTATATGGCAAGACAGAGGCAATTGGCAATATAAATGTAAGTAGTCCCAGAGCAGTGTGAAAAGTAGTCTGGCTTCCCTTAATAGTATCCTACTACAATAACTGAAGTTCCTCTATGGCAAGAGACAGCTAGAGCACTGATTTGTCACTCATGCTGATGGATCAGCTAGTTCTGCATGCTAAATGGCCAGCTGGCCACCACCAAACATTTCTGCTTGCTTTTCCCTGGTTTGCAAGTAATACAAGGCTCTCTACTAGTCCAGGATCTGCATAGCTGACACCTGAATAGGATACATTGCTCATGGGGAAAATACACAGAGGATTTCTGTCAAAGGAGACCTGTTTCTAAGCCCTTCTAACATCCCAGCCCTGCCTCTGCAAAGCTGGGTTTCTGCTTTAAACCAAGAGCGTGTTTCCCTTTGACTCTGTGTAAGAGTATTTCAGGGCACTTTTCTCTAAAAGAAGATTTCACCTGAGCCCTCCACAGGTTGAAGAAGGACAAGGAGGAGGACAGGCACTCAGTTCAGTATCCCATTGGCTTGGCATTGCAGAGGGTGAGGTAATTGACAGGAATATCAAGAGTTCAGGGGTGCCCAGGTGGTGGAGGTGGCCCTGCCTGGTCCTTGACATCCGACCCTTCCTTTTGATTTTGGGAATTGTCTTGATTGTGGTGCACACACCTCTGGGGAAATATTATATGTGTGGAAGAAGGGGTGGTGGGTTTGCTGTGGAGAGCAGTTTCACCCTTCTGTGTCTGCCTGCACACAGGATGATGCCCCCCTGCCTACTTAGCACAGCCCCATGCAGGTGGCTTTAGTCCATTTGTATAATGTGAGGATCTGAACTCAGGCCTATGTTAGCAGCACGTGAAAACTGGAAACCTCTTTGCACTCTTGACTGCTCTGTTATCCACTGCTCCGGCGTTTAAGAACTCTACAAGCTCAAAGCAGACGAGGAAAAAAAAATATCACCCAGAAAATTACTGCCTGGGGTGAGGGTAATCAGCCCAACAAACCACATTCATACTCCCCACGGGCAGAGGGTTGGATGCTGATCCCCTCTAGAGGACCCCTCACATCTCCATGCAACAAAGCTGCCTGAAGGCTGAGTTTGGAGAAACAAGGGGAAAAGGGTTATCACCCTCCCTGCTTGGGCTTTTCAGCCTGCCAGTGCTCCTGGGCAGGACCTGCTTGGTTGTTTGAACTGCAGCTCAAAGGGCACTGGAGCTTTGCTGCTTCTCACAGGGGCAGCACTGTGACTGCTAGGTTAGCATGAGCTGGTTGATAGGGTTTTTTCTGTCCTTTCCATGCCCTGGTTTCAACATCAAATAGGAATCAATCCTGTTGCAAGCACAGGAGTGTTTTCTTACCATTGCCCTACATCATGGGCAGGTCCTGCAGCCACAGAGCACCGTGGCTCACCCTGACCTTGGAGGCTGAGGAGGATGCCCAGCATCATGCCAGGATCAGAGTTTAAGCCAGCACGGGATCAGCCTGACCTGATTCACCTCCTTGCTCTGGCAGGGAAGGTTTTGCTGGCACGGGGTGGGAGCAGAGGCAGTGGGGGGAGATGGAGGCACCTCTGCAAACCCAGGCAGCTGGGAAGGGTGCCTGCTGGTAGGCAGGAAAAGAAGGAAGGGAAGGTGTAGCCAGGGAAGAAATGGGAGAAGATTTAGTCCATGAACAAAAACTGTAAATGAGGGAGAAATGTTTCCCCCCAAGCTTTTTTTCCCCTTTCTACCAGCACACAGGAGGCACAAGCTCTCTCCTTGTGCAGGTGTTCAGTGGGTCTCATGGCTCACACAACAGATTCAGGCTTGTGGCTCTTCCAGCTCCCCTCCTTTTTTTCCCTAAAGTGCCCTCCACTCTCAGCTTTGCATTCTTTGCATCTCCAGCTCTAATTATCTTTTGTCTCCTGCTGCTTCTGATGAATTGCTCCATTTTTTCATATCTTTGGGGCCCCACTGCTTCTTGGGGAGCTGGGATAGAGAGTTATATTTCTCATCCCTCTCAGTCATTACGAAAGACAATCCTCTCAGATGAGGACATTCATTAAGCTGATTTGGGATGCTTGGTCTATCTTCACTGTATGTGTTTGCATTAGTGTGGAGAAAATAATTAAAATGCACAGGCAGTGTAGGCTGGAATAATAAGAAAGGCTGTCCCTAACCTTAGGAAATCTGGGGGCAGGGTACCGATCTCCTTTTTAAAAGGTGTTTCCATCACTGCACTTGTAAAACATGTAAAACATGTATGAGTGATTTTTTTTTCTCCTTTAGTCTCATGCCTTTGCATGTCAGGGGGTGTGGAAGGCAATGGGACCCTGCACTCAGAATTGCATCCCCCCCCGAGTCCTGAGGCCACCATCAGACCCTGATCTGATCATTTAACAAATCATTCATGCAGATATGGTGGGGAGGGAAGGATGGTTCTTTGCCTGGTGAGTTTGGATCTCTTTAAGACTCCCGGATCCCAACTTCTTCCTACAGTCAGAAAAAGTCAGGAATTATTTCCCATATAAAAGCTGAGACAAACCTGATTCCAGAAGATGGGGATTTAAGGGAGAAAAATACAGGGAATATGAAACACAGAGAGGTGACAGTATCAGGAAAGGCTCTTTATTCTGCTGATGGAATAGGAAAGCAGTTCCAGGGATACAGCCTGCAGTCAGTGGACACAAGACAAGGTTGTGGGGCAGCAGGGATCTCGGGTGCCTGAGACCTGAGCTTGGCCACAGCCTCTCTGAATCAGAAGCAAGCCATCTCCTCTATTGCTTCTCCCCAGTGAAAGTCTGTTAACATTCTTACTTATTATCTGCTCCTTGCATTGGTCTCAAAATGCCTCAAAATGCTTCAGGTTGCCTCAAAATGCCAGGGATGGCTCAGAGCCCCGGATGAGGTCTGGATGTTGCTGGTGCCTCCACCAGGCTGTGGGATAGTTTTGTGTGTTCAGATGTCACTGGGGATTTGTCTTGCCATTGGAAGTGGACTGTCACAGCTTGCAGAAGTCCACAGGAGGCTTGCAGGGCCCAGGAGAAGACAGGCACAGTTATTCAGGCTTGGCACCACACTGATGTTCCTAACTGGCTCTGTCTGGGGGTGAGCAGCCCTGTGGGCATGTGTCTTGCAGAAGAATCAGGTTTGCTTCAAGGCTTTGCAAATAAATGGGGTGCCTTGGGCTGAGTTGCTCTGAGACACCAAGCCAAGGCCATCTGGGATAGGTTTGGAGACTGACAACTGGCAGGAGAGCAAATATAAATGGGGCTGTACTGGGACCTCACCTGTTGCTGCAGCCTCTGTCCTGCAGTGATCTCTGGATGGGGCTTTCTATCAGGCCAGCATTGCTCATTCCTTCTCTTTGCAGGTCTCATCTACAGCCAGCAGGCAGGATCTCATGGCAGAGGAGAGGCACATGTAGGTACCATGGCAAAGTGGGGTGAGATCAGTCAGAAAGAGGAAGATTCATTCTCTGTGTGACCTGGTGCACCCCATGTCAGCTCTCTGGTTGGGTCACCCGTGCTGAGGACATCACAGAGATGGGATGTCCCTGCAGGCATGTGCTCCACATGTGTATCAGATGCATTTTGAGGGTGGGATTCAGCTGTCTTTAGGCAGAGGTTTGTAATTCAGGCTGCTCTCTTTGCTCCTCACTGGAGACTTGGGCAGTGGTGTTCAAGGTTCAGCTTTTCCTGAAGGAGATCTCTCTGCTGCGGCCAATAGATAATGCACTATAAGTGCTTCTCTGGATTGCCAATCAAGGGAGGAGGAATAGCTGGCTCAGGTGGGCACATCCAAGCTGCAGGTATCTAAACTTAAGCGCCTGACATGACAGACAGGCGAGTGGGGTCTGGGTTGGCCAGGCTGGGGGTGCAGAGCTTCTGGTTTGGGCCACCTGGGTAAGAGGAACCCATCAGCAGGCAGGTAGGAGGCTTGTGTTTGAGACCAGTGCAACATGCACAAGTGTTCCTTGCTCCCTGCACTGAGACAAAAAAATGGGAGAGAGTGTGGATGGGTGGGTGGGTG